>OX411308.1:152776138-153376138 GCA_948150685.1 Rhaphigaster nebulosa | reverse complement strand
AAACTATATTAGTTTGCCTGTGGCCACATCACACAAAATCAATCTATCAGATTAGTCAGCCTATTTTTTTTACTTCCTTTTTCACTCCAGGTGATAAGTTAAAGTTCCATAGCATTTTTGTTTTTATTGGATATTATATATTTTCCATTTATGTGAGCAGCATAACTGATAGTAAAAAAAAAAATATTCAGGCTGATTTTAAATTTTTGAGTGAAATGTTTTCGATCAAGATTAAATTATTATTTTTAATTTATAATTATCACTCAGAAAGTAATCATTAATTTTAATGGAATCACTAAAACTCAAAGATTGATTTTTATGCATAAATCAAACGTGATTTTTATATTTATTGATAAAAAATAATGATAATTTCATTATGTTGGAAAAAATAATTATCAATTCCAAACCTAGCTCTAAGGTCTATTAGAATCTATTTTATAAAATTATTTATTAGTAGATATTTCTAATGATAGAGGAAATGGAGTGTCTGTGGCTATTGTTGAACTACAATTCATAAACTAGTATGTACTGAAGTATGAAAAAAATACTAAAAAGGCTGTAGAAAAAATTGGCATGAAAATGATATCTGAAATAAATCATTGATTATATGAATATTTATTTTTATCCTTTTATTCAAATGAATTATAATATATATATATATATATATATATATATATATATATATATATATATATATATATATATATATATATATCACATATGAATTTATTATATAAAATGGATTTATTACATACAATTTCAGCTATTTAAAATGCATTGATGTTTTATTAAAGCAAAACAATAACAGTTTGTTGTAATATTAGCATGTTACAGTTTTAAAATGCTAGGGGAATCTCTATAAATTTAAGTATTGAATAAGTTTATCAATTTACTATTTAGGATGCAACATTGCAGGTTTTGACAATGGAAGAAGCTTGCAAAATCGGTCTGGTATTTGTTACAACTACTGGCTGCAAAGATATTATCACTCAAAAACATTTTATTCAGATGAGGGATGATGCTATTTTATGCAACATAGGCCACTTTGATATTGAAATTCAAGTTGAATGGTTGGAAAAAAATGCTATTGAAAAAGTGAACATAAAACCACAGGTGAAAAATAATATATTTAGGCATATTTCTGTGCAGTTGTGTTTATTAAAGCTATTTAAAAATATTCTATACCACTTACTTATCAATAAATAAGACAATGTATGGAATATTTTTTTTATTTTATAGTACTAGTGTTTTATTTTATTAGTGTAGTTTTATTTGTTTTTGTTTTATAGTATTAGTGTTTTAAAGTCTACCATTTTTATTATAATGTATTTTTTTAATAACTTCTTTCTAGTCGAATATTATGATCTGCTCCTATATGGCAATGGTTAATACTAATAAATGCTAACCTTCAAATAATTAAAAAAAAAGTAAGGCATATTTATTTGAATGATAGCCATCATATTTGTTATCTGATCATTAACTTCTGGTATTCAATTCCTTCCTCCATTCATTGTTCAAATATCCTTTTATTTATCACTCAAATATCACTGTTAACAATCATCTTTCAATTCAGTTCTCCAAGAATGGTAAATAACGTTTTCAATCCTTATGTCCTTACTTGCTTATATCTGTTTTGGATAATTTTATTATTATTACTTTTATTCTAAGGCTTTAAAGACCATATTTATATAATGTTTTTCCTTAAGGTTGACAGGTACACCCTTCAAAACGGAAGGCATATCATAGTACTTGCAGAAGGTAGGCTTGTAAATCTCGGTTGCGCTACTGGACATCCTTCTTTCGTAATGAGCAATTCGTTTACGAATCAAGTTTTAGCACAAATTGAACTTTGGACAAAAAATGAACAATATCCTGTCGGCATCCATATACTACCAAAGAAGGTAACTAGAAATAGGCCTTATTAGAAGTTCTTTTAAAATTTTAAATAAATTATATAACAAGTATAGATTGATTATAAACTTAAGTTAAATCGTGTTAAAAAGAAATGTTTAAAAAATGTGTTGATAAAAATTAAAGGTAGGGGAATTCATCAAAATGTAGATTACGTGATGATTTTGATTTAAAATAATGAAACTAAATAATGAGTAACTTGTCAAAATGTTACTAAAAATTGTTTTTATCCACTTTATATTCATTGAAACAAAAACAACTCTAATTTTTTTCGATGACATCTCAGTTTTGAATGGCACATTCATTAGATAAGAGAATTTTAGTTCTGAAAGATACTTAAAACTTAAATTTTGAAATGCCTTAATGAACATCAACCACGTAAGTTTAAAGAAAAAAATAATAGTCTCAGTTTTAATGACGAGTATTAGGTAAAATTTCCTCAAAAGAACCATTTTGAATAGACACGGGATACCATCTTTAATGGCATCGGTTATAATGACGAAGAACCGGGTTTAGCGACTAGATTTTCAAGTCTCTTGAACTTGGTATAACTATTGCGTGCAATTTTAACTGGACATAACGACATGTCAGTCATAATGACTCGTTCTTCATCCAGCTATGGGGTAAATACATCGGTTATAACGGCGGTGTATTGGAAAAGGGAAGAGGGAGCCAGCTCAAGATGTAACCAAATATTATAAACATTTTCAAGGAAGTAGATGATGAGCAAGCACTTTCATGCTTTGGACTCAATTTGTACTTCACAAAAGCTTTTTACTAGTAAACAATTGATGCTAAATTACCTTATAATACTGAATAAACAAATGCTCAAAGCAGTCCTGGATAATTAATTTTTTTATTAAAGAAGTATAATGCTCTTAACCCTTTTTCGGCCAACCATTAATCTCTGAATACTTACTTAGATATAGTAAAGACGATTCTACCTCTATGCAGGAGAGGTAAAATCTTGAACTAAAGAAATGGGAACTGAGGTTTCCCTTGGACGAAAGAAAAGGGTTAAATTTTGAATCACTGTACTATAAACGAAAAATTTTGTTTGAAAAATAGTGTTACAAAATTATTCTACGTATCGTACATCAAGAATGAAAGGGACACAAAATTTATAACATCAGAAATTTTAACAGTTGGACCCTTATCGTTCCAAACAGCAGCTTGCGCTCAAATACATATCAGGCCATATAGAACTTAACCTTTATCTAATGTTCGTTCTAACAAGAACATATTTTTTTTAGTTGCGTCCCTTTCATTGTGAGTGTAGGATATGAATATGTAAATCTATATAAAAATAATGATTATACAAATTTCATAATCATATTTCCAATAAACTTTAAATTCCTTTTTTTTGTTGACGAAAACCGTCAAGCTCCTTCAGGGTCGTTATAAACGATATTGCAGTGTACTACAATTTGGAAGTGATACCACTATAGGAATAAAAATAGTTGTATTTCATTTATAAATGTTTTATCGTTCTTATTTTTGTTTATTTAGAATCTATATTTGATAGAATACAAACAACTTAAGCGATCATTTGACTGTTTTTCAGCTTGATGAGGAGGTAGCTGCTTTGCATTTGGATCATCTTGGTGTTAAACTGACTAAGCTGACACCTGAACAATCTGAATATTTGGATATACCAATCGAGGGACCTTATAAACCGGACTACTACCGTTATTAATTTTTAATACTTAACAATATAAAAAAAATAAAAATAATTTTATTTATTTTGTATTCTTTTTTTATATCCCTACCTGGTCATATTTTACTTAAATAATATATTTTTAGTTCCTTGTACAAAGCAAAGGAAGTATTGTAATCGTGAAAATTTTCGGTATTCAGATTTCAACGGAAATATCCATTTTGACCATCCCTGAATCCATTTTAACTAGTTTCGTTGTGATGTCTGTAATGTACGTTCGTATCTCGCATAACCAAAAACCGGTTAGCCGTAGAAAGTTAAATTTTATATTTAGGATTGCTGTAAAATCTAGTTATGAACTAGATTGACCAACCCTTTTTGGCCACTACATGATTAACAGAAGTGGTACTTTACTTGAAGGTCATTATTGATTTTCATCAAAAATTATATTAAAATATAATGCAAAACTTTTCAAATTGGGTATATGACTTACATATTAATATAAATAATATAATAAATTTTGGTTAACATTGGCAGACCGGAAGTGGTACTTTACTTGAAGATCATATTAGACTCATCAAAAATTATATTAAAATTAAATACAGAAATCATATGGTTCCGTAATAAATGTTACAAACTCAATTTTGTTTCCACTCCAATTAAACATTTTTATTACTGGTTTTTAGTGTTAAAATTGAGTGTAAAATACTGGTTTCCTCCCCATTTGTGAGATGAACAAGTCAGCAGCAGGAGAATAAGATTCCAATGCTTCATCTAGTGATATTGACAGTCCTAATGATGCTACGGAACACAAAGAAATCTCTTGGAAACTAGTTACCTACTGAAAGAAAACAACATATAATAACGGAATGAGACCACCTGAAACAAGAGTACGAGTGTGTGTAAATAGATGGATGTCTTGACGCTGAGTGTCGTTTTTGAGATAATGCAATATTCGGAAACTAGTAACTAAATTGAGGATCACTTTCTGAGCCATTGATTTATAGTTTAACAGGCGTACAAGGAAGTCATGTGTTGTCCACATCAGATATTTAACTTTTGTTTATTTTTTTAATTGATATTTGTCATGATTAAAAAAAATTAAAATAATCTTCACATTAATGCCCAATGTTGAACTTAAACTAAAAGAACATACACTTCTTCCACATAACAGTTGTTTTCAAACAATAACTTTTTTAATTATCATAGATTAGGTGATATATTTATTATCTTAAAAAATCTTCAAAATTTATCAAAATGGAATCTAGGATGTATTATGCTCTACTACGAAAAAAACTGGACACTTGGATTTACATTTTACTATAACAGGAAATTATTTAAAAACATAAACAACCTTAAAAAAAATAATAATAATGTAACAAATAAACAACTTTTTCCAACAGTTGGACTAAACCAAACATATGTTCAAGTGATTTTTTATTTTTACTTTTAACTTTTTTTGCCTCTACCTCTAAGGTTCAAATGTTATAAATATTTTGTGGTACTATATAAGTAGTCTTGAGAAAGCTAACAAAATTCAAACATTCTTTCTTAATCTTGGATGATATCTTGTAATTTGTTACTCATTACTTGGTCTTTGAAGAGTTTGTTAAAAAAATGGCTACCTTTGGGAGGGTGCTATACACTCTTTTATGCTAAATATTTTTTGAAAGAAGGGCTTCCATTCCTCACATTATATACCTTTGTGTAAAACTATAGTGTCCTATGTATGACCAGAAAATTATAATATGATTTTGTGGTGATCTGGTGGAAATGCTATGTGCCTTTTTTCCCCTTTCATTTTTATGCATAAAAAGACGAGAAATTAAAAAATAAAAAACTGATGCCACAGTCTCTTGATTGAGTGTTTTAGAAACATAGGAGATTGAGGATAAATAAAAGAAAACGGGTTAAGTGATTTCATAAAGCCTTTATTAACACAATCGTACCAAATTTTGGATTTCATTCTGCTTAATAAATATGGTTCGGGAAGCATGATATGGATTCATAATTTAAATTTGTATGTTATCTAATGTACAATCAAGAAATGGCTTGCAGGCATACAACGGTATTGTATGATCTCAGTGAACTGAATACCCTGTCGTTCTAACATTAAATATGAATTGTGCCTTTTCTAAAATAACGATTTGAGCATTATTAAATCAAGTGATGAGACATTTATATATTTGTATAAATTAAATGTTTTAAATATATATATATTATATTCATTGACTACAAAATTTAATATATTTGTAAAAGATACTTTCTCAGATGTACGTGCAAGCAGTTTAAGACCACTACTCATTTAAGCTTCCATTGTAAAATGTCTCCATTGCTCAAAAATATATCGACAAAGTAAATAAATAAATGTGCTATATATTGACCAAGGAGGCAGAATGTTGGTCGGTACTATCATTTTGGTATTTTTCTCAAATTCTATATCACAATTATCTACATAATTTTACCCCAAATAACTGCTTACTATAAATCCTATTTCAATTGACGTACTATTCTTAATAAATAAAATGCTACAAGAAGCAATCTGCAATGTTTTTTCATAGCTTATAAGAATTAAAAAAAAAAAAAAAATGAAAATCAACTTTGGTTCAACTTAATACTAAATAATGAAAGTTTATATAAACAAAAGCCCCAGAAAATAGAGACTCAAATAAGAAACAGGATCTATACATGAAACAAGTCGATACAAGATACATAATAGATTTGGACATATAAACGTATAAATCCACGATAACAAATCAATAATACAAAAAATAGGCAACACATATAAGCAATATACTTAAACCTTATATACAAATACACTTTAAAAAGTGCAATTTTTTTTTTTTGTTTTACAATAAATATATCAGAGAAAATTAATCTAACTCTATGGACTCTAATATCTGCAAACAAAGAAATGTTAAACATCGCAATTCAACAGCCCTTAATAACAAGTTTTTTTTTTGTAATATATCTCAAAATTATAGAGCTCTTTCATTTAATAATTCTTCAAGTCACAGTTTTATAATTTATTGTACAATAATTAGAAAATTTAGCAAGCGCATGAGTACAAGACATGTTAATGAATTTACATGATGTAACACTTATAAAGAGCTCTATCATTTTGTAAATAAAAAAAAATAAAAAACATGAATCACATTTATGATGCACCATCAACACTTGACAACATTTTGATCAGCAGTACCACATTTACAATTATTTAAATTACAAACATATTATACATATAAATTGTACAACATATGAATTATAGAAAGACAAAAAAAAGTAAAAATACATTAAAAAAAATATATGAAGTTTCGTCAACAAATTTAAAAATGACATTAAATATAAATAGTTTAAAATGAAATGAGAAAATGATGAGGATAGAAAAAAAGGATGATAAGTGAATGATGAGAGAGAGAAAAAGAGAGACCACAAGAGGGAGCAAGAGAGCAATATCAGGAAGGCACAGAACGGCAATGACTACTTCTTGGCCGGGGTCCCTCGCTGCGTAAGGCCCTCGAACCTCTTGAATGTATAGTTGATGAAAACCCAGTCCTTGTGGGTCACTTCTCCGTCCTGAGGTACTGGTGCTGATGCTGAAATCACAGAAGAAATTCAAATAATTGTGACTCTTAAAGTAATAATAACATTTCAGTTTGGGACGAAAATGGGTAAGGTAGCTAGCTCGATTTGTTTTTACATGCCAGATAGAATGGCTACCATGCTAACGATCTGTAGATGCTGAAAGATGTTTTGAGGTTGGAATATGCTACAAATTATAAGAAGAGAAGGTCATTAGCAACAAAATTAGGCTGTTTTTTTTGTACCTCCAGCAAGGTCGGGAGAATTGAGTTAAGCGGTGTTAGAACTATATGAAGATCTATCTTAAAAACAAAATTGAAGATTAATAAACTAAAATATCCATTAAGATAGTACTCCACTGCAAACTAAAAAAAAAACAATTTTCCATGGCCTCTATAACCTGATTAAAAAAATTTTCAAATTATTGCACAATGATTTATTAGTTAAATATTAATTTTTTTTAAAAATTTTGTTATTGAAAATAATAACAAAAAAAACAAAACATTTCTGTTAATGAAAATATTATAGCTTTATATTAACTTGTTAAGTACTATGTATCTTAAGAAGGATGTATTTTAAGAAGGAATTTATTTGTTTTAATTACAAAAGGAAACAACCATTATCGAATTAAGGCAGTATTTTTTGATATGGAAATAAAACCTTATAATGTAATTACTAAAAACCTTATCCCACTTTATCAAATGAAAACAAATTCTGAGATGCAAGAAAGTTTGACTAAGGAATGTGCTAAACCCGCACCCTACCTAATAAGAAGAGATGTTTCGATATTACCAATGCTGGCAATATTGAATAGATTTAATATTTGTATCGATACCAAAAATTTGATATATCAGTATCAAATGAAATCAGATCAAACACACAATTTTTTTAATGAATATAAGAATTATTCTTAATATAGATTTACTGTAGTGTGACAGAGAAGTAAAAAAATCATGCACAACTAAGAAAAAGAGTTAAGTGGTGTTAGAACTATATGACGATCTATCTTAAAAAAAAAATTGAAGATTAATAAACTAAAATATCCATTAAGATAGTACTCCACTGCCAAAAAAAAAAAAAAAAAAAAAAAAAAAAAAAAAAAAAAAAAAAAAAAAAAAAAAAAAAAAAAAAAAAAAACATTTTTCCATGGAATTTGCAACACAATGATTTGATAGTTAGATATTAATTTTTTTTAATTTCTTAGCCAATTACAAAGGTTTATTATTGAAAATAATAACAAAAAAACAAAACATTAAATTTAATATTTCCGATATTTGTATAAATACCAAAGATTTGATATTTTATCAGTATCAAAAGAAATCAGATCAAACACAATTTTTTAAATGAATATATGCATTATTCTTTATATAGATTTACTGTTATAGAAATGTTAAAAAATCATGCACAACTAAGAAAAGCAGGAATATTTTCTAATTTTCCAATGAACTACTACGACAACACCCATTAAAGTAGTTCATAAAAGTGATATGATTCAACACTTTCAAAGAAGTCATAAGCTGACTGAGTTGAACAATATTAACATATATTTATAAAATTTTATTAACGCAACAGACACAGCTTTTTTATGACTTTAAACCCATTCTTCAATTTGAATAAATAAATATTTTTAGTTGATACCATATGATAATTTGTTCTAATATATAAAACTATAGAGTTTGTCTGATCACGCTAATTTCAGGAATGACCATTTTCGTTCGATTTGAAAAATTCTTTTTGTGTTAGACAGATCATTAATTGAGGAAGATTTTAGGCTTTATAATATAACACTACAACCTATAGGAATGGAGCCGTAAGCATAAATATGTGTCGTCATAACAATTTCATACCCGTGGGAGAAAGTTGACTACAAAATTTTTTTAATAAATGTGAAATTAGGATGTGAAAAGGTGAAACTTATTTAAGTGAAACATTATTGCCCTTTATAAAAATGTATTGTCGTTTTGACCCTGTTCCTTGAAAATGACTACAAAAAATGAGACTGAACAACATATTACAGGTCATTATTTTAAATATTATTTTGTATTTTAGGGGTCATTCCAAATTTAATGCCAGTGAAATAGCAGGGCACAGCTAGTTTAATGTAATAGAGGATGAAAAAAGGGAAATTTCCAAGTGGTTACATTAATTATTTATATTACTATTTAATTAATCAAAAAATTTTAAACAAAAAAAAATATAACAAGTAATACACAATATATATATATATATATATATATATATATATATATATATATATATATATATATATATATATATATAGATATGTAAAATAAACATACGTATTTCTAATTTGACATCCGGGAAGTCGTCAAAATTGGAGGTATCATCAATTGATTTTACATCAACTGGTATTGCTGCTGGCCGTTCCCTCATGTGATCCCAGTCAACACCATTAAAAAAAGGTGCATTACGAAGCTCCTCTATCCCTGAAATAATATTATTTAATATATTTAATAATATTAAACTATTAATTAATAGAACAATGATATTTCTGTTGTGTATCATTCTTAATGAAAGTGCATAACATTTTATGATGCAAAACTTAAATGATATTAGAACACAGAAATTAAAAGATAATAACTTACCCCTAGAACTACCAAGCCGTTTGTCACTTTCCATACAGAACCTCAGGACCGTCTCTTTCGCCTCCTCGGAGATGGGTACTTCAGGCGGGAATACAAGTGTCTCACGCCAATTCATGACTTTCCTATATGTTTCTTGTGGATTTTCGGAACAGAATGGAGGGTAACCTGTTATAAAAAAATAAAAAACAATGAGCTTTTTTAAAATTAAGTACCATATTTCACTGCTTCTGAGCAGAAGTAGTTTAACTTTGAAAATTCAATTTATAGCAGAAGGTTTTTTTGCTTTTTGTTTTATCGTTTCATGATATGAATGTATAAACCAATTTCTAGCTTAGTCCTAAACTTGGCAGAACAATTTGTGAATTAAAAAAAATATTCTTTACAATTTTTTTTTTTAAATTTAATATTTTAAACTATAATATTTTATAGTTACAAAACATTTATCATAAATAATTATAAAACATTTATCATTGCCAAGAGAAAATTCTGTACACCAGCTAGCATTTGAACTATGTTATTAGTTATAATGTAAACAAATGTCTAAATACATTTAATTACATAAAGTACATCATAATTATAATTACTTTTATTTATTTTATTTTATAAAAATAAATTTATTTTATATTTACAATCAATTACTTTTATAAGAAAACATCTTTTTTTTTTGTAACTGCACTCATGAATTTGCATAATTGGCTGAATTGCTTTTCAGATATATATAATTTCTGATTATATAGCTGAACAAGGCTCTACAATAACATTAACATTAAAGATATATTCTATAATAACAGTTGGTTCATACCTATTAACATCTCATACATAATAACACCAAGGCTCCACCAGTCACAAGAAGGGCCATACCCAGTTTGCAGAAAGACTTCAGGTGCTATGTAGTCAGGTGTGCCAACAGTCGAGTAAGCTAGTTGTCTTCGATTCCTTTTCCAACTTTCAGCTCTACGCTTACTATCCATTGGGTTTGATGCTGAAATATTCAATACTCCTTACTAGAGTTGTCAAAAAAATATAAACTTTACATTAAAATGAAGTTAATCGGCTTAATCCATACTATACAATTAAATAATCAATCCTTTTGTCAAAATTTATAATGAAACTTATGGCTAATTCTGATAAATTGTTTCTATTTCTTCTATTATTCTTTACTAGAAGCCATTGGTATTCTGACATTTACCATTTTACTGTGAACTGACCTGTCAAGCAGCGAGGCGAAGAGCACCCGAGACTACAAAGGCAAAACAGATAAGTCACTCTTGTGTACATTTTGTATAATATTATGTGGCAATCTAGTAAAATCTTAACAGGCAATTCAGCATAGCCAGAAACATAGCAAATAGTAGAATAAATCACTGATCTATACTTTCAATTAGACAAACTCATTCAGATTTTTTGTACAAAAATAAAATTACAACTCCTTGTCAATTCTAATTACTTAAATATTTACAAGATAACTGCTCTTAACATCCTATTTCATCTATCCAATTCCTTCAATACAAACTCCTCCTAATTTTGCCACACATATAGAGTTATTCACAATGATATCTTTTGCAGTTTCCCCATAAACCATTTTGAAGTCATACACATATAGTTTACCCTATTTAATTGTTATCTTAAGACAAATAATAAAAACTTACTAAAATCTGAGGGTTTCGCTTGGCTGAGATCTCTGTAAAAGTCAGTCCTGTGGGACTTCTTTAGCCCTGTACAAAGCCCAAAGTCCGACAGTTTGATATGCCCCCGAGCATCCAAAAGAAGATTATCGGGCTTTATATCCCTATAAGAAAATAAGTAGTGTACTTACAATAAATTTAAAAAAAAAAAATAAAAAAAAAGAACACCTAATAAGATAATTTATAGGATCAAATTAATTAAAAATCAATAAGTTCTAAAGTGTGTAAATTAGGTATTTATTAACCATTAGGATTGCCTTCTTACATATTGTCTATTCTTTCCATATTGATCGAAAAACAACAAAAACAATACTATTTCATTTTTTAAATTTATTTATACAATTTGGAGTTAGCTAAACATGCCTCCTCGCACAAAATATAAACACAATCCAAAATTCTTAGAAAAATTTTAAATGCCCCATAGTATATTTCGAAACACACTATACACAATGACATGGACATTCCTACAATAAAATCTTACATTCATGACAAATACACCACATTTCACTCTTCTACTTAAAATCATCCAAATCCTTTAGTTCTATCTCTATCTGTTGCCCGGTCTACCAGGACAGAGGTTAAAAAAGCAATAATGGCCAAGAGACCCATATTACATATACAAGGCACACATAAAAATTTATAGTCTAAATTCAAGACACATAATTAGACAGATCGAGGACATAAAAGAATGACATCAAATTTGCTAGATGTGGTGCAATACAGCTGCAAATACAATATAAAACAATAAATAAATAAAATAAAATTTATACAATAAAAATGAGCACCAAAAATGATTTTCTTTGAATTTAAATTTAAAATGATAAACCCAAATTAATTCAAGTACAAAATGGAAATAAAATCCATTTTAATAATATCCATAATGGCCAACAAATCTACTGAATAGTTACAAAAATTTTTGTCAGGATTTATTTTTGGCAAATAACTAAGAACGAACCCTACTTGCTGTGACATATAATTGGTTGTTAATAGCAACGCTATATTGAATAAATTTTAGTAAGAAAACATAGGTTACTAATTTAGTGTAAATAGTGGCGCTGAGTGTCCCACTCTTTTTGCTGGGGCCCTTTCAAAGGCTCCCTACCACTATACCTATAACCCAACTGTTCTCATTCTATAAGCAGTTAATAAGACCTCAACTTTTATATTAGTAACGTTGATTCGATTTATTTTTGTTTTCTTAAGATACGGAAATCATAACAGCTAAATCAAAGGACTTTATTGGTAAATACAATGTTTTTAGATGTATTACTATTTTATATTCATTATATTGAACCATTTTAGTTGTAGAAAAGTTTATTTTATAATTAAAAAAATTGAAAGTTTTTTCTTTCATTCTTTCCTGTGCCAGTGATGTATAAAACACTAATAATAGATTTAATTTCTTGTAATTAATTCACATACATTTTTTGAATATATTTTTTTCCGAAACATAATTCCAAAATACATACAAAAAAGTGAAAACAAATAAAGTGACATATAGCGCCCGCTTTGATATAATCAGGTAGCAGTCAACGTGTTAAGGCATGTAATTATTACCTATGGATGAATCCTAGCTTATGAATGGAGTCTATTGCGAGAGCGGTTTCCGCTATGTAGAACTGGGTACATTCCTCACTCAAGGTGTCCTTCTTCATTAGGAGCGTCATCATGTCTCCTCCTGGCAGAAACTCCATTATGAGGTAGAGGTTGATTGGGTCCTAGAAATATAAATATAACAGTTGTGTACATATTTTAAAAATATATCTTTTGTACTGTTAATACCAAAAATCTTCAGTAGGAAGGAATATATCATAAGCAAGGAAAATAGCCTGAATAAACATATTATGTGAGAAAAGGAATTAATTAATTTATTGATAGAAAATATACAAAAACACAAACATATTGATAGCATTTTATGAAAAAGACATTATTTAAAAAAGAAGACTCATGAATTTTAAGGTATGGCCCTTCAAATTTAAATTCAATATTTTAAATAACAATAAACAAATGGAACCAGACAGCACCAAACATTTCTACAAGCCAACTAGCAATGGTGACCGATTCATTTGGCTTTGACTTTCAAGAAGTAGTGAGCCAAATTGCATATTATTTTATTTTATTTAATCTATAAGAAGTAAGTGAGCTCCTCTAATATCATATTCTGTCTCTCCGTTCTCATTCATTGTTTCCCTCCGACCAATAGATTCAGAGTTAAATGAGAAAAACTAGCACAGAGTGACCATCAGAAGCTGGTTTTTCGCGATGTATGTTTCGTGTTAAATATCAGAGGATGTTTCATCCACAGTACAAGTGGAAACTCATTTGATTCCTAACCCTAAAAAGAAACAATCCTGTGAAGGAAAAAATTTTATATATTATTTCTCACAAATACCGTTTTTTGATCTGATGTCGGGCGACTATTATCAATTTTTTGACTTTTAATTACAAGTGTCAATTTTTTTTTTATCTTGGACTGTATCTATTAAGGGAGTCTAAAAGGCTCAGAGAGGAAAGAGGGAAGAGGAAAAGAAGGAGAGGGGCAGCACAAGCCTGTTCCAACCGATGCATCATCTAAATGATCAAGCATTTGAATCATCGATCCTACTTTATTGATATCCTCTGAAAAAGAAAATATAATCTCCTTTGATAATGTCATGTACATCCTTTCTGGTTTTCTTGATCTCACTGATCCAGATTAACCATTGAGGTCTCTAACATTTTATATATCATAGCAAATAATTCTTGAGCCATAGGAGTTTTAAAATTGGAAACTGTCTGTTATTTTGATGACTTGCCTCTCAAATACATTTAAATTAAATAATCACATACTATCCGTTATTTTATTTTGGCATTATTTTTTGTTTAAATTTTTTAATAAAGCATGATTATATGACAAACAATAAATCAAATATATTTCTATAAGTAAAAATTAATCACCTGAAAGGAATAATACATTTTGACAACCCACTGATGGTCAGCTTCAACGAGGACATCTCGTTCTGCTCTTACATGAGCAACTTGCTCCTTTTCCAACATATCTGCCTTGCGAAGGATTTTCATGGCATATACGTGTCCAGTGTCCTTTTTCTGTACTAGCCTCACCTGGTCAAAATGTAAACATATTATATTATAGGTAAAGATAATCTTTCACTTTCAATTCTTCATAATAAATAAAAAAAGAAAATAAATGAATAATACTGAAGATATTGAATTGAAATAATATTTTGGAGGAAACAAGAAATTTAAATAAAATGAGCTACAAAAATTTAGTAATGATAGAGAACATTTAAAAAAAAAAAAAAAAAAAAAAAATCCGCCAAGAAGAAAAATGAATTGAGGCGTAATGTAGAAAAAATGGCCATCCTCATTTTATGGCCATCAACCTTGAAGACACATTCGGATCAACACCTCTCCTGGAATAACCTTATTTCCCAGATCACCCAAAAATTTATAGCTGTCCTTAAACAATTCCTAAGATTCTGTGATTCCATTCCACAAAATATCCGGCAGCTCATAGTATTCTCTCTTGTTTTCTCTCACTTTGATTACGGTTGCTTGGCATACAGGGGGCTCGGCTGTCTGAAGAGCTAGAGATGAGATTGAAGAGACTTATGAATTTTGACGAATGAAAAGAGACTTATGTAACAAATTTATTTTCGGTTTCCCGACGTGTTCTCATGTCTCTTGTTGGTATACCAAGTTGAAGGGGCTTTATCCAACTTTCAGACGGCAATATCTCTTTGGAGTCTTTCTTTTCCAAGTCCTTAGAACCAAAACACCTTCCTACATCTTCGATCTCCTCACCCTACATTCCTCTATTCACTCTCCAAATACAGGATCTCAACCCACTGATTTATATATTCCCTCTTATATAACTGCTTACTTCAGCAAATCCTTTATCATTCGAGCTACCTTCTTTTGGAATTCTTTACGTGTCACTATTCGTCAATCCTTCTCCACACTTTCCTTTAAACAGCACTTATTCCTTCACCTACTCCATAATCATACCATTGTATTGATGTAAAATGTGTATATTCCTATAATAACAATTACAGCTAGATAATTCAACAAGTGCACTGTTATAGTAAGCAGTAAGGCAGACAAACGCACATAAATTCTGTTCATTGTAATTATTCTTGCAGACAATTGTCCCAAAATTATTTGTTCATTCATTCAATGGTATACATATAAATAAAAAGAGGCTTTACCTCTCCAAATGCACCTCTTCCAATTACTTTGAGGGGTTCGAAATCTTCAACTCCCAACCTCGAACGCTTCAACCGTAGGAACTCTGTCTCTTTTTGGGCATGCTGATTTCTTTTCTCCTGTTTTTGCGATTCTGAAAGCCCTTCTTCTTTTAATGATTCTTCCAATTTAGCCAACCTGAGGATAAAACATAAGATTGTAATTATATTAGTTAATGAATATTATAATACACAATGAATCATAAATATACATTTATAATTGAAGGGGCAAGTGGATGAAGGTGATAAGTAACATTTTTCAAGTTCTGAAAAAACTGAATTCAAATCACCTTTATCAACTACAAGAAATCTGTCTGTCATCACTTGGCAGCTTTATCAAATCAGTTCTCAAGCAACTATTGAGATAAGGTGAATGGAAGGAGGAAATATTAAAAATATTTATTTTACACGCTATTTACTTCACTATATCACTTTACATCCTATTTACTTCACTATATCACTTTACATCCTATTTACTTCACTATATCACTTTACACCCTTAACTATTGCAATAATTAAATTTTGCCAAGAATGTCACTTATCACCTTCATCCACTTGATCCTTCATTTATATAATATATTAATGTAATAGAAAATTAATTCCAAACTACAGTAAAGCAGTTTCTGAATGAATGATTACTTTATAAAGTTTCCTATTTCTTGAGTCCTATCAGTCTACTTCCGTTCTATTATTGATAATAGAAAATACATATTTATTAAACATTTTATAGTAATTATAAATATAATTAATAGTAGACCAGACAATGAGTATGTAAAATAATATTAATTTTTCTTCTTTTATTAAACCATAGCTGTAAATTAATATCATTGTTAGTAGCATTTATATTTTTTTTTATTGGTTTTGATTATCCAAAAATTGCTAAAATTGTCAAACAATTTTGATTTTTTTAATAGCTTTCTCTACCACACTAAATTTCAGGGTGGCCTCCTATTCAGGTACTGAAATTGCTAAGCCCCTCACCTCTCTGTTAATATCAACTCTTAATAATCTCCTTGTTTAACCAGGCTCTAATGAAAAGAGGAATGTATTTACTTTAATTTGGGGCTACCTGGACCCAGTAGATGGTTACATGGACCCACTGAAATAAGGATTTATATTAAATCTAAGTCTTTTATTACGAAAATAGATAAATAATTCACAATCTCTACAACAGGTCCTTAAGCAATTCACCACGTTCCTGCTACTTTTTTTCGGTTTGCGTCCAAGTAACTAACTCCCCAAGGTGCAAGTAATAGTATTGTATATAGGTATAAAAATGTACTGATTGTGAAAATTACCTCTGCTTTCGCTCCATATGCTGGGCTATGAGGTTGCTGTAATAATTTTCGAGGGTCACCTTTGCCTTTGTCGCTTTGTCCAGGGTGTGACCGCTGAATCTTACCCCTCCGCTCTCCGCCGCCATCTCCAGCAAACCTGTGAGAGAAAAACACAAAATATTATTATATAGCCAGTATAAAACAAAATACATAAATAACATAGTTTTAGTGATAACCACTAGATACTTTTATCACAAAAAACATGATTTGAGACAGCCTGCACTGTTCTCCAATATGTTAACTAATAATGGAATCTCTTGAAAAATCAGCAATGAGAGATTATTATTAAAATTTGATGTTTATAATAGAATATATAATTGAATATTCAAGAAATAGAGTATCTTATATTCATATGCTTTCTGAGCAATAACAGTTTTCTACAAACAAAATGATATGTGAAATACTGACAAAACTTGGAAATTTTTCATTCCAGAAGGTTATTTATAAAAAAAACACATACAACGTGATTTTTCAGTAACATAGGTCAATTTTTTTTAAACAGGTTCAATTTCCCCTTCAAAAAATCGATCAGGGTATCCAGACAAAACAGCCCAAAAGCAAGTTCTCATGTCCATCTATTCCCACTCCCTTATACATCTATTCCACCCAGTCTCAACATGTCAATATAAGCCCTCTCCCACCAAATATTCTAAGTATAATTAATTCCCTTTCTGGTAATTTACTTTTCTCTAATCTTCTTTATTAATTCCTTATTCTGATCCATGGACAGAATTTTTTGAGGAGGATTTAAATTTTTTATGGTGGAGGGATTTAATAAGAAAGCAAGCAATGGTTATGTGTCTATAATCGCTTAAAAGGGCATAAGTTTTAAGGATAGTAATGAAAATCGGATAAAAAATTATTATTCAAAATACAAAACTTAAATGAGATTCCATATAATCTCCATGTCACCATGGCTCTCTCGATGTAACATTTTCAGTATAATTAATTCTCTTCCTGGTAATTTCCTTTTCTATAATCTTCTTGATTCCTTATTCTGATCCTTGGCTAGATTTTTTTTTAGGGGAATTTCAATTTTTTATCGGTGGAGGGATTTAATGAGAAGGCAAGCAATCATCAAGTTTTAAGGTTAATAATGAAAACTGGATAAATAATTATTACTCAAAATACAAAACTTATATGAAAATCATATTTATTCAAAAAATTCAGAGATGATATTTAATCCTGATACCTCAACCCTGCGAACGCCACTGCCTTGAGTGTATAAGATATACACATACACGCACAAACACCATTATAAACAAGTTAAAAACAGTTAGTGAGGGTCTTGAAACGTGCATATCCATGAAAATCTCGATTCATATTCCTTCTAAGAAGGCGAGAGGTCAAAAAAAGAAAAAAAAAACAGTTCCAGGTAAAGTATCACTTCCGGCTAGCCAATTTTAACCAAAATCTAGTATATTATTTATATTGATATAAAAATCTTATATACCAAATTTGAGATGATTTGCATTATATTTTAATATAATTTTTGATGAAAGTTTATTATGACCTTCAAGTAAAGAACTACTTAAAGTTTGTCAATTTGCACCAAAATCTAATATGCTATTTATAAATAAACCTTATATACCACATTTTAGAAGTTTTATATTACATTTTAATATGATTTTTGCTGAAAATCTATTATGACCTTCAAGTAAAGCACCATTTTCGGTGATCATGGAGTGACTAAAAAGGGAAATACAGAACTAGTTGTTACAAAAATCCCAAATACAAAATTTCAACTTTCTACGGCTAACCGTGTTTGAGTTATGCAAGTACGAATATAAAAAGACGTCAAAGAGATGGTCAAAATGGATAATTCCGTTGAAATTTGAAAACCGGAAATTTTCGCGATTACAATACTTTTTTGTACGCAGTCAGGGTCTTGATTTACTTTTACTTCCATTTACTTTATTAAGGGTCTTTACTTCTGAGACATTTCCCCATATAATACACCTGCCCTAACGCTACTAATTTTTGTTACTTTCTCATTATTTTACGTAATTATTTTTAATACTAGTAAGTACCTACTTTTTCAAAAATATTTCAAGGAAAGAGAAAAAATCGAACCTGAAGAATAAGGAGCCCTTTGAGCCCCGAGGGCCGGAGTAAGTTGTCCCCTTGGCTCCCACGTTCCTACGCCCGCCATCACTCACTAAGTTCTCATAATTTCAGACAATTTAGTTACCTTATCTGGGTTCGCTGCTGAAGATATCATTGATTACTAATAATCAAATGAAAATGAGTAAGTCATTTATAAGAGACGAATAAATGATTCAAATTGTCACTTTCCAACTACTTCAGAAATAATCGGTATCATAAAGTCAATAAAAGACCTAGAGTCACGTTTTAAGTTTTAGACTGCAGCAATTCCTGTTTCCTTATTTGACGATAAAGGGTCGTCGATAAGAAAAGCGGAAAGATCGTCCGCTCATACTATATTTAACTTAGGTTTCCAAAGCAACCTATTATATCTGTCGAAGGTTAACATTTTATAGGTGGAGTTCATTCTATTCAGATACTAAAATAAGAACAAAGAACAATCATCATCAGTAGATCCAAGCTCCACGACCCAAACGCTCCAAATTATTACACTGTAGATATCCAAAATAACAAAATAAACAATTTATTTGGCTTTTTTTTAATAATACAATTATAATTAACAATTTTTGAGGCTTCGTTACGATGATTACGAAATACTTTACATTTTTCTTCTATCGTCATAAATGGTTGAGTAACGGGCCTTTGAAACATTTAATCGGCCAAATTAAAACGAAATGGTGGATGGTAACGTAGAGTTCCGAGGATCATTCTGAAGTAACGTTTGACTTTGGTGCCAAATCTAAAAAATTCGCCTATCGGCCCAGTGATAACGAAAAAAAGCCAGGGGCGACGGAATGACAGATTATGTTTTATTCAATTTTTGGATTCTACGTATGTTGAAACGGAAAACCTCAAATTTTGAAGGTGGGTTAAAATTTTTTTTTTCTTGATCGATTATTGAAAATAATAATCTAGCAATACCATAGTTCTAATAGTAAAATTTATTCGAAAAAGCATGCAAGTATAAATATAAAACAGAAATGAAAAAAAAATCTTAGTATTTATATAATGGCCTTAGATTTGATGCCTAGATTAGGAGACTAGAAATATTTCTTTTTTAATATAATTTTTTTAAATATTAGCAACCGGCTTTACAATACCTTCATCAGGCTGAAAAAACAAACAATAATCAATTTCAAAATAAAATAAATAACAATAATCAATATCAACAAACGATTAAAAAAAAAACAAAAAAAAACATACGAACAAACCACTATTTTTTTTTTCTACCACTAATTCTCCTAACATTTAAAAAAACGTTATTGTACAGAATTGGTATCAATATAAATATCAATACCAAGACGTTTTTGTAAAACAAAAACAGTAAAGACTGCATGAAGCTTACTTCGCTGTGAGAAATTAAAATGGTTAAAAATAGATCTTGTTCGGCTGAGTCAGCAAAATTGACTGCTGATAAGAAAACAATAAGAAGGCTTCTTAATTTTCTCCACAAAATAATCGCTTTTGTTCAACATAGAGACAATTCTGCATTCAATAAAAACATAACTAAGCAGAAAACAATATAGTTATCAACCAATAATCACAAGTATATAAATAATACACAAACCTAAAGATATATATATATATATATATATATATATATATATATATATATATATATATATATATATATATTATAGATAAAGGAGAAGAGAGAATAGAAATATTTAGAAGTATAATTATATAGAAGTACTTTCGGATAATATATTAAATTCAGCTAAAATATTCAATTTTCTTTGAACCCCAACCCAGATAAGAGTCAGCAGATAACACTAACCTTCCAAGAACTGAAGAAGAAAGCTGAGTTTGTCAAACGCTATAAGGCAAAGAAGCTACATCAAGCAAAGATAAGGAACGCAGTTTTGTTAAAACAGCAATTCTCGATATCGATATTACGAATGAAAATAAGATAAAAATATTTCTTCGCCTTATTCCAATATTTCTTGGCGTCTGTTGAGAGTAATTACAAATGTTTTTATGAGTCTTGAAACCAAAGAATACATAACGTTTTGCCTTTTCTTGACATTTGCAGAATTTTACGGCCCCGTATCTCAGAAGCTGTTCCGAATTGTAAAATATATTCTATTACATATTAAACTTGCAGAAAATTTGACGTTCTTTAAAATTGGTAATGACAAAGTTTTACCTAAAATGCACTGAAAGCCAGTTAATGAGAAAAATCTGAAAAAAGTGACGAATTCGCTGACCTATAAAATTTGAATGCAACCGATGGAGGATGGCAGACGTTCATATTTCCAGTCTATGGTTATATTAATTTCGACTTAAACGATCAAACAGTTTCTAAAAATCAGACAAGTTTTTTGGCCTCAGCTCCTTCTAGGCCGCTGGTCTAGGGACCCGCAATGCTAGAGGGCGCACGATAAAAATTTATTTGTTTTATTAACAAAGGAAATGCTTATGATGAGCTTATGAATTAAAATTATTACCATAAAAATTATTTTCTTGAGGAAAAATGCCGCACCGACTGTCCCCTCCCCCATCGACGATATGAAGAGGAGGCGGCAAAAACTTGGGCTTATGGAGCGCCTACACTTTAAATTCAACCCTGATTCGATACATTTCATCCAATCTAATATGACAAGAACTTGAAGAAGGGAGTTATTATTTTTGTTATTAATAAAGCCTGTCAGGATGTTTCCCGAGGCCACTGTGGAGTATGTAAAATTAAACCTTCAGCGATCGCTGGCTGGTTAATGGATGAATCCACAACTTTCGATCTCAATATTTTTCCTTTTACCACGTGCATATAGGGTCACGATCGGTGATTTCAGAAAATTAACTTCCATTTCCAAAGGACACAGTACACTCTTTCAATAGAAACTGAACTGTTTACCTAAAGAATTGGAAGGGACTGGGTTTAGTCGGTGGGAGCCGACCAAAGTGATGGACGTCACGTCTTAATAAAAGTTGGTCGTGTGCGGCTAGCCTCCAATAAATAAATATAGTGTTCTAGTGGATTCACAATTATCTATCTGGAAATAAGGGCCAACTTTATGTCAGGATCTCCGAAATACACTGAAAGGAACGATGAACATATTTCGATTGTTAGAAAATCCTGTTGTTTTTTTTAATATGTAATGCGGTTCAGAAGTAGTTAATATGGATAATTACCCGATTTTATTCTTTAAAGTTACTACTGAGCGATTTGGAGAGATTGCTCCATTGGTGAGTACTTACTGAAGCACTCTCCCAACGATCCATATGCTTTTAGAGAATTGTTCATCTTAGTTTTCCCCTTGGTAGTTCCTGGATATTGGCATCGGAGTTATCGTTATAGTAAGAAACTCAAAAAATACAACATTAAATACCCATCACAATCAGAGAGGTCTCCAGTTTTTCAGGTTTTACTATAACCACGAAGTCACGCAAAGCAGGCAGTTTCCAAACAACAAAATGGCTAATTTTATATAATGCTTTTGTGCAAAAAATTGTCATCTAAAGAAAAGTTTAACAGCGATTTTTGGAATCCTTATAGCGCCGAGATTAAAAAAATAAGAATATGCCAGTCGGATCATGCTATCTGAAAAAATTGCGATGTATCGATAGCGAATTATTCTAATTAATGGGGTGCGTTTATTAGCAATATTCTTAACAATAATTTTTAAGAGAAAAATATGCACTGATATGAAGTTCATATTAGAATAATAAGGATTAAATAGACTGGATATTAATCCCCATGGTCTTGCATTCATCAGGAGTGAAGTTGAAGAAGAAAGAGTGTACAGAGTACACACACGGCCTCTTCGTGATCCTTCTTGATCCTCGCGGCTTTATCCTCTTCATCGACCGGCCGCCTCTCATCCTCAGGGATTAGCTCAGCAACATCCTTGCCAGGCACTAGATAGCTGTTATGTCCAACGCAGGATAGAAATGAAATAAGGCATTATGAACAACAAGAATAATATTTTTTATGTACAAAACAAAGAGTAACAGCCGAAGATAAAATCAAGGCAAACAAAACTACAATGTCATATCCTTTGTCCAAGTAACATAAGGAGCGTAGACAACCTTTTGTAAACTTAAAAAATAAATGACCAGTAACTAAGCAAATGTAGATTCTTTAGAACAATATCAGTAAATTAATTTTAATTAATTGAATACAGCTGAGCACCTATATTACTCAGAGATGGGATCGAAAGAACCTCGGAACTTCAAAACTAGAATAATAAAGAAAATATCGTATAGAAACAGTTTAAAGCACCTCAAATGACACATAAATTGTAATTTTATTAACTAGCTCTGAAGAAATGGTCAAACTAGAGTCATAGGCCGAGAGTAGGCCTGATAAAAATTTAACTAATTATTAACAAACTTAAATAAACGAGAATAAAACTAATTAAAAAAAAAACACAACTAAAATTTCGTTTCGCCAATTCAGGATATCACATCTCACATCAAAAGAATAAAAAAGAATCATGAAATATGAATAATACATCACTCCAAGACACTCCAACATAATTAAGGAAAGGTTTTAAGGTCATCAGCAATATCCAAAGAGCCGATACACCAATAAATTTATTTTAAAAGGCAATCTAGTTAGATTTATCTGAAATGCATGACAAAGGACAACATGGTCCGGGGGTAAGAAAAGAATCTGAAAATAGTAAAAATTATTAATCGAAAGCTAACGTTTCGACCCACATTGCAGGCGTTCATAAGTACTAAATCAACAAGATACAAAATAGGTGCATATAATGTAGGATAATAAAATTACATATATAAACAATTATATAAATTCATACAATAGTTTCACCTTTTTTGTATCTCCTTCATTTAGTCCAGATGAAGACCTGAAATGTTGGTCGAAACGTTGGCTTACAACGAATAGTTATTACTATTTGAGATTCTTATTTTGAACGCCACATGGATCATCTCATCCTATATTAACTATAAGATCAACTTTTAAATATTCATAAAAAAAAAATGCATATAGTTTCAGAATAAAAACAATTAGAATTCCTGCTGCAAGATTAGGCGATCATTTCTTTGATCAATATTCACTTAGAAATATCCATCCAGTTTAAGTTTCATTTACCATTTCCCCATTGTAGAGTAATATTAAAGCCATTTTATGAGAATAAAATTTATGAAAACAATTATTAAGCTGATTGGGAAAATAAGGCGAAGTTCTATAAGCTGGCTGGATCCATCATCGATTTTCCTGACATCGAATACAATTCCATTCTATTACGAAGGAAAATATCATTCATTATTCAACACCGTTAGTGCTGTTTACCTATATTTCAAATCTCCATAAACAAGGAAAAAGCTTTCCATATCCATTCCATTCCAAAAGCTGCTTTTTATTTTGATTCTATTCCTAACATATTTTGCAATTTATTCAGTTTTTTATTCAGTTTTCTTTTTTGTTTATCATACGAAGATGGATAAAGTGATTTACATATCCGAAAAAGACTCCATAATTTTTAGAATAAATTTTCTTTAAAAAAAAAAAAATCAAAATCGCAATTCCATTATCGTTGAAAAGAAGAGAGAATATGAGCAGTGCCCTTGAAGAACACAAGGGCTCAAATTAATTCTCTGCAGCTCGTTAGGCTAAAAGCATAGCTATGGGCTCGGCTTGGAATCGATGGTGCAACTTTATCATAGAGCTTGGGTCCTGACCTTGTTTTCTAGGGAGAGTATAGTTTTCAACCATTTAGGCTCCACTATTATAAACAATTACTTTTAGAAAAATAATGACTCAAAATCAATATATAGATGAATGTGCTTACAATCCTATATATGATTTAATTCCGAATTCCACTGAATTTATATTATTGTTATTTTAAAAGTAATAATTTTGGAATTACCTCGAAAATGTTGAAGAACTTTAAATAATAATATATGCAATAAATATATTCTTTCAAGACCATAAACTCCCAGAGCATGGAGTATGTACGTGAAGTCAATAAAGAGCTCTCTCAAAGGATTAGTATGGGAGAAAAGGAAAGAAAACAAACAACAATCCAAACGGCGATTTATAAACATCTAGGTGTCTTGTGTTTTCGATACGTATTAAATAGTTGTATTTTTTTAAACAATCGTACAATACATTTCGAGGTTAATATAACCAGTGTTGCCAGGACTAGCTCTTATACTCCTTCTCCCCTGAACACATTTGAATTTCCCCCTAAAATTAAATCACTTCTAAATAAGTATTGCATACATTTTTACATTTTTAGCATACATGGTAAAAAACCCTAATTCTCTGATTTTGGTGATAAACACCCTAACTTGGCAACACTGGGTATAAATAAGTCTACCAAGATGCGACCTAGATCATTAATATTAATATCACAAGGACATGAATTAATGTTATCCACCCATAGACACTTCGGAAACAACTTTCGAATCTTGCTTCCATAACTATTCAATCTTCCAATCGGTAATTATTGGGACCTGTCACTCCCTTATCAATAGGGGCGAGGCCTCAGTAAGGCTATAGCCCCATCCGTCACCAGTTGCCCCCACCATTCTTTCCCTTTGTCCTGGTTTTTAAAAACCGCGTATTTATTGCAATCATTAAAATTATTACTGTCTTAATTACATATTTAAAATTGTTAGTGCTGTCTACTTCCGGTGATCTGGGGAAGTTTAAGTAATAATTTAAAGGAGAGATTATTTAAATTACGGTGTGGACCCGACCTCAACTGAAAAGGAACTTTTGGGGTTTGTTTATCTCTTGAGCGAGCGTAGCGAGCGGAAATCGTCAGCTGTGATCTATTTAAAGCAGTGATAATTGAAATTACGGTAAGGACCCGACCTCAATTAAAAAGGAACTTTTGGGGTTTGTTTATCTCTTGAGCGAGCGTAGCGAGCAGAAATCGTCAACTGCTGTCTCTATTTAAAGCAGTAATAATTGAAATTACGGTATGATCCTGACCTCAACTGAAAAGGATCCCTTGCTGTTTTGTTTACTTCTTGGGCGATTTATTATTAATAATAAATAAAATTGTGTTCATTCAATCTTTTAATGATTCTCAACGTGTAAGTTATAGTTATCAAAGTTAGATGAAATATGATAGTTGATCAAAAATTTGTTTTTTGAGACCCTTCTTAATTTTTAGTTATAATATAAAACAATAATTAAAAAAATAAAATAAAAACTATTCGGCAGTAATAACCCCATACTTCTAATGGCACCACGTTCTCCTTTACTAGAGAACAGCTTACGATGAAACGATGTTATAATTTTTTGAACTTACCGAATGTCACATTGGAAGGTGTTAGTCCGCTTATAAAGACATTGAGAAGAGACAATAATATCGTATTTATTATAAAATCTTTATGAACTAAATATATCGTATTAATTATAAAATCTTCATAAACTAACTGAGAATTATCAGCCCCCACTACCTGGACTACACGGACACAGACGATCGAAATAATATAGCTAAACCATTCATCCCTTGCGATTAGCGGAACTGATCAGTTGTGTAATGGTTCCCTGGAGCCTGGCTGCCGGCCTATCATTGATCTTGCGACTTCAGTCTTCGCTCTTTCTATAAATATCTCGCTCTATAAGCCTAGCGGATCATAAGGGAATCTTTATAGAAGAAATTAACCTCACGAGGAGAGGAGTGACCAGTTGAATTCAAAATTAGTATTCAAGGCTAAAAAAAGAGAACATAATTTAAAAAGTGTAAAATCTCGTTTGGCTGACAACTATACAACGCTTAACCATTAATAAGGTCTTGCCTCATAATTAAGGTTGTTGAGCCGGGGATGTTTTAATCCAGATTAAATTTAAAAAAAAAATGAAAATTGAATTTCGTAAATAAAAATATCTGACGTGGACACCGCAAGACTTCCTTGTACACCTATTAAACTATAATATAAATAGGTGGCTCAAAAACTCCTGAATTAGGTTAATAGTTTCCGAAGATAGCAATATCTCAAAAACGACACTCAACGTCGCGATGTCAATCTATTGACATACACAAAAGCTCTTGTTATTTCTGGAGGTCTCATTCCGTTATTGTATGTCGTTTTCTTTTAGTAGGTAACAAGTTCCTAAGAGATTTCTTCGTCTTCCGTGACAGTAGTATAACTGTCTATGTCACAAGATAAAGCATTGGAATTCCGACGGTTTCAACATTTTAAGCGGAAGAACCCGCTTAACTTATATCTTATTCTCATGCTGCAGACTTGTTCAGGTCATAAATGGCGAGGAAAAACAAGTATTTTACACTCAGTCTTAATACTTAAAACAAGTACTAAAAAAGTTTAATAGATTGGAAAAAAATCGTGTTTATAACGTTTATCGCCGAACCATATGATCTCTGTCAATATACCTTTTGATGTAAGTTTATTATGACCTTCAAGCAAAGAACTCCTTTCGACTCTTCAAATTCAACTACAATCTATTCTATTATTTATATTGATATAAAAATCTAATTTACCAAATCTGAGATGTTTTGCATTATATTTGAATACAATTTTTAATGAAAATCAATAACGACCTTCAAGCAAAGTACCACTTCCGGTAATCATGTACTGACCAAAAAGAGAGGTTCACAACTAGATTTTACAATTATCCTAAATACAAAATTCTAACTTTTTACGGCAAACGGTTTTTGAGTTATACGAGATACGCACCTACGTATGAACGTACGCACAGACATCACTACGAAAATAGTCAAAATGGATATTTCCGTTGAAATCTGAAAACCGAAAATTTTCGCGATTACAATACTTCCTTTACTAGGTACAAGGACGTAATAATCCTAGAATGTTAGATTAAGAAAAAAATACCAATAATAGAGGAATAATGGAGGAATTTATATAACGAAAAATATTAAAAATACTGCCAATTTTTTAAACGGACACAAAAAATATGAATGGCCATTTCGAGCTGTTAATCACAGCTCAGTTCCATTCTGAATTAAATGAATAGAAAGTGTCGATAGTAACACTGAACAGAATAAAGATAGGTTGATCCATCGCCTGATGACCTAGATAATCTCCTAAAATGAATACTCCACCGAGGGTTATTAATTACCAGACATTTCCTCCCGCTCTGGACTCTATTGTTAATTAACCTTGTCTAACCGAGGTCATTATTTTTTGGCCCGCCCTAAATCCAAATGCCATTATCTAAAACTAGAACATTACCAAGAACATCGATGAATTTTCATTATTATATTTAGGCCATGAAAGGTAAGAGACATCAATTCCAAGAAGAAAATTCATGAAAATGGATAAATACAGAAATAGTTTTTGTAGGTTTTGTAAATTAGTAATTTAGTTAAGCTATGATTAATTTTTGTTTTGGATATCTCACAAAAAATCCTATCGGTTATCATTCTACATTCATTTTCAATGGCGATAAGTTGACCATATATGAATCAAGATGGTTGAGTTGTGGTGAGAAAGAAATGATAAAATAAAATATATGATTAGTAGCAGGAACATTAACGAAGAACATCATCAGGTTTTACAAAATATACTAAGTACGATTAAACAAATAATTTAAAAGAATATGTCGTTGTCGTTCCTATATCAATGCATCATTCCCCTCAACTATCGGACCGTTAAATAGCTTAAGACAATCAAAAGCGATCATTACAGACTGCCAACATTTTATTTTTTATGGTATGTATATTTTTTTGGAAGTGTTTGATCCAGTTATCGCCGAAATATTATAAATAAACTAACATTTTCACTACCTTTTGAGTGAGAGGAGTCAGAACATCTTTCTTCGGATTCAGCTGAAATCACTTCTCAGGATTTCATCGAGGGAAAACCCTTAAATCAGCACAAAATGTGGCATCATTCATAGAACCGGATAATTTCTTTTAAATGACAGGAAACATTTTTGTTTCTACAATTCTCATGTTTCGTCAGTAGAATCGCCTCAAGCAGCGGAATTTTTACAAATCTAAAGAACAAAATTTGAATTAAAATGAATATTTATTGCGGTTTCCGCTAGTGGGGGAAGAATTTATATAACTTTTTTTCTTCTTTTTTTTATCGTTTTATTTTATGATTCGCATTTAAATGGAAATAAAGAATTCTTTTGTTTGTTTTGTTTTAATTAAATAAAATAGCAAATAAAATCTTTGCTATTGCAGCACTGTGATATTTATCGATTTTCGACTATCAATGGCTGAAAACTAGCGATGATTTAATAGTTGTATGGAAGCCTTAGTATAGAATATGGCTAGACCCATTCATCATCAATACGCTAACGGAATTCGGAGCAAGGTTACACCACTGTAATAATCGTCAATTATCCATCTCTCGAATAATTCTTTGTTGAGATCGTAAGCTACTGTAAGAAACACTGAGCATTGTTTTTAAATTAATAATTGAACAAGTTCTTTTGTTTTTCCGTTACAAAACTTCCGGATGCAACAACAATGATGTTTGCTGACAAACGAATGAAAGCTGGGAAAGAGGAAAAAAAAAAAAAAAAAAAAAACTGAATTCTTAAGTTCGTCCATTGTTCGAGCGGTTGTATAACTGGGAAGATGCACGTTTCTCTTCTTTCTGATGGCTCAATATAAAGAGGAAGTCGAAGAACCAATATTTGTTCCTGGTTGGCATCTTTAATATAAATAACTGATGAAACTTTTATGAGTTACTTATCATAAACACATTTTAGTAGTGCAAAAAAAAAAAATAAAATAAAAACTGATGGTCGAAAGGGCCCACTATTTTTCTCCATTCAACTCCGTCAAATATGTTTCATCTACAGGCGAGTCCCGTAAGTTATGCCAGCTAGATTAGTGTGGACAGAGTAATTATAATTTAAACTAGGATATTTCAATGACAATTTTTGTACTTTTAGATAACCATAAAAATTAGATCGTGGAGAGAATGTTGATTGCTATCAACCATATTAATGGTGGTTATATCAATTATATTAATGGTGGTTGCATTCGTGACCAACGTAGCTTTTAGTTTTGAAATCGAAATATCTTTCCGTTTTGAAGTAAATTAATTTTCATAATAGTTCTTTTGAAAACAAATCCGTTCACTTAATATTCTAATCATATTTTAGAATATTAAGTGATAACACACAACATGAATATGTTGTGATAATACACTTAATCTCTTCTCCTCATTCAGCCGTAGATGTGAAGGGTCAGGAACCTATTTTACGGAGGCCACAATGGAATTTCGGCTTCCAAATTTGATTCAAACAATACTTATTTCATGAAAAACCGAATAAAATCATTATTTGGATCAATCAATGGTTTTATCGCATAATTTGCAAAATACAGTTTTATACACGTTCAAAAATATTCGTGGATGTTTATCATCCCAATAATTTATACAAAAAAAAAAAAAAAAAATTGTTTTAATATTAACAATTCAAGGACAATATTAAAATAAGCTCGATAGAGAATAAACAAATAGTAGTTTAAATTATCTCGGTAATTAGTATGAATCATTTTTTAAATTTTATTAAACCCGTCGGCTAAACTCTTTTAAAAGAAGTCCCTTTCCTTTAAACCTTTTAACTGCAAAAATTAGCTATCCCATAGTTTATGAAAATTGAAGCAAGATATTAAAGTTTAAGCTAAAGACGAATATCATAGAATTTACCGTGAATTACCAACTTATTTCTAAATTTTCGTGACCATACAAAAACACCGACATATTCCCGAAATTCCCGATTGGTAGACACCCTGATCGATGGATGACAACAATCAAAACTTCAATAGTAGTATCGATTATGAATGGAATCCGGTACTCACAATCAGTACATTCAGAGACATTGCTTCAAGGCCAAATTTGTGAACATATCCCAACACTGGTTTGCTAATATTGTTAAATGACTAATTAATTAGAACAAAATCTAAAAAAAAAGTTAACAAAAATTACTGTTAGGGTATTCCGAAACAAAGCCTTAAGTCTCTGAGCTATGTAGCAGAAGAGGACGAATCAGGGTTCTATACAGATGGAGTTTAGTCTGTCTAGAGAGAATGTGGCCGATGAACTGTTTTCTTAGCCCAAAGTGGCATCGGTTCGCAGAGACGGTTCTCCTCTTCATCTCAGCTTGCCATTATCTTGGGTCACCAAGGAGCCCAGGTTCACAAAATCTTGAATCTTCTCAAAGCTTGTAGTCCAAAGACTACAATCTTATTCTTATTCTATTATCTTATTCAGTCACTTAATTGCTTGAAAGGAGCATCCAGCGATGTCTATGTCATCGACCTAGGGGGCATGTATTGTCTTTGTTTCACAAACTGGAGTCAATTCGGCAAATATGATCTTTTTCTCGTATTTAGAAGAGTTGTTATCCAGATTCGACTCCGAAATCCTGCGCTCCAAAATCACATTCGCCTTGTTTAAATTCCTAATTGTTTATTTATTAATAATAATAAATTATTTAGTCGACTTAAATTGAAATATATTATATTATAAACATTATTATTTAACAGTCGAATCTGAATAATGCCAGTCTTCTAAAAAGGAATAAATACTTGTGGAATTTGTGGAATAAATACTTTAATGTATAAAAAAAACAACTCTTTTTAGTTTCCTTTTTTTGGATGGGGGATTTATTTGCTAATATTTTTTTGTATTACAAAATTTTTATAATTTTAAACATTTTATTTTTAATAGAGTTGATGGATGGATTATTGAATCGAGGTTGCTTTGCTAACATCTGTACACTGATTGTTCAATTGAGTTGTGGTAGAGTTATTGTCCAAGGATAGAAATGACGTTTAAGATCTTTCGACACTCAGAAATACCCCCGACTGCATCAGTTGTAATTCTTTGAATTTACTACTGATGGACTGAGAGAGAAGATCATACCAATATTACGATCCTTGGGCGAGTGGGGCCCACGCTGGATGTGGGCGTTGTTTCACTTCGTCTCTCTCCTCAGGTACCGCAAGATGATCCATTGACTGACAGACCGACAGAGATAATCGTCGAATTTCCCTTTTACGACTTCCCTCAGTTTTAAGGACAGGTTTGATGCAATATATTAGCACATATATCAAAAGACAATATACTTTTGAGTACCATATCCGCGAGGCGTTGTTAGTAACGTGTCAGATATAGGGTAGGGTTGGAACATCGAAAGAAAAATATCGATATTCGATATTTCGATAAATCGCAAAACCAAATATCGATATCCACCGATAATCGGTAGAAAAATATCGATATATCGAAAGGAAATGGATGAAAAAGCAAAGAAACCTTGCATTAAATGAAGAAGGTTATGACTTAATATAATTATTATTTATAGAACAATATTTTTATTATCCATGAATGATTATAAAAAAAGATAGAAAAGAATAATACTTTGGTAAAAAAAAAAAAGTATTATAATACATTTTTATCTTGAAGGCTTGACATATTATATATATATATTATATCACTCTACAAATTAAAAAAAAAAATTTTGTTTTATTTTTCTAAAAAAAATTGTATTTTATAAAGTTTCCATACATTGAGCATTCTCAATACATTTATCTAAAAACATGTAATTCATCTGATATATATTTCAGTACAATCACCATTTATATTATTACCTGTTAGTCTTTATATAGGAATAATTAACAGTATATGTGTGTCAATCTTATCTACTAATTATTGTTTGGCAATTAAATATTACTTATTCTCATATTTACTCCATTATATTTATAAATTAACATGTGCTATATTTTAACCAATATGCAACAATTTATGTACATTTATAGTATTGTCTATTTTATTTTAATTCGGTGCGTGATTGATCCATATTATTTTTGTTTTGGTAATCATAAACTCTTAAGTTTATTTGAAGGGTAAGGAGGAAAAACTTATTTCATAATAAAGTACGAAAGTACGATTGCGAGTAGCCTATGATTTACTTTGCATAGGACACACTGTGAAATGTTGAAACACAATAAAATTTAAATCTACCTAATGTGCCTCGATTCCTATTCTTGAATATTCTGGCCTGTGTCTTCACTATCTAGCAATACTTATGGTAGTGTTCTCTTTTCTTTTTGTAATTCTTCTAGATCTTATTTTTATATTAAATTTACTATTTTCATTAGAATTATTAGTTCTTTCATTATATATCTATTTTATTTATTATGTCTATGTAATGATTTTCAATTTCATATCGATTTTGAAATTGAGCACTTCTTTTATACTTCTTTATTGCTATGAGGATTTTTGGAATTTGTCTAATGCTGGCTTAATCTTGTTTTCAAATGTTGGGACATTTTCTCTCTATAATACTTTTCATTGTATTTTTTGAGACCTCTACAAAAAAAAAATCTGAAACTATAAAAAAATAAAATAAATAAATACATTAGCTTTTATTCCATTCAAAAATATTGATGTTAATAAATTTTATGCATTTACTTTTATGTAGGAGTACCACCATTATCAGACTCAGAGGAATCTTTTTCACCGCTTACAGTTACTTTGTCAGTCAGCATTTCGATCAGCTTGCTGATGTTCGCCTTGGCCACAGAATCAGTAAAATAGGCATCTTTAAACCGTGGGCTAAGGCAAGTGTTGTTTGATACTCTATTTAACCAAATCGCTTGATCATTTCTTCAAGCAACTTTTTTTGTAGTATTTGTGCTAAGTACCCTTGAGGGTTCAAACTTTTTATTTTTTAGTTAACATTTTTTATAATGGGAATTATCATGCTAGATTTGGAATATTTTTCCTTTTAAATTTCTCTCGTAGCAAATTCTAGGGACATTAGCACACATAATATCTCTCTTAATTCTTCAACATCCCGTGCAGTCACCATATCTGGAGCACTTGTGTGTTCACTCAATATAACGCTGATATGAGGCCGAAGTTCTAGTAAACGTTGGACCATGTAATATTTGCTGTTCCATCTAGTAGGGACATCTGAAATTAGCTTGCATTTAGTCCCACCTTCAGTGGCTTTTCTTAACTGGTCACAGCCAACAATAGCAAACCAAGTTGTAATGCTTCTCATTATAATAATAATTATAATAATTCTTCCAACTCTGGCATAGATACCAAGGCCTTTTCGCACACTAGATTTAACAAGTGAGCAAAACAGTGTACATGTTTGGCCTGTGAGAACGTATCCACTGCTGCCTTCACAATGTTTTTCACATTGTCAGCGAATTGTTGTTACTTTTTCATTTGAGATGTTAAAACTTCGGCACACATCTTCCAAAACATGAGATATGTATTGGAATGTATGCCTGTCTGTGAGTTCTCAAAGTTCTAGGAACACTGAGGACATTTCATCATTTATTTCTAAAATATAATGAGCAGAGACACCAATGAAACTTTTCATTTGGTGGGACTCCGTCCATATGTCAATGTTACTGAATTTAATTCATTCAAATGTTTTTGAAAAAGAGAGGGCGGTTCTGATTATTTTTCATTCAATAAATTTTTAATGTATTTCTAGAAGTTACATAATACAAAGGGGCTAGAATTTTAACCAAGCTGAGAAAACCTTCCTTTTCAAATGTGTAGAATGGCAGAGTATTCAGATAAAATATAAAATAGCATCATTAATCTTTCTTCGTCGTTCGCCTCCCTCTTCAGATGATGCGATATTTTGGAAATTACGTCATATGTGAGAAACTTTTTCACAGTTCACTTTTTGGCGGCGTCATTTTAGTTTTTGTTTTCACTTTGATCACCACACTAACAACAACAATGAACAACAGGTAACTGACTGTTAGTGACGCCTATGAGTTAAAACATTAAGAAAGTTACAACAGCTCAAAGACACTGTCCTAGATTGATTAAATAATTAAGTTATAATGTTAAGTACAGCTCACGGATAAAATTAAAAATATGTTAAAGAATAAAGGAAATTTCTAATTAAAATAAAATGATAAAGTTTAAAATATCAATATCACCGATATATCGGTGTAAAATATCGATATCTCGATATATCGGTTGTTAGGATATCGATATAATATATCGGTTTTTCAAATCCGATATATCGATATATCGCATTTCTTTATTCCAACCCTAGTATAGGGTCATTAAGAAGAGAATCCTAGCCGTAAACATTTATTTATTTAAATGGCCTATCTTTAAAAAAATAATTCTATTCGTGAGCTGATTAACTCCTCAAATAAATAAACAGACCCATTGTCATGAATATCGGATGGCGTAAACATATTTTTCGTACAGAAGGTTACTTCTAATCTACTAAGCATATGATATGAATCATGAGAAGTCAATGTACAAATAATTAGAGGATAAGAGTGAAGTAAAATATTCATTGTCCATATATAAGATAAATAGTTAGTAATATCAATGGTGATTAGGCTGAAATGTATATAATTTGAATTATATCGTTGCCACCGTGAAACATCCTTTATGACAAAAATCAATTATGTGATTTTGATTTTATCAGAAGCTAGATTTTATCTCCTATGCACTGATAAAAAGCATTCATGTATTGACAAATCGTAACATGATTTAAATTGATCAAAAAGAATCCTACTATTGTCAGTTTTTAGTTTTAGCTAGTGTTATCAATAGAAATCATCCAGGTGACACTTCCAGGACAGTCTTCAGATAAGTGGTTTCACAGTTATTTACATACCACATTGGAATATCTATAATTAGTTTATAAAATTATATTTCATAGCATTGCTTATAAATCAGTATTTCGTTTGTTCTGTGTTTGACACATAAAAGATTTCACGGCGGCCACAAAAAATGTGGTTTTTAAATAGATGTTTGGTAATCGACAATGTAAGTCCAAAACGTCACACAAGATGAAATGAAGGCGAAATTATTAAAAACGTACACCAGAAATAAAAAATTTAAATAAATATTAAGCCTTCAGGAAAAAAAAGTGTATCGATTCCTGCTCACGATATATAGAAAAAAAAATTGGAAATGGTCTAAAAAAAAAAAAAATAAACACCAAATACTGAAGACTCTCAGTCGCCACTCTGGTCATGACCAGTACTAGAAGTCTTAAACATATTTTGTAATTATAAACGTTTTGTCATCTTAAAAAACTCCTACAGTAAACGATGAAGGATAAAATTTAAAAAAAAATATATTGGTATTTGGGAAAAAAAGTCATGTGTTTCCTGTAAAGTTTGTTAATTGGTGCTTACGCCATTTTAAAAAAACGACGTTAATATTTTCCAGTTAACGGCTCATAATTTCTTAATAAAATAAAAATTGTATAAGCAGTAAAAAATAAAACATGAAATATTAAAATTTGACAAGTCTATACACGCTTTAGAACACAAATAAATTATTTATTTATTTAATATTATTTAACTAGCCACTCAAAGTGAAGGGCATCTTTAAGAAATATAGTAAGGAGATTAAGAAATTCACGCTAGAATTTAACCTTCAAGAAAATCGAAAAGATTGATATGCCAAACATTTTGATGTTTTTTTTATTTTTGATATACCTACATAATTATATAAGAAAATTTCATTTTTCCTATGATTTCTGTTCTATTTTAAATTTATTTAATTATCTTTTAGCCTTTTCTTACTTACTTTATGTATTATTTCTTTACCATTAAATGCAATCCATATATCCATAAAGTTGTTTACAAATACAACTTCAACATATTTTGATACATCTATAATGCATTACACTCGTAATTTAGACATAAAAATAAATACATGTCCTTCTTACAGCGATACTGTATGAAGGAAAACGAGAAAAAGGAATTAAATTTAATTCAATAAATTAATATTAGGCTGGAGTAACATATATTATAAATATATACTTATCCATTTAGTTACCATACAAGATAATGCCCAGAGAGTCTAGAACGATTCAATTTCAAACTCTTAAGATCAAGTTGTAGGAATGTTGTAACTTTTTGATGAGTTGATCTGATTTTTGACAAATAAAATAAGATTTTAGTACGCCATTTTTTCTTAAAATTACGGATAACAGGTAAGCAAATGTTGCTAAAAACTTTTTTTACAGCATTGATAAGAACAATGAGAAGTTTGATCGCAGTTTTTCTTTGACAAGCGGACAAAATATCTAGGGTTTTTGATCCTCCGCCATTTTGTTTTAAGATGGCGAACAGCTACGTTTATATAGCTTGAAATGTTTTTACGCCTCTATATAACAACGAAAAAAGTTTCGTCAAAAATAAGTCAGCCGTTTTATCATGAAACGCAGCCAAAAAAAGCAAAACATTCGATAGACAAGAATTTAGAAAGGTTTTTATATCGTACATTCATAACATTAGACTTGGATCAGTGATCAGCGGATCAGTGATGCTAACCACCAGAAAATTAATTCAGAGACGAATAGTACAAAAGCCATTACTTCTCAATAGGACATTAGGAGCTATTGAGACTATATAATAGAGAGGTCAACACCTCGACACCTCTTGCTATGCTATCACTATCACTTTGGAAATATTAAAATCACCGATAGGACTATTATAGGTCGCGCAGGAGAAATTTAGGTTTTACTTTCGAAGTCGCGGTTATTATCCGACTGATGAGTGAAAGTGAGGCTTTTGTTGAAGATATTTATAATGATCGAAACCGCACAATGTGTACGTGTACAGTCTCTGTCCGACGTCGGGGTCTCGTTCAGACGGTGATGGGGCTTTCAGGGTTGATGATGATGAAATTAGGTAAGGTCTAAACAGGATGATTGGCTTAAAAGTCAATTAAACTATTGATAATATAATCGGAATGGGGGGAGGAGGAATTTAAACATAGAACAAAATTCTACTTAAGAAAGTACGGTTGGACGCTGATAGCTATCAGTATTTAAATAAGAAATATTATAATAGGAAATTAGAATGATTTTATCGATCAAATAAAATTTCAATAGAAAAAATAATAAATGTAAAAGCAGCAGAGCTCCGTCATTATGCCTTATTTTAAATTATCTTTAATACTAACTAAAATGCGTAATTGAAAATATCGAAATGGCGAGGATGGAGGAAAATTTTTGAAACTCCCGAAAGACATTTTTCTAACACTAACTCAATTCACATGCAAATTTCAAATCCTCTAACTCAATTTGAAGGAGATGAATAGGTGCGTAAAACCTTAAAAAACACGAAAAGCTGCGGTGGTGAGAGAAAAGGTTGAGACCCCCAAACAGTACATCGCTAAAAACTCAATTCATATAAAAATTTTCAACCGTTTTAACTCAATTAGGAGGGGACTGTAGAGATGCCCAAAACTTTAAAAATCGATTAATTTCGTAACAGTGGCTGACATTTTAACTAGAACTAATCCCCACTTCTATGATATTACTCTGTCGATAACACAACAATACATAAATACATAAGAATTTCAGCTCATTTGATCCAACGGAAGTGCCCAAATGTAGCTGGAAAAAATATATATACCAGACATCCCCGAAATCCACAAAACTGTATTGTAGGGGTTCTGAAACGGATTTAAAATGCACTCCCACCCCCTCCGACGAACTTCGGTATAGTGCGAAACTCTATTAATTTCGGGGAAAATACAACTTACAAAGTATATCTTCTTGTCTAGGAAAATTTCTGAAAATTACTTATTAAATATTATTCTGTAGAAGTATAAATCGATGAAAAGTAGAATGAATGAAAACAAGACATGAGTCTGTAACAACTCAACGGGGGCTCTAATAAGACAATGCCATTCATTACACCCACTCCTCTCATTCAGAAAATAATGCTTATGCATGTTAATTACTCGTTAACAAGCCTTTCGTGTAGATTCGAAAAAAAAGAAAGAACTATTAACAGAAATCTTGTAATCCTCTTATTCTTTAGTTGAGGTGGTGGGATACCTTTCACCTAATCCTTCATTTGTTTTACCACGCCCTTCGAAAGATCTCTACATTTCCATTCCCCTCTGTTTAAGTTTGGCCCAAAAATAAGAAACAAGATGAAAATAAGAGATGCTGGTATGAAGGATCCTATAACTCCTTCCAATCCACAAGGAAACCTCTACCATTCTACCGCACGCCGTATAATTCCATATCTATAGTTAATAGTGGCTTCTGATTCCAGCTCTAAGTCAATTACCCAGTTACATACGAGATAAAATCCTGTAATTGAGAAGCTATTCCTCATCCTCTATCTCATTTTTTACTTTACTTTATTGCCAAAACATCTTTCAATTCCTGCAATTTGTATTCTTCTTTCGTTTAATAGCTAATTTATCCTTATGGATCCCAAAATATAGAATAAATGATTATTGCTTTGACTATATTCAAATGAAACAGTATAACCTTTGTTAAAAATCCTAACAAGAACACCTTTGTTTCTACTCATTTTTCTATTGCAATGTTCGTTATCTTCACACAGCTTCATACTCTCAGCAGAAACAACTGCTTTTATATAATAATAATAACATTAAAAGATTTAATTGAAAAGACAGTGGCAGAGATCTTCTGGTTCACCAATAATTTTAAATCTAAAACCAAGAGACACTATCACGCAAATCGAAGACAACAAAACAAAGAAAACAAATTTGGTTGATACGTATTATATCGTCCTTACCGTATAAAATTATCGAATGTGAAAAAATGCGATTTTCATGTTCGTCACTTGGAAAACGCACTTGACGAGGCACGCATTATCAAAGTCTTGAATTTCTAACCATCAAGTATTGATTCCTGGTGTCTTCTGAGGAACTTTGCCATTGTGCGGTTTCATAGTGACGAATATGGAAATCGCATTTTTTTTTTACATTTGATAGTTTGATATGGTTGGGACGATGTTAAACAAATAATATTTATTTCTTCCTGTACTTTATCCTCAATCCTCCATATATATATATATATATATATATATATATATATATATATATATATATATATATATATATATATATAAAATAAAAAATATATATATAATATATATATATATATATATATATATATATATACACTACTTTTTTGGTTACTATATGCGATTATATAGTAACGCCAACCAGAAGAGAAGAAAATTTGATGTCCTTTTGTGATTTTCTGAGGAGATAAGTAACCAAAATATATAAATATATTTTTTTAATCATTTACTAACCTATGTGTAATATATACAATTTTATTATAGATATATATAAATTATATTATAAATAGGTTTCTGAGTTACGAGAACTACAGTAAATTGCGGATAATGAAGTACATATACTAAAATAAAAATTATTTACATAATTAACAAACGAAATTCAACCGGGAAACTTTAAAGTAGGTCAGCCTCCCTCTTTTCGAAAATCTCCTAATTTATAAGGCTTAGTAACTTGCGAAATAAAACTGCCTCTTAATTAATTTAAATAAAGTCGTTGAACACCCAGGATCGAAAAACCACGAGCAACAGTTGTTCATTGATCCAAGAAATTTCGAATAAATTACCGATGCTCAAAAATAAAAAAGTTTTAGATATTAAGAAGTGATCCATTGAAAGGAACAGTTGCCAGAAGAGATGACAATGGCTTCATAGAGGACCAAGGACAGTTAATTGTTGACATCACAATGCTAAATTAGTTTATACGACAGAAGAGGAGCGCCTCAGACGAAATCGGAGTACAAAAATTAAATCAATTTTGAAATTATAAAAAATATTTCTATACTCGATTAGACATTACAAAGAGGCAATAAAAAAGTAAGGAGCTGTCGAGCTGGTACTAAATTAGCTATTTGGACGCTTTATGCGACTTAGCTCAATCCAATTAACTAATTTAAATTTGATATCCGAGCTACAGTGAACCACAATTCTCATTATATGAATTAAATCGAGAAGGTGTCTTCGCTTGGGAGGTGTTTATACCACCCATTATAGATTGAATAGTTAACCGCGACTATAATTTCTACGCCCCTTCTTCCCTATGACGTCAATTTAAACAATAAAACATCGATTTCGAGAATATATTTACATAAAGAATAAATAACATAATACATTGACGTATTATTGACGTATTGACGTACGAACGTACGTACAGACGCCACGACGAAACTAGTCAGAATGGATTCAGGGATGGTCAAAATGGATATTGCCGTCGAAATCTGAAAACCGAAAATTTTCGCGATTACAATACTTCCTTTACTTCGTACAAGGAAGTAAAAACGAAGTTGAGGAGGAAAAAAAGGTGAGGTTGAAGGCGAGTAATCGTTTCTCAGTTGCTAAATTACTTAGTTTGCGCCTACTTTTCAAAAATCCGAAAGCTGGAATTTACAAAACTATTATCTCGCCTACAGTTCTTTAGAGGTGCGAAGCGTTGCCGCTTTCTGGGAAGAACAACGCCTAGAGGCAGAGTTGGCCAACCTTTTGCGTACAGTGTGTCAATTTTTTCACAGACGAGCTCAGATACGCCACATAACTCAAGCACCTTTGGAGGTGCTTAGGGATTTTTAGGGATCTTCATGGTTAGGGATTAGAAAATGGAGATAATGATAGAATATGTTTCGCTTAGTAGAGGGTAAGGAATAACTGAATCGTGCAATTAAATTAATTAATTTACGACAGGTTATCAAAGCAGCAATTTGCAATAGTCAGTAATAATCTCTTGTATGAGAGGCTGATAGCTATGTGATGATGCAACCTCTGTCTTGTATGATGGAAGATAATTCTGAACAACAGTTGTTGGCACTGACTGCGAGAAAAGCTTTCAACTTGGATTTCTCTGTTTTCTTATAGATATACATGATTAACTTGTAAATCTGGCATTCAAAGAGTACAGATTCGACTCCATGGTCAAAACCCACGATATAAAAATACATATAGGAGCGAAAATGCAATGGGCCACGGTTTGGCCACCCCTGTCCTTAAGGTCTTCGAAAATAAAGCATTGCGTACTATATTAGGCTCGAGGAAGAATGAGAATGAGAAGGCGCAAACGTGGCGCATTTAAAGTTGCGTGACTTAGTAATGAAAGAATCTCGAAGAAATTAAGTGGCGCTGAACTGACCCGTCGTGACCGGAGTCTACTCGGATGCGTCCCCGGAGTAGAATAAGACGTATTTTTTTTGTCCATTTTTGTTTCTGTGAATGGTCTGAGCTAAATAATTAAATACCTACAATATCCTCTCTTTTTAAATCATAACGTATAACAAAAATAGCTTTGCTAATGTAAGACTACAATTCAATTTTATTTCTCGTGTTGTAACATTCAAGTTAACTATTTGTGATAATTTTGCATCAAATTTCCGTATTCGCGTTTCTAACAGTTCGACGCCTCGCACGGTAAAGGTTTTATATTATAGGATTATTATAATGAAATCTGTAAGGGCTACTTTGTTCAACTTTTTCTTCACAGTACTCTCCTTAAGACAAAGCCAATTTTTAAAAGTACATAGAATAAAGAAATACAATTGGGGAATGGCGTCTAGCTGAAAGTAGATAGGTTAAAAACTATATACTTGAGCTACTAAATGTAAGCACGTGCCAAAAAAAAAATATATAAAAAAAATTCCCTCATTAATGTTTACATTACATTAATGTTCCTGTGATTGCCGTTTTGTGTGCTTGTGTGTGTGTGTGTGTGTGTGTGTGTGTGTATGTGTTTATACATATATTTTTTTTCGGTTTGCACTGTAGACCATATGGGCCGCGCGATGTGGTATTCATACATGGAAGACCACACCGCGATTCTCAATTAAGGTAGACGGGGTAGGTTCATCACTCCTATGCCCGGCCTATGTGAGTTGCCTCCAAGTAGGCTGTGTGAAAAATATATATATAATATATATATATATATATATATATATATATATATATATATATATATATATATATATATATATATATATATACACTACTTTTTTGGTTACTATATGCGATTATATAGTAACGCCAACCAGAAGAGAAGAAAATTTGATGTCCTTTTGTGATTTTCTGAGGAGATAAGTAACCAAAATATATAAATATCTTTTTTTAATCATTTACTAACCTATGTGTAATATATACAATTTTATTATAGATATATATATAAATTATATTATAAATAGGTTTCTGAGTTACGAGAACTACAGTAAATTGCGGATAATGAAGTACATATACTAAAATAAAAATTATTTACATAATTAACAAACGAAATTCAACCGGGAAACTTTAAAGTAGGTCAGCCTCCCTCTTTTCGAAAATCTCCTAATTTATAAGGCTTAGTAACTTGCGAAATAAAACTGCCTCTTAATTAATTTAAATAAAGTCGTTGAACACCCAGGATCGAAAAACCACGAGCAACAGTTGTTCATTGATCCAAGAAATTTCGAATAAATTACCGATGCTCAAAAATAAAAAATGTGAGTTGCCTCCAAGTAGGCTGACGGGCCTCACATACTCAGGGACAGATTCAAGTTAACTGCTCTAAATGGTGTGAAAAACGTAGTTTTGATTTACGAAAAATTTTCCGGAGGAGAACTCCCCAATTGCTTCGAACCCCAAAATTAAATCCTGGATCAGCTACTGATATAGTATCATGATGAATGATAATAAGAACAACAGTTCTGTCTTCTGTTAATAACATAATCTTTTAAACATTAAACATAAAAAACAGAAGAACTTGAAATTTGGAAGGCTATTTAATTTGCAATTTTTTTCATTGGCAACGCCGTGCGGGTACAGCTTATACATATATATATATATATATATATATATATATATATATATATATATATATATATATATATATATATATATATATAATAGATAAGACATAATGAACGCTAAGCCCGATATATTGGGCCAGCCTTCTGGTAAAAAGGTCATGATGATACAGAAATGAGCGTATTTTGAGAGTAAGCTTTTTTTTTTTTAAGTTGACCTTTCGAAACACCAGTCATTATGATATGATGTCATAGAGAAATCAGTTCACACCTTTGTTACTCAAGTTTATGTTTAAAAGAGCTATTTCAGTGTTAGGAAATGTTAAGGCCCTCATTTTAGGGAGAATTATTTGCCAATGTCGCAATAAATCGTAAAAACTGTAAAGATGATAATTAGTTATTACGGAATTGGTATCTTTTCTGTCCATTTTGTAATTAACCTCTATTTATAGCAAATGGAGAAGCGAGGCTTTCTGAGCTGATGTGGAAGACAAAGAAATGAGTGAAACGCGGTATCTGTGCTCTATGGATAATATGGTAAAAATTAAAAAGTTTCAATTTTTTTCACTTTTCGTTTTTGAACTATTCATACTTAAACACAAAAAACCCGTCGTTTTTCGTTTTTTATTTTAGATCTTCAAAAGCCCCTAAATCAAAAACTATTTATTCTATAATGCTAAATTAGAGACATTCTTTTCAAAATTACAATGGCTTCAATTTGATAAATCATTTCTATTGATCAAATTTAAAATTTTAATAGAAATTTTGAATTAAAAAAGAAATGTTTAATGTGCATAATATATGAATCCACATAATAAATTTTATAATGGTATATAATTTGATTATTATAGGTACATATTAAATTGTAAATGGATTTACATAAAACCGATAGATGCCCGTCAACTCAGGTTTTGAGTAAATAGAGTAGATATAGTACAGTTGAGTTGTAGTAAAATATTATTATTTTTTAAAGAGCTAAATAAAATATAAAAATAAAATAAAACAGATCCTATTTTCTCTTCATGAAGCAGCCATAACTAACTAATTACGAGTAGAATCACTTAAGAGGATCATAGCACTACAAATATATAAGATATATACCCTTAAGTTCAGGCATTTAACTTGTTACTGTACTTTTTAAAAACAGAACCCGCATAAATACCATCACGAAATTGGACCTAACACATATTTTATCATATATATTTCACACAAAAAATCCAACATTTCGGTTTGTGTAATTTTATTTTGTTTTTGACACTTTTAGAACTATTTAATTATAACTCCAAAAAAAATTCAGAATTTCATTTCAGAATGCTTTATTAATTTGATGTGCTACTTGACTTTAGCAATCTTAATATGTTTAAAAATTTCAGTTATTTTAAGTTATTTTTTTGGTAGAGTTATAATTAAATGGTTCTAAAAGTGCCAAAAACAAAAAAAAAGGAAAAAGTCGATTTTTTTTTAAATTCATAATTAAAAAAAGGGAAAAATTTGAAATGCAAAAAAAGTTTGCATTTTTTATCCCAAATGATAGTACTTTAAATTGTTGCCAACAAGTTTAAGTAACGAATGTGATAAATCACATTTTTAAAATTCTTAAGTTTTATTAATTTACCAGAAGCGTACTTGAAAAATAAAATGTTATAAACACAAATCTACGGCTTTTTTTTTTTCTTCTTTTGCTTCTTCCTTTTGTGCCTCTCAGCGTAGGGGAGTGCATAGCCACGAAGTCCACTCCTCTCTGTTCCACGCTAGTTCCTGGCCCGACGGAGATCTTTGACTCTTGAATAGCAGTAACTCTGCTCTCCTATCTGTCTGTCAATATCCAGCTTTCAGCGCCTTACAGAAGTATTGGTAGGTACACAGATTTGAAAATATAGAGCTTAACGCCCTTAGTCACCTCTCGCTTTCCTACAACAGTATTGCAAATCTGGTAGTAGAATGGATTTGCCTTGCTTATTCTGTTAGATATTTCCCAGTCCACTTTTCCAGATCTTTCTATGACTGTTCCTAGCTAGGTAAAGTCTGGGACCACTTCCAATTCCTCTCCATTGCAGTGTATATGTACATCTTCGGCGTCTACGGCAAGCATAATCTAGGGCTCACAGAAGCAAAAAAGGCACACTGATAAAAAAGTCATTCGCAATAGGAAATTCAAAAGTAAAACGTAAAATTCTTTTTCTGTCTGCTAAAAAGTAGCCTCCGTCACTTAAGCGTGGTGACAACAATATGTAAAAAAAAAATCATTGATTTCCGAGACTTCATACATACCATTAGTTGATTTGACTTGGAACGACAAGTTAGTTCAAATAATTCAATTAATAGTTCAAAAATTGATACGATTTATAATGGATAAGACTTGAAAACTTACAATAACCTCTTCAGTTTAAGCTACGAGCCTTGGCATAGTAAAGTTCGTTATCTAGCACACATTTATACAGATATGCATAATTTTGGGAATAAAATTTGATCCTAGGAGTTTACAGCTAGAAAAAACTGCCAGAATTTTTTTTCTTAATGAGCCAGTTATATATTTAATAATTGTTTCCATATCTATAATTTCCATAAATACTCACAGAATGATCAGAAAGGTAAAGATGACTGAGAAAAGTGGACTTACCTGTAAAACAAAAATAAAATATATAAGAAATACTGAGAACTTCATGTATAAAATGAATGTTTTGTTTTCTTAATTAATTTAAAATAGAGGTACACTAAATATAAAATCGACTGATAACAGAGCTGTCAGAGAAGCTCCATGGTTTTAACGAAAATGGTTCCGAAGTATAAGAAAAATAGAGATGATTAAAAATAAAGATTCAAAACTGTATAAAAGTAAGCAAAAAAAAGATCTTTCTAATTATTATGGCACGACAATGGCGTAGGAAAGAAACTACCCATTGCCAATATTCCACTGACAGTTTAAGTTAAAAGGCAACGGGGTCAGCTTCATTTGGGACTCCTCGGAGGATTATCGGGAACTGAATGAGAAGAAAAGTTATGGAATAGTGGATTTGCACCGAAATCTATTTTGCAGTTTTAGGATAGGAATCTATTTTGGCCCAAATATGTAACAAATGAGATATTAAGTTCTCGATAGAAAATTTTATTAGTGACAAAATAAGCAAACATTAGGGACTTGAAGTGATTTTTTAATGCATTTGAGAGGAATTTAATGGTTTAGTAGAGCCCCAAAGCAGAACTCCGAATGTTTCCTCAACCATAATAGGCCGAAACAAGAGCTTCTTGTAATAAGTAGGATGCAAACAGTAATTTATTGTTGTTTCCGCCTCGTATGAGGATCCCATATTAGTCTCTGATATAGATAGCGGATCTTTTCTGTAAGGGTAATCGAATCATTATTAAACCTTTGAAATTCACGTAAAATTGGAAGAGTGGCGTCAAAAACAAATAAGACGTCAAAATCTTTAGGAGTTTAATTGAATATGGTTTGTATCAACTATGGTGTATCTTTTTTTTTTTGGTGGAATAATGCTTACTGTGACTCACTGGATTCCTAAATTAAGGATAAAGTTCTCAAACTAATCGATCGAAACTATCTAGTAGTTGTTTTAAGAACTTGACCCTCAACTTTCCTATTCGTTGAGTCACCGCAAATGCTATTCCACCAAAAAAATAAATAAAATAACTGTGTAAAAATTCACTGAAATTGCTCTAGCCAAACATTCAATTACAGAATGAAATGATGCAGTATTTTAAAAAAAAATGTAGATGTCTGAAGGCATCATTTGTACTCCGATTTCCACAAGAAACAAAAGACGGCTATGGCCGTCCAATATTTGTCCACATTTTTCCAAAATGTTCTTATTTTATTTTTCACAAGTTCGCAGTGCATTGCATCACCTAGCAAAACCGTATTGACTAAAAGCATTTCAATACAATATAAAAATTGGTTAAATTCAGAGAATTAAGAGGGTTAAATAGTGCACAATCAAATAAAATTTCGCGTTTCCTGTAAAATTTTTGAAAATGGAATGATCAGGTTTTTAAACTGACAATCTCATATTTATTATTAAAAATATTTAGGACATGTACGGACGTCATTTTCTTCTACACCTCTGAAGACTGGACGTCTTTTGACGTCATTTAGGCCAAAGATTTATAGTATGCTGTAGAACTGGATTGCGTAGTTTTGTGGAGAACATTTTTTTTTAAGCTACAGTTTTCGATCAGAAATAAGTGAGATCCCAAATCTTAATATTATTTAATTTATTTATTTATATTATATTTTAATGGTATCTGTATCATATTATATGAAGAGTCCACGGAAGAACGAGAAAGAGTCACATTTTTTTTTTCCGAAATGGAGTTAAACACGTCATGTTCTTATCGTTCAGAAGAATAAGATGATAAAAAGAAGCAGCCGGAAATGTGGATGGCCGGTTTGTTAGAAGTGTTTCAAGAATAGCCATAGATTGAAGTAAGTAGGAGCTCCTAACTTAAAAACTCGATTTTCTCGAAATGCATTTCTTCCGTGAATCTTCATATATTTCGAAGGTTAATAAAAAAAAAAAAATAAATAAAATAAAATAATTACAAATTATTGATGAATGTTTAATAATATACTTTTGAAATTGTAAACTAATAAAATGTTTATTAGATTTAATTTTATAAATATTTATTATTTTGAAGAAATTAAAGAAAGTCAATATTGACTAATGGTCGTCTGATGGGAACCAAAATATTGTTTTTATGCATTAGATGCTATAAATGTATGTACGCAATGTAAATGACCGTACGTATGTAGCAGTGGTAATACATATATACATATAACATATACATGTATTACCTAATACATATACGTAATACAGATACGTACTGCTGCATACGCAAATGTTAGTTTTTATGTTAAAAGTTCAGAGAAAAATATATATATAATAAAAAAATAATGAAGTAAAATAAAAATAACTATTATTCATATTCATTTATATTCCGTATCGCTACCACTAATCACAATTAGATATTGGGTAAACCTATACTGCTCTGATTAGAAAGAACGTGGCATCTTATAAACAGTAATTTTTCAGACACTGTATTTAGAAAAACATATTCTTTATTTTAAAACTTTAAAAAATCAGTAAATACAATATTTGTCTTAATTACAAAATTGTCTCAATTTTAAAGCCTTAAAATGCATTGAATTAAAATGCAGCGAATATTTACTAGTTTACTTATTAGAAACGCAGTAACTTGTGGATTTTTTCGTTATTAACATGCTGCATTATTACTAAGCAGGGCAGTATACGCTGATATTAAATTCACAGGCTTTGCCCAGTCCACATTTTAAAGAAATAATTATATAGATAAATAGTTTACCTAAGTGGGATAGTAATGAGTAGCTTTATTAGTTATAGTTATTTTTATTAGTTAGATTTACTAGTTATTTGCCAATATTTTCCGAAATCGAAGATTTATTTTAACATAGAACATTAAGAACTCATTTGGTAATTTAAACTAGGTTAAATTTAGATCATAAATTCTCGAATTTATACAAAAAGTACTGCTGTAAAAAAAAAGGTCAATATTTCATCTAGTAGACGATGCTCGGAACTTGGAAATAATATCGAGGTAACGGCTGATATTGACGAATGGGGACCTGACACCGAGGTCGTGCGGATCGGGTATCTCCGAATTTATCGCCTCACGTCGAGTGGGAAAGAAATCACAATTTTTAAAAAATAATTCCGAAAATTTCAAAATAAAAGTGGCAAAGATTGAAGAAAAAAAAAGAGGAACTAGCAGTACATATAATCAATACTCATTTCATTCTTTAGATGTCATATTTCAAAAATCATTTAAGTAGGACATTTGAAATATTTTGTAACATTCTGGGTTTTCAACAGAAAACTGATTTTGAAATAGAAATTTGAAATAAAAGTTTAGGTGCAGCAGATGGTGAGCGAAAATATAGCGCTAGACCGAACCAGGCATAATTATCGGAATAACTATAATTTTTAAAATGAAAATCAATATAAATTCGAGCCTTCTGAATAGAAGAAGGTTTGTTAAATATAACTAACTTCTGAACCATTGCAAGACTGGTTTAAAAAATGGAAAATTAAACTTAACAATGACAAATCACCAACACATTACCTTCACACTCCGACACCTGCGTCCCAGTTTACATACTGACATAGTTCATTACTTAGGACTCACTTGGGACAGGATGACTTGGGAGCAACACATTAAACAGAAACGTCCATTCCTAAACAATCGACTGAAGCTTTTGTAACCTCTTCAACACAAACGACCAACTTTAAAAACTAGACAAAAACTGAAAATTACATTAACTAAAATCCATATGGACATACGCTTCACAAATTTACGAGACAGCTAAAAATACTCAGATAAAAAAAAAAACAGACTTCCCAATCAAAACCTCTTAAGAATCATCACTTGTTCACACTGGTATGCAAGTAACAAAACATTACATACAGATTTACAAACCAAATTCCTATTGAAGGGAAAATGGATTACTAGTTTTAAAGAACTCTTTTGATTGTTCTGCATGAGTGAAATGCAAGAATAGTCTAAATCCATCATGTTCTACTATACTGGCGTATATTTAAAACTATCTGATAGACAGTAGTTCTCTCTCTTTTCTCTAGAATTTAGTTTCCGGGACTCAGTGTGTTTTTGATTTCCATGACTCAATTATAAACGGTAATTTTGGTTTAATGCTTTATTATTTTTATTTCGTTTTCTATTATAAATACTTGTCGAAATTTTGTTCTCTTCGTTTACCTAACATCGAATTTTGTCTTCCAATTTTATTCATGCTGAATTAAACACCGAGCACTAATGAATGTGAACCTATTCTAAAATTATCGGCGCAAGTTCTTGGTACTATAGATTAATCAAAATCATATTTTTCATAATCACATCATATTTTTTTAGGTAGAAACATATTAAAACAAATACTGTAATTTTGAGGATCATTCTCAACTGATTCAACAAGAGAAACAAAAAAAAAAGAAGATCTTAAAATGATTACATTTCAGGAAATTATTATTCCTTATATACTTCATCAATTTTATTTAATCATTTATAACAACTTATCTTAGCCCATTTTCAAGTTATCTTTAGCTGCCATTTTTACATCAGTATTTGTAATATACGAGTATGTAACATTATTGTCTCATTACTCCATATTTGTATAAGTAGAATCTTATTTGTCCATAATTCTCAATTTCTTATTGCCCTGCTCTAATATGTGAGCTATTTGAACTGTACAAATTAGAGCAACTATTATGGACAAATAGGATTCTTCAAATGCAGATATGGATTAATATGATAATAATATTTCATATTTGATAAATATTGATGTAAAAGTGGCAGATAAAGATAACTTGAAAATGGGCTAAGATAAGCCCGAAACGTTGTTATAAATGATTGAATAAAATTGATGAAGTATATAAGGAATAATAATTTCCTTATTTTATAATAAGGAAATAAAAGAAATTAATAATTTCAAGATAGCTTGAAAATAAGGAAAAACAAACCCGAAAAGTTGTTTGTTATAAATGGATTAATAAAATTGATGAAGTATATAAGGGATGATAATTTCCTGAAATATAATAATTTTAAAAGTCTTATATACTCGTATGAAAACTTGAAAGTGAAATTTTGAACTCATTTAGAAAAAAAAAGAAAGATATATTAGGGCATGTTCTGAAAGAATATTAGCTTTTACTATTTTCCATTCAGCAGTTTATTTAGCTTACAAATCAAGTGAGACTTATAGACCACTGAAAGGCTTGCGTTAGGAAGATACGTAAAATGTGCGACGTAATTAAAATTGATAACTAATGACGCTGCACGGTCAGTCGTGTTCTGTCTGTATAAATGGTTTATCTTTGACAATCCATAACACGCCCAAACGCACATAAAATCCAAAAAGAAAAAGACGGAATACAATTTCTAAAAATATCAGACGCTCCCATTCACTCACTCCTCCATTTTTGGATCGTTTGCAGCTTTTCTTCTCAATTCTTGCGAAAACTTGGCAAATTTCAGAAATAGTGGACGCGAGGTCTAATCTCCAAATTACCTTCGATGATATTGAATTCCAGTCAAATGCAGAACGAGAAAGTTTTAATTCTAGGACGCTATCTTTTTTCCTAGGATTCAGTAATGCATGCAGTTATATAATTAACGTTGATAAAAACTTTTTTATTATCCTATATAAGGTTTTACTATTATTAGTTTTATCTTCGATTTCGTATCGAGGGTTAAAAATGAAATTTGTTGAGGAAGCCAACGACAATGAACTTGGACAGCAATGAGGAAGGGAAGGAGTTGCGGTGAGTGGCCGATAGGTGGAGTTATCGCTGCGGAACAATACCACCACGAGCCTTCCTTCATTAGTAACGCATCTTGAACACAACGGTCTTTATTAAATATGATAATTGTTCCTAATGTATTCCACTCATGGATTAGACCCACGTACTCACATTTATGTAATTAACAAAAATGCTAACCTAAGGTGGTCTTCAAAAAGAGAGAAAGAGAGGGGGGAAACAACTAACCCCGAAGCACTATATTGGACTTGAACAAATCTCATACAGTCTATACCGATTTCTATACCTGTCCTATTCGGAATAGTTTCCTGAGAAAACATGCTAGGGAAAGGCAAACGGGGAGAAGCACATGCTTAAGAGGATACCAGGGAAATGATTAAAGCGGTGCGAAAAGGTTTTCAGGTCATGAGACATAACACGAGTGTAACCACCGGCACGGCATGAGAAAAGACACAGTAAAGGAAGAGCGATATAACGGAAGCGACGACTTGGGTCATAAAAAGCTAGATAGGTTTGGATTTTATGATGCTTCCAAACAGCTAAGCATTGAAATACATTTTTTTGGTAAAAAGCCCCATCACAATGCCATCAATTTGAAAAGGTAGAATTTATCTAACAGTTTAAACCTTAGGTTTAATTACAGTATACAGTAGAACCCTCTTTATCCGAAGTAATGTGGGCTGTTCGTATAAGCGAATAAGATATGGTATGATCAATATTCTTGTTACAAAGTAATTTGCAAAAAAAAGTTTAGTTCCATCGAGATTACTATCGGCGCCCTTTTTACCAGACCAAACCATCACAAAACATACTTTACAATAAAATAAAATAAAAAAATAAAACTTAGTAGTTCTATGAACAATAGTCCCCGCGAATCAATTTAGGCTTCTTATTTTATTTTGCATCAGTTTATTCCAATCACAACGCAAATCTATTGAATACGAATATGACTATGCATAAACTTCTTCCGCCTCAGTTCACATTGCCCACTTGTAACATGGATATCAGTAATACAATTCAATCATCAATGACTCAAAATCGCCAGGATTCTACAAGATTCAAACTTGAGATATCAAAGAAAATTCACAAATAATCACAGAATGTATGCATATGTTTGTGTAAATTAATCAAACAGACAAAGAGAAAACAGAAAAAGTAAAAAAGAGAAAGTAATACTAAAACCGACGTGTGCTCATTATCTGTTCACATATATGTAAAAACTTACACACACATACATTATATTTATATGTCTTTTTTCTCTTCTATAATTTCTCCTTGTCTATTCGGTCACTGGAACATCGCACATCTCTTGGGAAATTATGAAGGAAAAGTCGATACATTAAGAAGAGAACATGAGAAAAATAATTACGTGATCATTTCATAGTCACGAGGACTTACGCGGATAACAACCAAAGGCTAATATTTGAAATTCATCAGCTAATTTTTAACTATATTTTAAGCATACAATCTAACGTTTAAAATATAGTTAAAAATTGCATTCTTGTTTAAAACAGTTTTGTTTCAGTTGTCTACAATTGTATAGTTCACTTAAGAGTCATATGACCTTATAAAGGATAATACTTCTGATCTCAGCCATGACCTTTTCACCTTTTGTACTACAATATCGTTCGGATAGATGTTAAGATCTAAATAATAACAACTTAAAATTAATAAAAACGCTGTTTTATATACATTACATACATGTTTTATAAACGCTATATTTATATTTATAATTTCAAAAACATTACTTGGTAAAATTAAAAATTACCAGTCATGGATATCACTAAATATTATGTAATGTAAATATAATAAATAAATCAGTTCAACAAAATAGATTAAAGGAAAATTAAAAATTAATACAAATAATTATGTAAATAAAAATTCGGTAAAAAGGGAGTTATAACTATACTTGAAACTCTTTAGTGGAGTCATAATCCGCGGTAAAGCTTGACCTCTTTGATGAGATTTCGCAGGTTTAATCATACTGCCACTTTTTCCAGTGTCTGAAGTTTAATAGGATTGAGGCTCACGGGTCAGACAATCTAACCAGCCACCTCACGCCGTGGAAGACCTTTCACTCTTGTCCGATTCAGATTTCTATCAGCTTCTTCTGTAGCAATTCCAATCATTCTCCGCACGTGTGTTAAGTCTAATTTTTCGAGTATCATATTACTCAAATAGCAAATATATTCGTGCGACGGCTGCATTAATCACTGTTAATCGGTTCAAATATCACAGCTTTTAGAGGTAAAGTGCCAGAAATTCATTCAAATTGGACAAGGCTGATGGTGTCGAAGAGATTTTAATATCTCCTGATAATTTCTTCACTGCATCAGTTATGCATTCAGTTACCCCTTCTCCCAAATTCGAGCATTTGTGACCCATCTATAGGTTTCTATTTAAATTTAATTTTCGAAGAATAACAGAGACCCGAAATTTAATTGGTCCCGCATAAATGAACTCCTGGCATGCATCGGTATTTCATTCGCTCCAACACAACAGTTCTCAACTAAGTATTTCGTTATCAATCCATTTACCATTAGTATTCTATCAGAGGCCTCTGGTTCGGAGTTCGTCGAACTATACCAACAACTAGGATCTTGTCAATGTTAGGAACGCAGCAGTGTTAGCTGAAACTACTTGACTCGCTCGGATACTCCATTACAAAATCGACAATAATAATTATACAAAGGGGAGAATATGATACCGATATTAACGAAGCAGAAGCCATTATTTTTACAAAACGATAACCTATACTCTGGCCTGATAAAATAAAAAGCCCTAACTTAAAATCATTTTAAAAATATTGTACCCGAATTGTCCTAAAAAAATACATCTTTTTTTTACATTAGAAAGCACAAAATCCAATGGTAGAATACAAATCATTGGTTTTAGTGCTTTGTAATGTCATAAAAAGGTGCATTTTTTACACAAATTTGGGTAACCTACAAACTTGTATTTAGAAAAACCATTCAGAGTTCGGGCATTTTAACTTATCAGAGCAGTACTGCTCCTAAAGGAGTTCTAGTCCATTGGCAAAAATGGTAAAATACTTAGGAGTAACGAACGCTTTGCAATAAACTCCAATTCAACGAACATAATAATTTAAAATTAATTGGAAAACGGTGTATAAAATGCTTCATTATTTCAATAAAAATACATGTAATTTCTCTAATATAAATTACCTCATTATAAATCAGTTTTAAGACCTATCTTAACATACGGCTGCCCCATCTCAAGCTTTAGTACCTCAACTAACATTAGAAAACGACAAGTAGTCTATAACAAATACCTAAGAGTTATAAATAATTACTCTTATTGTAACAAAATGAATATGATACAACCAGGCTTGAACATTTCTTACATACAAGGAAGGCCTTAGGCCTTAGATACAAGAAAGCGCATGGCGTCAAAGTTTAAAAAAAATAACGGGTGGTGAAACTCCAGAAGTAGACCTACATCTTTTCTCTCTGCCATTTTTGGATTAGATCATCCATTTGGCCGTGAGAAGCATTTGGCCCGATTTATATTGGACACCCTGTTTTCCAATGAAGAAACGGTTTGTAATATTTTTCTATTGTACAAGAATAAATACAAAACCAATTTTAAATATTTTACTTCAATATTTTATATGAATTAAAATTTTTTTAAATTTACAATAACATATATGATCGACATTATCATAGATCTAAAGACTTGAAAGATAATTTTTATTTTGTAAGCATAAAATATCTCTGACTATCGCTTATTAAATTAATTGACCAGTAAATCGATTTAAGAAGTTGCTAGTGCTACATTATGAAAATATTGTCACATATGAAGCATAAAATATTTTTTTTAATTGAAACAAAAGAGTTATTCATATAAAAAATATATATTAATTATAAAATATATTGTTGATATCCATCACTTCATCAATTAATCAACCATCCTACTAATTAGGGCTATTAAATGACTGAAGAGCACACTGCTCACTACCCAAGTGTGAATCAGATTCAGAGTACTAACTATAAATAACGTGAACTAAACAGGAGGATAACTAATGAACGGGAGATAGCAGACTAGATAAATAATTCACCAGTCCGGCAGATAGTAAATATGAAACTGGACTCGCCCTCAACTGGGCTAACGTCGAGCCGAAAGGGAAACCAACCATCTCTTCAATAACATCATCTTACGTTGGACGTAAAGCATTGGCCTCATTTCTTGTAAGGTACATGTTTTATTGATACCGGCTCTATGAATGTTAAGTTTGTTTTGACCCAAAGGATCTGGGCGTTACTGCGCAGCTCTAAAGGTTATTACGTCGTCAATACTAGCGGGTTAGTGGTTTCTCAGGCCGAATGTAAAAAGTATAAGTAGGATGTGATTTAGTGTTTACTTATTAATAAAAAAGATATACTTTCATTTTTATAGATACGACCCACGGAATGAATCTAGACCTTTCCACTCTGGCTAGGATAGATTGATAACCTCTAGGAATAACCAGTCCTGTTTGCTTGATAGGAGTAGAAAAGGACGCTAAACGTGTATTCTAGTGAATTTTAGAATTTTCATTGTGAATCTGACAGTGGAGAGTTTAAGTATAGAAGTTGGGAAAAGACACAACAAAGTCCAAAAAAAAAAAAAAAGATATAGTTGTTTGTTACACTTTTACAAACTAAAATAAAATTGCATAAGTAGTTTCAGATTAGTTACGATTTACTCGAGTAATCATCGTTCAATGAATTAGACTTTTACAGCCTAAATCTAGCGATTTTTTTTTTATTGTAAATCTTGGTTTTTCTCACTACTCTTGCCTATATACTGCATTTTTCTTAAGTTTCGTTATAAAAAGTTTAACAATTTAGCAAAATGAATGGTCTTCAGAAATGGCGTACGAAGACAACGATCATAGGCCAAGAAACATAAAGATGTGTGAGCTAAGTGGTTATCGAAAAACAATATTCCATCTGTCAGGCTACCTTAGATAGCAGACAATGTAAAAAAAAAAATAATAAAATTATTGGGAAAAAATCTATATGCAGTAAATTCGGTGTAGGTTCTGAATAATTAAGGAATAGACGATTAAAAATGAAAATAAACAGACCAAAACAAAACGCTGACATATTCTTCGCCGGGGAACAAGAATTCTTAACATATTTTCAATTTTACCCTAATTATTTTCATTGTATTGTATATTACGTAAAAACACAAATAAACGCTTGGCACATGGTTCAAAAAGTGTTGGCTATTCTCATAAATACCCACAACTATATCACTACTTTAAATTATAGATAGGCAGGGATTTAATTCACCAGACGAGAGAAACATTTGCGAAGCTATATAAATCAAACCAAAAGGGTGATGATGCCAACAAGGCTTAAGAACCTTTTACAGTTCTTTCTCGACGGTATTTCCTATTTCTAACAAGGAGGGGAAGAATTTTATCGAGGACGTGGGTTTTCTTCATTCTTTTACGTCCCATAAAAGAATCCAAGTGGTATTGAATAGTTTATTTTATTTTTTTCAAAAGCGTTTTATGAAATTTTACAGCGGTTTATAAAAAAAAGAGTTCATCCAAATCAGCGGAAATCATGTCTCGAAATAACATAAGTAGAGTATCATGGAAATTTACTTATTATTAATGCTAATAACAATAACAATTTTCAAAACAGGTTTGAAAAGAAACTACAAAAAAGCATGTTCGTAAATCTATACTAAAGTAAAATAAAAGTTTGAAACTGAGCACTCAGCAGTACAATCGTCAACAGTTCCAGATAAGGTCGTCCAGGTTCCAGACCAAGGTTATTTATAGTTTTTAACATGTCACTCTACGCTCCAAGCAAACTATCTTCTTTTTAACTCAGGGATTCAGATTATGAGGCCTTAAGGTTGCTTATACGATAAACAATAAAATAAAATTATAGTAACATCAAAAAGTTTCAACCTAGAAAAAAAAATCCACAAAATAAAAAAAATCGACAAGTAACTATCATCTTTAAATGAGCATTAGATTCCATATTTTCACTTCTTAAATATATTTAATATTAAAAAAAATATCATAATCGTGTTCTAGGATTGCGAAACGGATATAAAATGCAACCCCACTCCTCCTCCATGATTTTTTTTATATTGTATTTTATTTTTTTGCTTCCAGACCAATAGGCCTAGACGAAATTTTTTCCTTTAACATATAATGATAAACAAGAGGTATCAAAATTAGAAAAAGTAAATTATTTGATTATACTTGAAAAAATACTAAAATTATTATACGACTACTAGATTGGCATTTACACTTTATATAACGTACAATGTAGATACGTACAACGTAGAATGTAAATTTAAATAATTCTAACTATGACAATGAAGAAAAAAAAATCTCAATTATCGACATTATGAAGTCGACACTTGGAAAATTCTTATTGGACATTAAAATAAATTGAAAACAGATTAAAATATAATTTTATTAAGTGTTTAGCATCCTTGTATACTCAAAATAGGACAAAAAAGACAGCATATCCTACAGATTACCGACCCATTCTAGCCTGAATGAGAAGACCGAGAGTGGGTCTGCCAAGTAATAAACTTCGACTCGCTAGTAAACGAACCTGAATGAATTTTTTAAACAGATTTTAAGAGATGGATTATGAAAAAAAACACCCAACAAACTTTTAAATATATAAATTTAAAAAAAAAATATGAGCTAGACTGACCTTGAAAACACAGATGTGTACGGTAGTTTCTAGGAATGTGACCTTTCAACATAATACCTGATGGATATTTCTGTTCATCCGAAACAGTTTCACTTGTCAACAGTCAGATATTTTTCGAATCCTTGGATAGATAGACAATTAAAATAAGAGTAAATTCACAATAAGAGTTAGCAAAATTTTAATAATAAAGCCTCGAATTAAATACTAATATTTAAACCGTTGGAATGTTCAAATGCAATAGAATGAGAATTACAGACGAAGACATGACAAGGATGTATTAAGAGCGCCCGGAGGAAGAACGGTTCCTCTGATTATTCCGTTCCCGGGAGGAGAGGTAGAAGGGGGAGCAACGGTACATCCTCAATGACTGATCGTTTTTCGGCGAAAGTAAAAATAGCCGACCATCAGATGCCAACTCTCTCCCAAGACTGTTTCCAATCGCATCCGGCTCCTTTTTGGCAACCTTCGCGAAATATGTTCGCCTTTGTGGCAGAACCGAGCAAGAATAAGTGGGACAACAGTTTTGTTCTCCCATGCCTTGTTTTTCCTCATGGGAACACCTATCATTCCAAATCGTTTCCCTATGCGAGATGATTCCTGAGAACTATTAGTACATCTAAAACCCTATTTTTCATAACTGCACTTCAGAAGCTTACGAACGCCTCTCAATACTCTAAATCAGTTCTATCAACAATCTTAAAAAAAAAGAAAAAAGTATATCAAAATAAAAATTAATAAGGGCAAAAAAAGAAAAAATAACTATAATTAGGTTGACTAAAGAGAACACAAACTAAAAAAAAAAGAGAAAGATTATTGCTAGGATAAACTAAAAGGTCCTAAAAACAAAACCTTACGAGTCTCTCAAAGAATCAGTATTCAAACAGTCAACGATTCGCCAATGCAGGCATCATCAGAGCAGAACAATATAAGATGACATAAATGGAGCCCAAAGGTAAATAATACTGGAGTGATAAAATATCTCCGTTTTGTTAATCTATAGGGTGTAACAGATAAAACCCAACTTCAGGGGCGGATTTTACACCTCCCAAAATAAATCTAACCATCATGGAAAAGTTTGGTGGGAAATTAAATTTCAATTTTTTTTTTTCATTCTCGACTTTTTTAAGATTGAAATCCTTCTATCTCTTCCTTAAGGATCTTTCATGAAATCTGATAACACCAAAAAAAAAATGGAAGGCATCCGCGAAAGATGCGAGGTAATGCATGAAAATCTAATTGACTGTGTCGTGCTGTAGCTGCCATGAGAAGGAAGGACGCCTTATGCATCAGAGATGAGGAAGGACACTTTGAACATTTATTCTACATGTTTTTTTTTGTTTTTTTCTATACAATTTTTGTATTACCAGTCAAATAAATGGTATCATCAGATTTCGTGAAAAAATCATTATTGGAAGAGATGAAAAAAAAACTTGAGGTGAAGAATTGGCTCCTGAAATTTTCTGGTATAGCCTTTATATTCGACTCTTGATGTGAAATGTTTAGTCTCTTGTCTGCATTTATGTAATCATATCTTTTTCTATCGTGATAATGCTGCATTGGCAAAACGTTGACTACATAGGTAGTTCTATACTGGTATTTGAGAGTCTTAAGCAATTGTTTTGGGGATCTTCTTATATATCTTAACTTTGATTAGATTATTACAGAAAGATTCCAAACAAAGATCTGAGTCTCTCTAAACACAGTCAATAACAATTCAATAAATTTTTGCCAATGTAGAACTGACAAACACAAAACCACAGTAATACAGATCGGAGATAGAACATTACTTGTAAAAAGTTTAAAGTATGTATACAGTTTACTCTTATTAGTTTATGAAGGACGCTAAGGTAAAACTATGAAACCATAAATTTTTAAATATTGGATTTTTACATCATGCAACAACTCTTTTGTAGTCATTCAACCAGTGGAAGTTATTCCGTTTGTGCATATGAACACGTGAAACCCCTAGTTTTATAAAAGAAAAATAGAATTAATTTATTATAGCAAAAATAAATATAAAACATTTATTTAAGGTTGTGTAAATCAACAGAAATGGAACCCCTTCACTCTGACTGGCATAACCCGCACAGCTTGAACAGTGCTCCCTCTAAATCAAGCTGAGAGGCGGAATGGGGGCTAGATTCCGCAAGGGAGAGGGGGGTATAGTCTGCTATAAGTTCAATGTGTTCACTCAAAGTGTGTGAACCAACCAGCACGGTGCTCGGGTGCAAAAGAATTTCAATTCCTATTCATACATTAGTTATTTATTTTAACTGTATCAATAAACTTGATAAAAAGAAATACACGACTCTTTATTTCCCAAACAAATATGATGCACTTTAAAATTAGACCATTTAACGCCTTCTAGTTATTTGGAAACTTCCTGCTTTACACTAACTTAGTGGGTATAGTATAACCACAAAATTGGAAGGCTTTTCTACTTGAGACTGATATTTTACTATCTAGAAACCGCCACCGCATTCAAAAGTATTTTTTCAGCCATCGAACCTCAATATTTTATAATATTATTAGAAAATTGGATGACTAAAAAAATAGTTGAATGATGCAAAACATTTTTTTTTTAAATTGAGAGTTAGGTCGTTAACACCCTCGATATATTGAACTGCTATAAGTAGAATATTATTTCCATATGGTACGAGCTCTAGCTAGTAGCTTACTTTAGACTATTGGAGTGAGAAGTACCATCTCTGTTTAACATTAATGTTATGGCTGGTTTTCAGTCTTGATGATGTCTGAACTGGCGGGACGTAGGCTGGACAGTTACTAATTGGTATTTAAGAGACTCAAGTCTTTGTTCAATGAGTCCAATTCGGCTCTTGCGGGAAGTGCCACATATAGTGCTGCACCCACATATTTGTTTATTTATATAAATTATATATATATATATATATATATATATATATATATATATATATATATATATATGTTTTCATTTAATATTTTAATTATTTCTTTACACAATAAAACTATTTTAAACCGAAATTAATAGCCGACAAAAATAGAGATAACCGGAATAGTAACGGATGGATAGGCTAGATTGCTAAGCTTCTGAAAACCCCCTTTAAATGTTTGCCATTTGGCTTGGCATTTGACTTGCCTAGGTTTGGCAAATGCGCAAAGGACCTTAAAACTATCGATAATAGTGAAACTGAAGATCGATATTAATATCAATAAAACTGTTTTTGTAAATTTCTTTCAACATAAATAACATTCAAATCTTAATTTCTATGTACAGATAATATTATTTTTTTAAAGGGAGTCATAGGTAAATAAGTATAGTTTCATTTAGTTTTTTCACGAAAATATTGCACATAAATATAACATAATGCTAAAACATATCTAAAGAAAACGAATAGATCTTGAATAAAAAGTTTGAAAAAGTCAATAAATGACAGCAAATGAATTTTTAAACAAATCTATGTTTTCCATTGGATGTTCCACCGCTATCCAATTTTTTTAAAATTAGTATGATAGTAAGAACTTTCGATTTTTTACTAATCGTCTCGGTATACCTAGAAATGATCATTTTCAAATCGCTATGACGAATCAAAATACATAAAATGGATAATAAAATACGACAATATACCGTCTAAGGCACGTTTATCGAATGAAATAGCAATTACATAGAAGAATAGCAGCACAGATAAGGGAGTTGGGACCTTCGCGTTGAAACAAAATGGTTCTGGAACAATACCAAGGACGGCACTTGTTAGTTTGGCATATATGGTTACCAATCATCAGGCACAATGCAAAGCTGATAAAACTAATCATGCGATACATATTCATAAAAAAGCTTTAATCAAGATTAAAGTGAATTAAAGCTCCGAAACGAAAAGTTTCACGAAACTGAAATTGCATATATAAGGTTGTTAAGCTTGTGATGTTGCAGCAACTTTTTCGCCAAAATCGACTAATCAGAAGTGCCACTTTATATTATCACAATTTTATCGAAAAAGCCTCAAATGATTTTGATCAAACTCGTTATATCAATGTACAATTAAATGCTCTATAATATCAGCTGGGTATTATCCTCATTGAAACAGTCTGACAGGTCTTAAACATTGAATTTTCAAAATATCTTCCCTTAAAGTAGGCACCTTTAATTTTGTTTATTTGAAATAATTAACCGTCTCTCATTGTTAGTAGTAATTTGATAAATAATTAAAGGAGAAAAAAGGAGTAATACATTCCCAGGTTGGAACCAAATTTCCGTAAATAAGAGTAGTAAAATAGGTGTATAATATACCGTTGGAAAGTTAAAGATTTTAGAAAAAGTAATATCCAACATATAAAGTCGTAGAAGATAATGGAGAGTGACGAAAAGCCCAAAAATTTAAGCGATTGTGTCATGTGACGACCGGCTTACGTCATGAGGAACATAGGAATTAACTTACCGGAATCGATGAAGCGGATGCCTCAAAGTAGCCTGAAGGTCACTTAGCCACCGAGTAACGCCACACTAACAGACAACATTCAGGTGACACAGGATGAGTCATCAAACTTGAGTAAGTGGGAGTTCCTCGGTCTCCGTTATCCGATAGCAACGGGATTGAAATAAGTATAGGAATCCATTACAACGTAGAACTGCAGTTATAAAAGTAATATAAAATCATAGAAAGTCGTTTGAAAAATCAAAATTATAACAATAACACGGTTTTACTTCTTTGTACGTATTAAAGGAAATATTGTAATCACGAAAATTAACGGTTTTCAGAATTCGACGGAAATATCCATTTTGACTAGTTTCGTCGTGACGTCTGTACGTACGTTCGTAAGTACCTGCGTATCTCGCATAACTCAAAAACGGTTAACCGTAGAAAGTAAAATTTTGTAATTAGGATTGCTGTAAAATTTGGTCGTGAACTTATATTTTTGGTCACTGCCAGATCACCGGAAGAGATACTTTACTTGAAGGTCATAATTGATTTCCTTCAAATATTATAATAAAATATAGTACAAAACTTCTCAAATTTAGTATTTGTGACTAATATATTGCTTAAAATTAAATACTAGATTTTGGTCTACTTTGGGAAACCGGAAGCTGTACTTTACTCGAAGGTTATAATAAACTTTCATCAGAAATTATATTAAAATATAATGTAAAACATCTCAAATTTGGTAAATAGGACTTTTATATCAATCTAAATAATATACTAGATTTTGGTTGAAATTGAATTGCCGAAAGGGGTACTTTACTTGAAGGTCAAAATAAACTTATTTAAAACATTGTATTAAAATTAAATACAGAGATCGTTTAGTTCGGTAATAAAAGTAACAAACGCGATTTTTTTTTTCATTCTGATTAAACATTTTTATTACTTGTTTTAAGTGTTAAAATTGGGTGTGAAATACTTTTTTTTCCTTCCCATTTATGAGCTGAACAAGTCTGCAGCAGGAGAATAAGGTATAAGTTAAGAGGGTTCTTCCGTTTAAAATGTCGAAACCGTCGATTTCCAATCCTTTATCTAGTGACATTCACAGTTCTAATGTCACGGTACACGAAGTAATCTCTTGGGAACTTGTTACCTACTGAAAGAAAACGACATATAATAACTGAATGAGATCTCTAGAATCAAGAGCTTGTGTGTGTGTGTGTGTCAATAGATGGTGGATTTCGCGACACCGTGTCGTTTTAGAGATACTGCTATCTTGGGAAACTAGTAGCTAGTAACCAAATTCAGGATCACTTTTTAAGCCACCGAATTTTAAGAAATAAATTATTACTTTAATATTAATACAACAAAAAAAAATTATTTTTTAACTAATAAACAAATAACTTCTTATATGTTGGCAGAATAATACATTTTTAATATTCATCAGCCAATTTATAATTTTTTTTATTCCTCTACCTTTAACACGAAATAAAGGAGTTTACTATTATAATGTTAACCCGAGTCAAATACATTCTTATTTCACAGCTACAAACTATTATGATAATTTATTCCAATTTAAATTTTTCAATAATGATCATTTAAGTTAATTCGTAAAAAACAACAGCATTGTGTTTTGTGTAACCTTGATACTGTCGGGGTAGTAACGATATATAATAAATATTAATGACCATAATAGAAAAATAAAATAAACTCCGGATTATTAATAACAGCTACAGAATCACTCATAATATTAAACTACGGAAAGGACACAATCGCCACTCTGTCGATACCTTGGTCGTTTGCCAAGATTTTTTATTTTCCTTTGTCACTCATAATGACGGACACGAGACTATTTCTGTCGTGGACGAGTAACATGAGGTCCTGGACATTTTCCTAGATGCAGAGGTTGAACACGCCGTCGTAAACATAAAGCTAGGACTAAAAATAGCGAGAAAGGTGAGCTTGGATCTATCACTGTTGGTTAGCCCACTGGATAGCTGTGCTATCGTTTAGAAAGTCCCTTCTTTATAGCGCAACATGTGAATTTCAAATAAAATAAAAAATAAAAGATAACAATTATTTATAAAAAATATTTGTATAATCAAATTATCAACAAACAAAAAAGAAAAAAAATCATATACAATAGACTCCGCTAATCCAAACTGATCCATAATCCAAACCAACCCAAAAAAAAATAAAAATAAAATAAAATAAAAAATATCGAAGATTTTATTTGTAGCTTTTAGGCTTAATAAAATAAAAACTAAGATATACAAATATTTAAGTGTATTTATTTTCTCGATTACTATCTCGGTGGATATATGTAATTGTATTGGTAAAGCAATGAGCAGTTTATGTTATTCAAAAATATAGTTAACTATGAGTTTTAAGAAAATACAAAACAAATTTTTTTTCCCAAAATTGTTTCATTCGCTTTCAACAAACTCCACCAACTCCGATACCTCTTGGTAACCTACGTAATCATCAAATTTTCTCCCTATGGCTTAATCTATTAATTTTCTAAAAAAAATCTGGTGCTGTGCGCGCATCACATAACTTTCACTCATCCGTAACATAATTTTAAATAGTTCACATAAACACTACTTGAAATAAACTCAGCAGCATTCACTTCTTCACATCTTCTCTCACAAAAGTACAATAGAATAGTTTTTTAAACAAAATCATACGAAAATCACGCGTTGACATCCTTAGTAAAGACTGAATTATTTCTAAGCAGAGAAATGCTACAGAGGTAAACAAACATTATCGTTCGGAAGAGGATTAATAAGTGTTGACATTCATATAAATGAATAATCCAGTAAACGTAAACAGTTTGTTATACAGAGGGGTATTTTAAAGAAAACTCAAAATCCTGCATTATTTTCCGGGCAACCCAATATATATTTCATATATAGGTAAGGGAAAGTACAAATATTTAGGTAGGTAACATACTATCGTATGGTTAGCTAGTTTTAAACTATTCTCCTTATTTCAAATGGGCTTATTTAAAAGGAAACATCTCACATTAACTTTGGGAGATAAGCCAACGATAATTAATCGCCTTCAGAGAGGCGAACCTGCAACAAACTTAGCAGTGGAATTGGTACATACTCTATACTTTTAACTTATAAACAATATAATTTTTTTTTCTTCAATGGAATAAGGTCAAAGTGCTATATAAACTGTAAAATTTAGCGATTTTCAATAGTTTGACAAAGCCGTTTATTCATCATCTCGAAGCACATTCGGTCAGAGGTCTCGCTTTTAAGTTTCAATCAAACAAAAATTTCAGAATATTTCTTAAGAAAATAATTTTAAAGTAAACAAATTATGAATGGACGACGATTAAAGATTGTAAAAATAATTTTAATAGATGATTTATTTGTTAAATTTACTTGTTTGTTATTAGTGAAGTTACCTCTTTTTTTCAGTTCGACAATCCGATTTTTCGACCGGAGTCATTGCTCAAGCCTGTAATGACGAAGTACAAAACGTAAGTTTTTTAAAAAAGTATTACCAAATTGAGAATATTAAAAACCATAGATCAAAATTAAAAACATTTTTAAAAAGCAATATCCTTCATTAAAAAAAAAAATAAAGGATAAGATGACGACACTGCCTTTGTAATATCTTATCAAACGACGCTAAAGGAACGATAAAGGATCAGCTGAAAGCAGGAAATATAAAAAAAAAAATATACGTAAAGATAACAATCGGAAATCATAAAATTGTTAGTATCTCCAATTATTCTCATCGGTGTACAACAAAGCGAATTATATTGAGAATAGGGTATTAGAAGGGTATATATATGGATTGACTAAGAAAGAATATAAGCAAGCACCTTGATTAGCTTCCGAAGAATGAAAACAGTAAGCATGAGATAAGGAGAATAGATAAGGGAAGGGAGAAATTTATTGTAGTATTATTTACAATACGCTCTCCGAAAAATGTATCCTAATGATGGACTATTTTTACTTCCTTGTACGAAGTAAAGGAAGTACTGTTATCGCGAAAATTTTCGGTTTTCAGATTTCAACGGAAATATCCATTTTGACAATCCCTGAATCCATTTTGACTAGTTTCGTCGTGACGTCTGTAGGTACATTCGTACGTATCTCGCATAACTCAAAAACGGAACTGATATCGGTCAATCTTGGATAGCCGACATAGTTGAGAGTAGGCAGACATCACCTTGTCGTGGATTGCCTTTATAAATAATAATAATAATAATAATAACTCAAAAACGGTTAACCGTAGAAAGTTAAAATTTCGTATTTAGGATTATCATATAATCTAGTTGTGAACCTCCCTTTTTGGTCACTGTATAATTATCGGAGTGGCACTTTACTTGATGGTCATTACTGATTTTCATCAAAAATTATATTAAAATATTATGCAAAAGTTCTCAAATTTGGTATTTAAGACTCACATTTTAATATAAACAACATAATAAATTTTGGTAAACATTGGCAAACCGGAAGTTGTACTTTACTTGAAAGTCATATTAGGCTTTCATCAGAAAGTATATTAAAATATAATGTAAAACATCTCAAATTTGGTAAATTAGACTCTTATATCAATATAAGTAATTTAATAGATTTTGGCTACTTTACTTAAAGGTCATAAGAAACTTATATCAAAAGGTATATTGAAATTTATTACAGAGATCATATGTTTCGGTAAAAAAGGTTATAAACGCAATTTTTTTTCTACTCTAATTAAATAATTTTATTACTTGTTTTAAGTGTTAAAATTGATAGTAAAATACTGGTTTTACACCCCATTTGTGAGATGAACAAGTCTGCAGCAGGAAAATAAGATATAAGTTAAGTGCGGTTTTTTCGCTTAAAATGTCGAAACTGTCGATTTCCAAAGTTTTATCTAGCGATATTGGCAGTTTAAATGTTGTCATGGAACACGAAGAAATCTCTTGGAAAGTTGTGTGTGTGTGTTTGTGTGTGTGTGTGTTTGTTTGTGTGTGTGTGTGTTTGTTTGTTTGTGTGCGTGTTTGTGTTTTTGTGTGTGTGTGTGTGTGTGTGCAAATTTTTTTTTCTAAAGTCAAAAGAAATGAAGAAAATAAATTTTTAAAAATGAAGAAATACACCATTAACCAACTATCATGAGCTACTGATAAGAAATGAATATTTATTTCAAAGAATGAAAACATAATTACAATTAAGGCAAAAACATAAAATTTTTATTGCAAAAAGAAATTTGAATTTTTTATTGCAATGAAAAATTGAAAAAAGTGTTTTATCTGGATGTTTTAATAAAAAAAAAAAAAAGAAGAGTTTTGAATTTATTTATCATTAACTAGAGGCACAGTTTATTTATCATTAAGTAGATGCAAACTTTTATTTATCACTAACTAGAGCACAGTTTATTTTAATTCCGATCCAAAATAGAAAATCTGGTGTATAATAATATTGTTATGATTATGCCTATTAATCTATTTTGATTTTTTTTTTAAATTATTCATTGCCTGTTTTCAGCAGTTCCGGAGTTAGGTATATGAAGTATTTTGTTTTTTTTTCTTCCCCGTAAACGCATATCAAAGGTCTTTTAAAACAATATCAGAGCTGTGTAGCTCTGAAGCAGAAAAAAAAAATTGGATTGTGTGTTAATCTATTTTTTTTTTAACTAAAAATAAATGAAAATAAAAAAAATTAAAAAAATCGTATAGTAAAAGAAGCACGTATATAACGGACTAATATAAAAATATAATAGTAAACTTTTTTATTAGAATAGAATAATGTTTTATTTATAGTTAATAACACGAGCATGTTATTAAAATATTATTTATTATTAAATAAAATATTATTAGAGACCGTTGGCCCGGTGTTAGTTGCCTTATATTTTTTAAACCTAGAATGAAAAGAAATAAAATAAAAATAAAAACAAACACTTTATACAACAAAATAAACAAATCAGTTTCTCCTCAAATAGAACACTAAAATTTTCATATTAAATGATTATAATTTAAAATACATACTATCATAAAGTTTAACCATCAACTTTTTTATTATTTCGTCTTAAAGTTAGAGGAATAAAAAAATAAAATAAATAAACTGACGAATAAAACATTCTGACGGAATATTAAAAAAAAAAAAATACTAGTTTATTAGTTAAAAAATAAAATTATTTGTTTTGTTTAACTTTTTCAAGAAAGTTTATTTTTTCTTAAAATTATTTTGATTATTGATAAAAGCTTCTACGAAAAAGGTAGTTTTAATTTTAACTACGCTACTAAATAAAGATATATATTTCTATAAATGGGAAAAAGAATATGTAATAATATATTAAACGAAAACATAAGAATAATATTTAAATAAAAACACTGAAGACACATTCATACTTTACTTTAATAATAACACAAATATTTATATAAGATTATGTTCGGATATTAACAGTTACCATTTATTTAATCATAATAAATTTGAAAAAAATATTTTGAGTTCAATGAAGGCGCTAGTATAATATTGTTAACATTATTTATAGCTTATTTAAGCTGAATTAGATACGAATTGCAAAATGGAAAAGAATTGAGCGTGGCTATAACATACTTGTGCTCCATTTTTCAAAATGTAAGTAACAGAAAAACAGGTTCATTAAAATGCAATTAAACTTGTTTTGCCCAACGAATATGCATAGAAAATAATCAGAAACAAACTAAGGAGAAAACAGTATAATATCATTAGCTAAATTAGGATAGAAAAAAAAACAAGCGGTCAAGCTGTGTTAGAAACAATTAAACAAATAATAAAAATAATAATAATAAAAATAAAAATAATAACGAGGAAATAACAGCGACACTAACTCCAAGAAACTTTCTCGAGTGGAATTACGTTTCCGTGCTTGAGTGGTCATGCGGGTTGGTGTTGGGTTTCACTTCTACGATAAGCACAGCCTGCTTTTGTTTTACAACAACAAAACAATAAAATCCTCTTCACTTCTTGAGTTTCGATTAACTTAAATGTTGACGTTTATATTCACGAATATATATATATATATATATATATATGTATTACAATGCTAGTTTGGAATTAGTGTCTATACTAATGTAAGTCCCAACTTAACTTATATACATATATATATATATATATATATATATATATATATATATATATATATATATATATATATATATATACATCGTCACTATTCAGAATCTGGCGGAGCCTAGGAAACAGAGGACGGTACATGTTGAGCAACTTAAGGTTCCAGTAGGGGAACATAGACCATAAAAGTGTATTATACGTGTATTTGTATTACACGTTTTCTAGAATAAAAAGTGTATTTCTAGTTTTTGTATATAGAGTATCGATGAATTACCTTAGTTTATACTTTGTGTACCATGTGAAGCAAACTGAGTAGTATTAAGTTATTTTTTGTATATAGACTAAGCTGTAATTTTTAGTTATTTATTTTTTGTGTATTTTTGTTGTACAATTGTTTTTTTGTTTGTTATTTGTTGATTTTTTTTTTGAGTTTACGAGGATGTTCGTAAACTGGTAGGGGGGAGTTAAGTTGGGACTTACATTACACTAATTCCAAACTAGCATTGTAAACATTGTAAATAGTATATATAGAGGATTAGAATCTGAATAAAGTCAGTGTTTAATCAGCCTTCATGCGTGTTCTTATTCTCCCAATTTCTTCTTTTTTTTTATGTTTATATATATATATATATATATATATATATATATATATATATATATATATATATATAAATATATATATAATCAGAATAACTCGTATTTAATTTGGACAGGTCGCTTATTAGGAATAAGCATAACTGCATTTATGGACACGAAACGGACACAATAAAATGTGGTCTGCAATAAAAAACTACAAAACTTGAAAGTCTAAAAAATTTGTGCCATGAAAATGTTTCTGTATCTTAAGTTTTTAAAAAGAAACTTGTTTTTTTCAAACAACTGGATATTCGTGAAACATTAAAGATCTTAATAACATAGCTCTAAGAAATTAAAGCATATTTTGATAGTTTGATCTAAATGTTGTAACTATGGAAATAAAGCGGCTAGTTGGTATACTAAATAGATAACACTAATTGACATTGAACCTAATGTTTGGATTGAAAACTTTGTACTATAAACTTTGGTAGATAGCACTTTTTTATTTATTTGCTTTGTTATTGTAAAGTAAAACTCGTATTTTTACTTTTATATTTAATTTTATTATTGTGATTATAATTATAATTATTATTATTATTATTTTTTACAAAGTTTCGTTCCTTTTCACTATTCTGTTCCTATTCACTCACTAATGCGTTCACGATTAAAATAACTGAGGTTTTGCATAGTCCTAAATAGCCGGTGCCAAAAGACTTTTAATGGGTGAAAATAAGGTGAAACAAAAAATAAGGTGAAACAAAAACAGCACATTATTTTGCAAATTATTCATAACTAGTAAGATTTTCAAGTATAATATGTTATAAAGGTTTCATTCCTGAAATAAACCAATAATTGTTTCTCAATTTTTTTTGTGTTATAATGTCAGGATGATCATAAAAAAGAGGTTGCTAAATAATCTTATCGAATCATTAGGAGAAGAAAATGAATCAGTTAGCATACAAAAAAAAGGAGAAAACAAAAGTTGAATATCTTGGATCTGTGAATAACCGAAGTATTATCAGGGAATTAAAGAATCTTGTTGAAAGCAATAAATAAACTAACATGTAAATATATGAATGCTTGTCTCAAATTGCTGCTGTAACTTTACTATACCAACTTCACTATACCAAGCGAGGCTAAATGTGTAAGCAAACACATAACATGAATCATTTGGAAAATTCAGTTAACAGTTGTGCAAATATTACCAAATAATAATTTTTTTTTCCGTTACCCGAAACAATAAACTTTTTTTATTTTAATTTATTGGTGTTTAACGTCCTAATAGCTAAACTTCCGCCTATATGACTAACCTACCAATATATGTGCTACAATAAAAATAATAGAAATAAGGACAAAGGAGAGTGACGGAATTGGGTCGCCTTAACGAGTTACTGACTTTATTCGAGCATAGATGCATTCAATGTCGGGTTACACAAAATATTTAATATTTGATACCTATACGATTCAATTTTTATTAGATTAATCTTATTCTTTCATTTTAAATAACAAATAATTTATTTAACTGAAGAACATAATAAAAAAACAAACCCAGATTTAATTCAATATTTTTTGAGAGATATAAATTAGATTTTGAAGATTTCAAGATATCATATAAATAATAAAAACAATCTTTAAATAAAAATCTTGGAAGCGATAACCATAAATGAAATTTTAAATACAAGTTTTGAAACTGATTCAGGTAAGATCAACAAAAAAAATGCAATAAAATAAACTTAATAAATGACCTAATACTTTAAACATTAGTATTAGTATTACTTATTAAAGTGTTACTTTTTGAAAGCACCCCCCGACCAACTTCTTTCTTAAGTATATCTACAGTCAACCAAAACTCACTCCAATTATTAACTTCTAAATTGTGGCTTGTCTGTCACATTCTTGTCTCGAACCCTTCAAATCTTTCAATTTAAAAATTTACCCATAAAGTGCTTAAATGTCCTACCTATCTTCAATGTTCAAAGATTATTATTATTTTTATTTTATTGAAAGATTATTATCTTATTTTTATTTAAAATTAAATTTTATCTAGATTTTAATGAATATTTGTAGGTATTTTTTAATTTGTGTTTCACCTAATTAATTATTTGACCAAATAGTCAAATTATAATAGCTTTGAAAAATAAAATGTTAACAGATACCTCAATGGCAACATTTATCAGCCGGTGACAAGAATATCATATTAAACATTACACAATTAAAATACAGTATTTTTTTTAACAATGTTAATAAGTCGAGGATTGTGAAGGCTGCAACGTTGACATACATAAGACATAATAATAATATGTATACAAATGAAAGTTTTAGCCGAAATGTTAAGAATATGTGGGGTGATAAATATAAATTATAAGAAAATAATAAGAATTTAAGGTAATATAGAAATAATATGGCACTAAACATTTATTAAATTATATTTAAAAAATAATAAAAATATAATATTATATATTTAATGAATTTCAGAATAAGATATAAAAAACATAGAATAGGATAACGAATAAAAATAAGATATAAAGGATAAGGTTAGAAACAGAACAGAATAGAATAATCATAATACATAAGACATAGGGAATAATAATTATGGAATATGTAGTATTATAGGGATAGGGAATAATAGTTGCTAGAATATAAAAGTATAATGTAATTATGGAACTATATAGGTACATCTAACTGAATTATTAAGGTAGGAAATGAGAAAAATTATAGTTAAATATTTTATCAATACAGTTAGTGATAATTATTGTTAACAAAAATAATAAAAAAATACCCATTTGTCAATATGAATTGGGTGTTAACACAAATATATGTTTGAAAATGGCCGAAACGGCTCATAAATTTGCTATTTAATTTAATAAAAATTTGGGAAAAAATGTTATTAATAAAAATCTAAAGGGTTAAGTGGTCCTTTTTTTAATCATTATAGATTGATTATTATAAATAAATTAATATTCCAATTCACAATAAATAACCTATTAACAAGTGCATATCACATATAATTTTATTTTTATATAATTTGATTTACCAAGTTATTCACAGCTGTCGAATTGTTTGAAAACAATTGTGTTTGTGTACTAAAATTAAATATTAAAAAATATATTAATCGTTATTAAAAAATTAAATCTTATAAAAATATATTAATCGATATTAAAAACCTTATTCATTTTTTGAAAAAAATGTCTAACTTTATCCGTCATGGCCTCTGCGATTAAATTTGAAATGCTCTAAGCTGGAGAGTGAGAGGGAAGGAAAGTGATGAGGGATCAAAATTTCTAAGTACTCCCATTCTCTTCACAGGTGTGTTTCTATAACATACTTTCTATTATAATACGGGCGACCGCGGAACTATATAAATCATATCTAGTTTACACTGACATTTCGCAACTAAACCACACCACCCACAGGTTCACGGCGCAGGGTTAACAATCGATAGCTCGTTCCGATTAGACTAGAGTCGATAGCAATTAACGATAATTATATTTGATTCCATTGCGAGTGGATTCATGCAATTAGTAGTGTAGGTGTGTGGTACACTCAGTTCACTCATAATTATATCTGAACTCCGGTTTCGATTGGCTACTGGGCGTGTCTCTCCAGTCGGCTCGATAAGTTATAATCAGGACACCTGGTGGGATCCTCAAAATGACATTTCGGAGACAAAACATATTTTTCAGTATAATTTTAGCAATAATTGATAAAATCGTTCAAAATGATAACAATTACTTAGGGTAAAAAATATTTAATATTTTAAAGACGCGGGACTTAGCCACCTGCCTACTTAATTTTTGTTATACCATGAGAGACGAGGCTTTTCTTTGCAGATACGGACTAAATTTATGAGTAAACTAGATATGGAGAAAAAAATCTCAACTAATTAGATACCTTTGGTATTAAGCATCATTTTAAGTCAAATAATAATGACTACACCAAATCAAATTTTTTCACACTGATCACTTAAGCTATTTGAAGCAGTGACTAGAATAATTAGAAAATCAGTTTTTATTTTTTTTTAACAACGATAAATACAGGAAAAATAATGTTTTTAGGAAGAAAATTGTCATACTTTTTAATGGCATATGTAGTAGCTGAAGAACTTTTTAACCCATCATTCAGAAAGATACCACTTCCTCGATTGTGTTTCTTTATTTATACTTTCTACTACTAAAGATTGATAAATATACTTAACTTGAATATTACAATACGAGAATTATTAAATAAAATTTAATTGTAGGTCTACATTAAAAAAACTATTTTTTTTTTACATTTTTATTGAGAAAAGGAACATATGGTAGCTGTTTAATTATTTGGCTCAGATCATTCATAGAAACAAAAAAGGACCAATGCAAAAATATTTAATTGCATGAGGGGTTTCAGCCCGAAAGCCCATCTTGAATCCACTAGTGCACTGAACCCCATCAAACCCAATTCAGTAAGATCACACAAACACGATCCTTCTCATTACGTTTCGGACTATTCCAGAGAGGATTAACCTTAATTTGACCGCTGATTAAGCTATAAGCCGTAAAAATCCTCCTGGCGATTCATTTTGGTGCAAGCCAAAAATATTACGTAGCACTTAATTTTGCCTTAATAAAAAAAAAAACCTTTGGGTGTTCTTCACTTGAGAACGGCCAGGTTTCGCATCATTACGAACGAGTATCAATAACATTATTAATAACAGTTATTCCCGCTTTTAAATTTTGCTTTTTATTTTAAATCACAACGATTTATACAATTTATATACATATGTGTATATATATATATATATATATATATATATATATATATATATATATATATATATAATTTCTGAGAGTCGAACCACAAGTTAAGATTAAAAAATTAAGTTAACAATCTTTCGCTTCTATAAAAGTAGAAATATCAACATATTTAAATATATAAATAAATAATAATCTTACTGTATATTATTACAGACATTTCTGATTTTTATATTTATTTATTTGAAATTTTCTATCGATTTTGATAAAACTTAAGGCACATCTGTAGTACCTATATTAAACAGATATTTCAACACTGAGATGAATGAAGGCGGAACAACTTTGCCACTACGGTTTTAGAATCAAGTTATCTATAATTGGAAAATGCTCATTATTAAAGATATAGGAATGAAAAATCTTCACTACGTTTGACAGTTTTTATGAACATACTGATTACATAAGGAATACAAACTTATTACTCTACTTACAACTGAACTCTTTAACTTCACCAATCAAATGAAAAAATGTCTTACCTAAAACAAAAAAAATATACAAAATTAGTGAAATAGTATCGAGTGTAAAGTTAAAAAAGAACACATACATATGTTTTTTACAACAATTAAAAGTAAGGTAAGTCTTTTTACAGAGATAGAACTACTTATGAAAAAGTGACGATTAGTATTATGCGCATTTTTACCCGAAAATAATAGACATTTGTACTAGAATTGAAGATACAGGAATGGAGTGAGGGTGCATTTAAGATCCGTTTCATATTTCAGTTTAAATCCGGAATATACGATTGTTTTCTATGTAGAACAATACCATAAATGTGGGAATAAATTTCGTTTGAAATTTTGAAAGTTTACCTTTTTTTTCGTGGCATTGAAAATATGTATGTAAATTGAATTGGTGTTAGAGAAGTGTCTTTTAGGTGTTTCTACTTTTTTTTCTCATCCCTACCATTTTGATATTTTCAATTTTGTACAACAGTGAAAATAGGATCATAGCTCTGCTGCTCACGTTTTTTTAAAAATGAGAGTTTTCTTGTTAAAACTTAGTTGTATTCATATTGAATCCTCCAATAGTGTAATAATTAAAAATCAGGTAAGCTATATTTTAACATAAAAATTATCAATTATTATTCTGATTTTGTTACAGAAAGATGGAAAGAGGTATGCTGCTAAGACCTTACAGGATTTCTCCAAACAAATTATTGTTACTATGAGAACCAAACGTTACTGTGACACTGGACTCAAATATCGCAGGCAAGCAGGAGCAGATTTGGCGTACTACCATCCACAGGCATGATAGATAATCCGCCCTCTACATCCGCTCCTATCTTCTATCTTTTTTATAGATATGTTGTTAAAAACTAAGTGGGAGTAATTTTATAAGATTGATTTGATTATTATACGATATAATTTTCCTTACAAAAAAGTCAGAAATTAATGAACAACGCTGAACAGAGAATGGAAATAAACGTAGAATTCTGAATGACAAAACAAACATTGAGAAATCAATGAGTGTCCTTTTTTGTTTCTTCTGGCCAACTGTGACTTAAACTAAAACAATCTGTCAGCATACACCAGTGACTACTCAACTTTCTCCATGGTGCCCAAAGGAAAAAGATTATTTCTCCATAACGAACTCCCATTCATCTTGGACGTGTTTAAGGTATCAACTACACCTTAACGAAGTACGGTCATGCATCTCAACGTTTCACCAGAGGAACAATGAGTCCTGACAAACAGGTCAATAAATCAACACGAAAAATAAAATTAAGCATTAATAAGCTTATAGACTCTATAGATTTTTGCGTTATGAAATAGGAAAGTTTTCAGAAAAAGGTATAACCAGAAAAGGTAATATGAATTCCATACCATTAAGTTGTGATTTATATATATAAATATCTTTTATGATTTAATTATTTATTTATTTATGATAATTGCCTAAAATATTACGTGATAAACTTCTCAACGATTTCATTAGGGATTGATAAATTATTTGCCATTTCTATAATTTTGTTTTATTGAAAACTAGTTTTGAATGCTAGTTTGGTATTATTATACATATGTATAATAATACTAAACTATATTTTGAATTGCTTCATGCGGATGTCAACTGATTCTCAACGATTGTTTCAGAACTGAAACAGTGGTATCGAAAAATACCACACTATTTACCAACCAGATTATTGTACAATAATAATCAAATTGAATCCCAAGTGCAACTGATAGATTGAATCCAAAACCCTTACAGGAAATAAACACAATACCATAAAAATATCAATCACGAATAGTTTGAAACTGTAATTATCAGAAATCTTAATTAAGTTTGATACTGTTTCTCATAACTTAGTAAATTCTCGACAAGCTCACCACTGATTTGTGAAAAACTTATACTCATTTAATTTTCTTGGTGAGGCGAACCGTAAAACTCCTCACTTCCATTTTTTATTAAAATCGAGATAGTAATAGTTATTATTCCTTGCTATCATATGTCCAAACAGACCCCTCACTATATTTTCTTACGTTTAAAAATCAATAGATGTTGCAAAATACTCACTCAACAATCAGTTCACACCCTCACTTCTGAAATTTAAAAACGATTTTTAAATAATCGTCACCAACGTGGTGGAACACATGATGAAGGCTGCTGAAAGATCTGATACCTAAATTTAGCGAAGAATAAAAAATTATCTAGCCCATAAAAAAATTGAATTGGTAAGAACAGTGTTGTTTCTATGCACTCCTAACGAGAATGTATAATCTTTACAAAAGTATAGAAATAACTGTTTAGGAAAATATGAATATAAATTTGTAAAGCCTCTGACATTGGTCAGAAAAAAATAAAATAATTCAGAAACTATAGTAAAAACAAGAAAAATACTGGTGGCTTCACTATTGATACAATGCACATTGGCTTGTAGAATTTTTGCACCTGTTACCCTGATGAAGGCAATGTTTTAACATAGGCCGAAACATCGACACACACTAAAATAAGTTTACGTATTGGTGTGTTTTTCATAACTGATTCCTAACAGAATCCTTATGATAGGAATCAGTTATGAAAAACACGCTAGCTCACACGTGCTCCCCTTCTTCCTCCACCAACTTCAATAAAAAAAAGAAGTAATTTTAAGAAGAAATAGAACCAAGTTTTTAAAGGAAGTGGTGCAAGAACTTATCTTTAGATTCAAGGAGGGGGGAGGAGGAGGGAGGCAATACTTATTTCTGGGTCAAGGATATTTTGATCATTATAAAGATTAAGAACAAATGCTCAAAGAACAAAAACGATTTTTTTTTCTCTCGCAAAAACCAGATAATTGAAAATGTCAACTACTAAGAAATAAAAAAGCTGTCTAGCTTCTTTATTCCACTTAGTACTTCACCCACATTTTAATGGTGCCCTGTATTTTTCTTGATTTTTATGAAAACCACTATGAGAAAAAAATAGCATAGACAATTTTTAAATTTCCTAATTTTTGTAATTAAATATTCATAAATAATCTATTTAGAAATATTTTTAACATTTGAGGCTATGATTTTTACAGGACGTCTTGTGCAATCAGCTTCTTACCGAATAGAGGAGAGGTGCGAAATAAACCTTACTAATTTCGAAACCTCAATTCGTTTTTACAGATAAACAACACAGGTTTCAAAAATAATAAAAAAAAAAAAAAAAAATAAAAAAAGAAGAAGACAAATACAATTGTTTAGAAGGAAATATCAATAAAAGTGAAATTTACTTCTTGTTTTGTATGAAAAATTTTATTCACAAACTTACATTAAATGACATAAAAAAGTTGACATCCGCATGATGGTATAGAAGGATCAATCTAATTAGGGATTGATAAATTATTTGTAACTTCTATAATTTTGTTTTTATAGAAAACTAGTTTCGAATGTTAAGCATTCATCTTAAGTTCTAAAAACACACAAACATTAAAATATAAGCAATTCAAAATACAGTTTGGTATTATTATACATATTAAATTAAATGTACCGAGTATAAATTGGTATTATAAAACATTTACGAATTATGAATATAAATAAGACAAGAAATCAAATACATGTTGGTATTCACCAAGGTTTAAGTAGACCATATCAAAAAGAAAAGTTTGTATTGGTTTGTTTTCCCACTGAACTGGCAATGAAAGAAAGGCGGGATGTTCATAGGTAGACAGTTTATGGGTCGGGGTTTTCCCAAATAAACATTTGAAATGACGAATTGAATATCTCCATCCAATAATAGTCCAATCTTAAATTTATTCCCATTTATAACAGAAAAAACAATAACACCGGAATTACTCAAAAAACCCTAAGCCGTTTACTTATGAACACCCCACCTTTCTTCCATTGCTAGTTCAGTGGTAGAACAAACCAATACAAACTTTTCTGTTTAATATATGGTAGTCTACTTAAACTTTGGTGAGTGCCAACATGTTTGATTTCTTATCTTAATTAAATTCATAATTCATAAATGTTTTATAATACAAATTTATATTACATTTAATTTAATATACATAAAAATACCAAACTGTATTTTGAATAGCTTATTTTTGAATTTTGTGTTTTTAGAACTGAAGATGAGTGTATAAAATTCGAAACTAGTTTTCAATAAAAATATAAATTACAGAAGTGGCAAATAATTTATCAATCCCTAATTATATAAAAAGGTAATATATTGATTAAGGGGTAAGCTTTGGCGTGTTTATTTTGTGGATAAACGTAAAAATATTTATTAAATTTTTACTTAGCCTAGTTTGAAAATGAAAAGTTGTACAAAATTGAAATTGCGTAGGTAAGGTATACACCCGGGAGATTACAGCATATTTTTCGCTAAAATCGACTAATAGGCACTTTATACCACAAATTTAACAATTTTCTCGAAAATGGCACTAACGATTTTGACGAAACTTGCTTTAAGTCTTCTCCTTAAAGCCCTTTAACTTTTCATGTATGAAGCACATCACCAAGAAAATGCAGCGAAAACAGTTATGACGAAAAGAAAATTTTATTTGCGCATAACTCAAAAGGTTATGCGCATTTTATGGTAAATATTTGTACAAAAATCAACGAAATCGAAAAAAGATACAATACATCTTATAAGGACTGCAAGACTGGATCATAGATGGAATGCCGAGTGTGTCTGAAAGCAGACGGATGAGATGGAACTCTCACCACTTTCCCCACATAGCTACTCTCAAAAATATGCTCTATTCAAATCAGTTGTAAACTTCACGCTTATTATTATTATAATATCCTTCAAGATAATTATTAAAGTGAAAGTGGTAAGTGAAAGTGCGCACCGCACGGAGATTTTCTTTATATAGGTTACAAAAAATGTTAATCACAAAGTTAAAAATAAAGGACTTCTTCAGGGAAGCTGAAAATAGAGGCACTCAATCGGCCTCTCTGTAGCAGTTCGGTGAAAAATATTAAGAAGAAGCTAAATAAATTTTCCTGAAGAAATAAGACAGAACAACTGATATGATAAACTGGAAAAGAAGTTTAAAGATATAATAATAACCTATAAATAATAAATTTTTAAACGGTGCAATATTTATAAATTAAGTATACGTAATCTATTAACAACAAACACTAAATTGACATGCAATAGCAGAAATGAGCTAAACTGTAACATAAACATTAGTAGTTAAAACTGCTGCAGATTTTAGTTAACAACTTAAAGTAACAGTTAAAAATCATTGTTCTAATTGAAAAAAAGGGAAATAAAAGCGGACAAGACATTGATAGAGTATAACACTATAATTTTTGTATTATTCTATTATTTTATTATCTTATTTTTTTTAAACTGCAACTTCTATATAATAAATGAATAGATCTTTTAATCTCTCTCTAGGCTCTTTTCAGTAGTTAACAGCTACTCAAAATAAAAATATAAAAACTATATATCGACAGAACAAAATATCTTAAATCAAAACAAGCAATTATAAATTACTGAAATGAGAGGAATTATGAGGAGGAAAGGTGTATTAGACATATGAGATCTGACAAGAAAGATACTTTCTAATTTCACTCATTCTTATACACGATGCAATCTATAGAGCCAATAATAAGTGAAACTTGGATTATCCAAGATAGCGGATTATCGAAATCCTGGCCGGTCCGGGTGACACGGTTTTCAGACCAGGAAGTTCTTTTACAACAACGTTTGTAGGCACGTACCCAGCCCCCATTGTCATTTCGTTTGTTTTGTAGGTATTGTGGGGCGATTCGCCGCGTTCCAGTTTGCGCAAAATTGGATGGGAATTAGTGAAGAAACAATGTCCGATAGCTCCGTAATTTATAGCTCATTAATTGTTGCATAGTGGATTTCAATGGAGAGATAGGGATTGCGAGATACTATACCTACCTTAATATCTTGTAATCGCTATTAGACGAATCCCAATTTGTATGGTTACTTCAAAGCAAAATTCAGGAGCTCAAAAAAATCAATAATTTAGCAATAAAGCGACCTTATGGAAGTAATGAGCTAATTTTCAAAAATTACGTATTTTAATAGCTTATGAAGGGAGCACTGCCATCGATACAGTTTTGCAATTACATAAAATCAGTTAAAAATTAATAATACATATTAATTCGAGAATATAATTATAGACATCTACCTGGAATAACATTTGAATAAATATAATTTATTAAACTTGGAAAGAATAATAATTCAATAATAATTACTTTCATACAAAACTATTTTCGAAGTTATGGGTCGCCGACTGTGGGTTGAAATATAAGTTTGGGGATCAGTCAATGTGCCATAAAAAGCAAAACAATAAGTTGTTGTTTTTTTAATTAAAGCCGACGTTTCACCGCACCCATTTTGGACATGTTCAGTGCTACAATATTGATAAAAGCAATATATCCAACACTGTTATGTGAGTAATTTCTAGTTGTCTGTCTGAAAAATAGATGACGAAATCCCGCGGAAAGATTGTGCTTAAAAGTTTAAAATAAGTTTTTTTTTGCCACAGAAATCGATTAGCAAAGGTAATCTTTTACCCCAGAAAAACTAAAAAAAAAAAAGCTGGTCAGTTGGAAAACTCGCGCGAAATGCATGGTCCTTTAAACGAATGACACGAATCGCGATGATTTATTCCAGGCAAATCTCATTCAAAGATCCCAATCCCATTTTCTTTTTTAAATAAACAATTTACCATTCAGGATTTTATTTTCAATTTAACGTCCATTAATTTTTACTAAAACATTAATTAAAATATTTGTAAAACTGAAAAGACAATAATATAAATTTTGGACGATTAAGAAAACGATTTTCAACTTCTGTAATAAATATAATAAGTTAAAACCGTGTTTTAGTATTTCTGTATCTTTATTGTATTGATATTAACGTTTGTATGATAAAGTGGTAAAAGTATAGTAAAGCACACGAATGTAAAACATTTAACTACGGATTCTTTTCATAAACGTCAACTAATTAAATAAAGTAATATAGTCCCAGACTACTACAACTACAAATTGATACATTAAACTACAAATTGATACATTCAACTACAAATTGATAGACAATAATGAACATAATTCATGAGAACACATCTCTCAAAGTTTTTGTACTTTTATTGTTTGTTTTTTTGTTCTTTTTTTGTGGTCTAACATCAAATCATGGTCATTAATTCGGAAATAGTTTCACGAATTTTTGCTGTATTTGAAGATCGTAGAAGCAAGTAGTGTGTTGGGTATTCTCAGAACAGCAGTACGAAGGGCCATCCAAAGGTACAGAGAGACTTGGCTGTACAAGAGGTCAGTTTCTGAGCAGTCTGGAGCAAGAAACCCAGCTGACGACCGTTTTGTGGTGAGTCCAGGAGCTCAGGAACCTTTCTTCAATGAGCTGTTCAGATCATTCAAGCCCACTCATATAATGTTCTCAGGCAAATGCAGAATTAACCTGTTCAAGTTTACAATCGTGCAAAGGTAACTCAGAGTTGAACAGGTTAATTCTGCACTTATCTGAGAATATTACATTAGGCCACTCTATATCGGTCCAGTAGCGCAGTGCCTGAGCAAAATTCAAGCAGGCTCTCGGTGAGCTGGTAATAACAGCGGTCCAATGGCTGTAGCCTACCACAACGTCTTCTTCGAATGTAGCCCACCTTCTGCAAGACGTTTCCACAGAAGGCAGTTCGCAGAGCTTGACTGGTCTGAACAGTTCACTGATGGCGGCTCCTGAGAACCTGGATTCACCACTGAAAGGTCGTCAACTGGGTTTGTTGCTCTGGGCCGTCCAGAAACTGGCCTCCATGAAAAAAGAAGAAAAATGGAGAGATATGTTCACAGTTCAACTAACTTAAAGTCTAACAGGCCCTTATCGCTAATCCTTTAGATGACTGTTGGGTGTAAATGAAAGTATATTATTCTTCTCATGTAATAACAACACATTTTTAGCTTAGGGCACTAATTATTCCCATTATTGTGTTTTAAAACAGAAAAATATAGATGGGCCGGTTTTTTTGGGTACCAGTGCAATATTTAGACACAGTTTAAATTAAATAAACTAAAAATAACACAAATAGTGATAATTGTGCCTAATTACTATAGATATGGAAATCGACCATTTTCATGTTTGATTACACCCCTTTAAAAGCCTGGCTAAGAAGAAAAACCAATGAATAAGAAATGGAGGCATCGATTGAAAATTGTATAAATTTATACATGTGAAGCGGGGCCATAAGAAAATAAAAAATATCTTTCTAACCTCAGGGCTGTTTACCCTTTTTTCAGGATGTTAGTCTAATGGAAAAACAATGGGCCAAGGAATTAGCATAACATTGGTTAGGTTCAGATGTAACGGCTCCAAGATATTCGACTATATGGTACAAGTGCGTTGAAAAACAAATTAGGAAAAGTTGATAAGAAAACGGCGTTTTCTGTGGATATAGAAATGTAATGAATGTAAGCCACTTTTAAGTCGAATAGTGGTGAGATTTTTAAATGTAAGTATGCAAAGTCTTAAGGTTAAAAGGTTTTGATTTACTAAACTAAAAGAAAAAAAAATCCGATACATAAATAATTTTCATCGAAGGATAGGCCAATAAGACGGCTTTATTTTAAATGTAATATTATTTAAGAAAAATTTAAATAGCAGCTTCATAAAAAGGATCTACGGGTTATAGACCCTGACCCTAAAAATCAAGCTCAGGAAAGTCTCAAGTACGAGTCCTTTTTTGTTACCTTACTTTCTCAATTATCTAAGGCCCTCTATAAAGTATGTACTTCAATCTTTCGTTGTCCCGGGTCCTATTTAAAAAATCCTCCAGTTTTCCTAGATTTATGAGCCCATATTGATACATATATAGCGGTTGTGATAGCAAAACCGCTGGTTCTGGATCTATCAGATCAAATATTCTACTCGCCACAAAGAGAAAGGTTGTTTGATGGTGAAAATAGATTACTGAAAGCAGCTGTCTAGTTCACTCCCAAAAAATTGTATGATTAAATGCTAAGGGCTAGAGATCGAGGACCACTAAAAGGAGCTACCGCTCTTTTTTTCTAGATTATTGATCACCACGATCCGTTCATGAGCATATCACACTTCTATATACAGCGCTGGTTTTGAAACGTGAGGAAAGTAAAAGTTTACGAGAAAAAACCTTCCACGGTGAAGCAGAAAAGCAGGCAAGTACCATATCCATTTTCTTATCTTTTTTAACCTAATGGTGTTTAATTTCATTCTTTTATACATTATTGTTTTGAGAATATTTGTTTGTAATTTTTTTTTTCACGGTAGAATTTAGAGCGTGTGTAAATGTTTAGGTATTTTAAATCCTATCAATCATTATCGATACACAATCAAACATCATAAATTTAGCAAGTTAAGTATAGAACATAAAAAATTATCTGTACCTACGTAAAAAAGTTATCGTAAAAATCTTGTTGTAAAATTATATTTATACTGCTAAAGTTGCCTCATGGTCGTTAGGTCACCTGTGAATTTCGAAATATCTTCGTCACTAGTTATGTTTTGAAAAGACCAGCAGTCTATCAATAGACGATCCGGTGCAGTTTCGAAACAGCAATTGGGGACATTGCCCAAACCCCTGCCAACGGATTACTAACATTGCAACAGCAGATATAATGGAAATAAAATAAAGGAAGAATTTGTTGACATCCGCATGATACCATCATGCGGATGTCAACAAATTCTTATAGGAAGGATCAATCCCTAATTAATGGAAGAATTTTCCAACTATATCAATCGTTGAATGCAAGCGACATTAAAAAAAAAAAAAAATAAAACAATGCATGAGTAACAGAGCTCCGTCATAAGGGTCGTATTTTCACTCAAAAAATAAATTAATTAAAAACATCAAAATGATGCGGATGGGAGAAAAAATCGAGAGCCCTAAAAGGAACTTTTAGGACACCAATACAATTCACATTGGAGAGAGGTTCTGTAGAGATGTTCTCAACCTCAAAAACCGCGAAAAAGCTTATTAATGTCGTAAGAGTGGCCGACATTTTTACTGGGATATACCCCCACTTCGATGGTATAATGTTTTAACTAGAAAACACCCGTAAATAGCGAATTAAAGCCAAAGCGAAATGCTGAAAGTGCTGAAATGCAGGGGGAATAAATATATATTTGTCAGACATCTCCGAACCCCCCATGATTGTGTTCTAGCGGTTACGAAACGGATATAAAATGTACCCTCAGCTCCCCTCTAATGACCATCGATACAGAGCAAAAGTATATCATTTTCGAGGAAAATACGGTTCAAAATTCGCAAGATTGGAACACATTTAAAATAAAATAAAAAGTGATAGGGAAGTAGACTTCAAATGTCAAACTATATCCAATTTTTAAAAGCATTATATTTGATTAAATAGAACATGACTAAAGAAAATAAACTAAACATGACTAAAGAAAATAAATAAACATAATGGTGCATCCATAAGAGGAAAGAATTTTCTAAGACGAGGAAAACACTGTAATAGCCTAACGACTTTCCTCAAACAGACAGATTTCTACAGAAGATCTAACTATGTAGGCAATGCCAAAGACTTAAATGAATGAATACGATAACTAAAAATAAAAAAAACAATTTTAAAAACAAAGAGAAAATAAAAATGAAACTAAATACAAATAGTACAATCGACAATAATAAACCACTATTATTACTTAACTATTTACAATGCCCCTCTGAAATGTTTAAGTATACCTCGTTGCTTAAAAAAAATTCTTTACAAAAAAATGTTTACATTTAAAATTTTCTGCAATATATTTATTCAAAAAATACATATCACTAAACTTGGTAGAAAATTTGAATAATAGAACATTATTATAAGAATGAGTGAATAAAAGAACCGTGCCATGTGTGACACAAAGCCAAGTTTAGGGTTTTGTATCATAGACAGAAATAGGTTACTTCTACATCGAATCCGCAGTAGTATTAACTATCTTAAGTGATAAAAACAGAAAAAGCCAAATTTCGAGATGAGATAATTCTGATCAGAAGCGACAAATATCTTTTCTTTGGTCAAATTTATATACACTTTTTTTTTTCTCTTGGATAATAACCAGTTTATTAGGAGTTAAAATAGTATAAAGTACGATGTGTAAGTTTTGATTATTTACTTATGATACTGCATTTTAGAAATGTGAAAATTTACAAAGATTAAAAAAGAAAACAAGAATACTAATCATAAAAGCATATTTTGTACACACGAACAACTTATTCTGTGTATAGGGTTTTTATAAATAAATAGAGATAATAAAAATAAAAATTAAATTAATAAATTCACAATGTCATTTCAATAATAAGATAATAGATAATTTTATATCTATAACAAAAGTTACAAAAATGTATGATAAAATAAAAAATAACACAAAGTAGATATTCCGTATATATTTTTGGTATGTAAGACAATGCACGACTATTGATATCAATATAACATTTAGGGATTGATCCTTCTATACCATTATGCGGATGTCAACTGAATATAACATTTAACGGTAATATAAAATTCTGAGTTAAGTATGGCCAACTCAGAGGCCTGACTTAAATAAAAAAAAAAAAAAAAAAATCTGGATTGACCTTGACAGTCATAATAGAAGAACTAACCAGTCCTGATCAAATTGCAAATAATTGCGACTAGAAGAGCTGAGACAGTCATTAAGCCAACAAAAGGTAATAAATGCCCACATATGGACCTATAAATGACCACCTGTGGACAGGCCTTTAGATAACAATGAAGAACAGTCGATATAAAGCATGAGATCATTATACGTGTTTAGTCTCCTAATAAAACGCCCCTCAGTTAATCATGCCCAGAGAAGTACATATTGCATATAAATGATTCCATTAAAATAAATATCGATAACACGATATTCGAGGAATATATCACATAGATAAATACAATGAACCAGAAAAATGAGGAGGTAAACATGAGATTCTTAATAATGATCCTAACTAAAAGAGGTAGTTTTGTCAGTGAATCATATTAAAATGTTACACAGAAATAAAAACAGGAAATATTTTATCATTCCCAAGAGTATAATATGAGGTAATATGGGATGATTGCGCACTAGATTCTACAATGGTCAATTCTAAATGACTGAAAAGTCTTTATTTTAATAGCAAGATTTTCCCTCTTTTTTTTTTTTAAAAAAAAAGGTCCTTGAAACGATATTATTTTAAATACTCCATTCAAGCCAACTTTCACATCATGACCGTTTTATAAGATTGAAACTTCAAATTACTAGTATCTAGTACGCACTTTTCACTGTCTTAATGGGTAAGTGCGTACGGGTTTTAATAGAAGACTGATTATTTAAGCAGTATCGGTTGTGAGGCCAGTGCAAAATAATACGTTTCCAGAGGATCATTCTACTGATGTAATCATCGAAAAAAGTTAAAACTTGTCTGAGGTTCATATTTTACAATCTTAAGCGACAATCATGAATGAATGTGCGATGTGGAACGTAAATGAAAAGTTGTGTAGAAAGAATAATTTAAATTTCAATGCGCTAGTCAGCAGTTGCCCCAGGAAAACATGATAGCAAAATCGCATGCACTTATTCCATAAGAGAGATCTGCACCTACCCCATCTATCATGTACTGCGGAAAATTAGAAAAACAAGAAAACTGTCAAAGAGAAATACAAATCACAAAGTTTTTTGAAGAATAGCTTCAGCAGGTTTCATTACCGCAAAAAAAAAAGAAAAAAAAAAGAATACAGGTCTAGTGGTGGATGAACGCTGATACAGCTGTATAACAGAAGTTGAAAGATTCAACTTCCTCAACTGGTTCGAACTGAAATTTTTACAACTCGTTATACTTCACCTAATCGAACTTCGTGGCTGATTTGTATAAGATCAGTATATTGTCACCAGCGATTTGCTGAAAGACAAAGAGTAGTGAAGATAAGGTAGGGGGTACAAATATCACATACAACGATTGTTCCCTGATTAACGCTGCTAGCCAGTGACCAACGTCGAAATGACGGACCATTTTCTTTTGATAGTTGTGTGGAAGACAGCTGGAGCTATGCTTTGTTGCCTTTGTTTTGCGTTTTGTTCTTATGCTTTTCATATAAGAGCTTTAATGGACAAAAGAACCAAAGCACTTCAAAAAGTGCTTGACGTGCTACTGGGACGAAGGCCTGTTTTATCTATTTATAATTAGTTTAGTATTGTTTACAAATGGGGGGAAAAAAAGAAGCTATTACAGCATAATAAGGATAAAGATGTACAGCATAATACAGGAAAAGGATGGAATTTCAACTGGCCTCTAGAAATAATATTCGCCACCCATGCAGATAGGAAGTGGCTTCGTCGTTTTTTCAAGAAGAGACACCTTACCTTGCCACTAAAGAAACCTCGACTGCTTTCTTTACCTCGAATTAAGAGGTTCTTTGAATTACTTAATTAATCATTGTAACATAAGCTTTACTTCATTTAATCATATTTTAAATGTAGGCGACATTAGGTACATATGATGGGCAATATTGGGAACAGTTTTGTTCAAATAGCAATGTTTTTTTTTATAAATTTAGTTTCAGTTGAAATTAAATTTATTGTTAGATAACATTCTAGACATCAGATTAAAACTATTTTTAGACAAAAACACGTGGATTAATTCTCTAATAAATAAAAAAATAGCTTTAGAGGACGATATTTGGGCACTCCACCTTGTTCAATTTTGAAATAAATTAAAATGTTTATACTAGTTTTAAATTGATGACGGGCCGTTAAAAATAATTAGAGTGGACTGCATCATAAAATGTATATTGGAAAAATAACATTACTTAATCTATTGATAAACCAAAATCAGAGTACAATCTAATAGGTTAATGAATTTTGTTTGAAAGGAATTTATTATTGTTTGAATCGCTGGTAAATTCTTATAGCTCTGGTACATGGTAAAGTTAAACTCGTTAGCTGATTACCTAAAATTGGTTTTTTGTCTGGCAATTTCGGTTGTGTCTTCTTTTTCTTATCTTCTCTCCTTCCACCGCGGGCCAGTGGGTTCCTTTAGTTCTACTCGCTCATGGTGAGTAAATTAAATCGGGAGAAATGAAATATATGTGCCTGGGTCCGGCCGAACTCGCACAGGTCAGAGCCTAAATAAGATGATTTTGCATATTATATTGATGATCTGTATTTTCATGAAAGGGTCAAGCAAGAAGTTCCGTCGGATGCTGTTAGATAGCAGACCGGTGTTCCATCCTCTTCGAAATTTAACTATTCAGGAGTGTTCCCTGAACAAACAGCGTTGGAAATCATGTCCCCTATAAGACATCTCTTACCAGTTCGGGGTTTGGATTTATCGAGACAATTACGCACTAACACCAAAAAAGCACTTATCCCACACTACCTTACAGCAATCAGAATTGTCAACAAAGTTAGTCAACAGACTAGATTAATTATAATAAATTATTTTTATAATAAAAGGGATCTGAATAGTTAAAAGAAAAACCCAAACTCAAGCTGTGCCACTACTATTACTATCCATATAGGGTCTAGAGTTCAGTTGTTGGTAAGAACGTATTCTTCTTGACAAACGGTCATAAAAGGAGGTAATGTGGATAGGATCACGCTAACCACCAGGTTTTTACCCCAATTAAGGATATCAAGTTTATAGAAGCTGGAGAGAATCACAAGAGATTCTCCGTATCTCAGAGACGATCCACAGCTGCTATAATAGAAGATAAATTTACTGCCAGGAGCAGGTCTCAAACTTGGGTCACCGAGATAGGTGTCCTGTGCCTTTACCACTAAGCTGCTCCACTCACCCAAATAATAATTTTTAATAATCGGAACAATTATTTTATAAAATATAATTAGTACGCAAAAACATTCAAAATACGAAAAAAAATCCGGTCAATGTTTTTTAAAGTCAGAAAAAAATGGCATCATAACAGTCTTATAAAGAGTTATTAGGATATTCCTGATAAATATATCCTAATTTAATATTAAAAGTTTATTTGTAATTAATGTGTCAATAAATATTTTATTCTGAGATAAAATTAAAATAACACATCACTTTACCGACAGTTACAATAGAATTTGGAAATAAAACGACGAAGTATATAGAAGTAGGTCACACTTGAGTAAATATTTAGAGATGCATGGTGGCCTGCCTGCATCCACGTTCAATCAATAGATATCTTTACGTAGAAAGCGTTAGTTTAAAATGATAATGATTCAAGGAATAGATACCAGGCCATATCGAAATAATTATACTTCCGTGCCGATAACAACGGATCTAGTTAAACAAAAAATTGATATTAAGTAATAAAACTATAGACAATTTTACGATAATTTCAAGAAGCAGGGAAGATTTCATAAATAATAATTAGGAAAATAGTTCAATTCTTAATTATTCATAAAAAATAAATAAATAATAGCAAATAAAAATCGACCTATCCCATATTTATTATTTATATGAGGGGTAGAGAAGCCAAGAAGGGGTACAAATGATTTTTTTCAAAGATAGAGTTAAATTCAGTTAAGGATAGTTAATGCATATGAAACATCATATTATCATGCTATCTTAACGACATGTTATAATGTTTTTCAAAAGCAATTTTGCTCAATATTCAAGGAATATACAGCAGAGCCAAGATATAAATATAATATAAACTTAAACATTTTAAGTTTTATCAAAATTTTTTTTATTTTAAAATTCGTTTTCACAAAATTATTAAATTGTACCCCTTGGCTTCTTGTACCCACATGAATGTATTATATTGTTAACATCATCATATTATGATGAAATCAAATAACAGATTTTAATTATAACAATATTCAATATTACAAGGATGTTTATTTAGGTTGTTATAAACATATCTATTTATTTCTAGATGTCATAAATAAATAAAAAATAATTTTTCTTAATAATAGGCATTTTAAATCAAATCGAATATAAGCAAAGAATAATTGTTAAAAAAGAATAATAGCAATCAAACCATAGGCTTAAATTACTTCGTTTTGGCACATGTTTAATATAATTTTGTATTAAATAATATAATATTTATGCTTTATACTTGCTTTGTCATTTTCAATATTTAAAACATAAAATTTAAATTTTTTTTATCAATAAATATATTTTTTAATTATCCGGACGGTGCGCAGTGGTAAAAAACTGGCCTTTTTGCGAAAAATCTAGCCTCTCATCTTGTCTTTTTCTGAATAACACTACAAGAGGTTTGAATAAATGTATTTCTTAACGCTGAATCAAATGCAGAACCTCGATTTAATAGGAGTTAAACATTTCAAAATATAATTCAAAAGATATGGAAAATAATTGGGTAAATAAAAGAGACAATTATAGGAACATTAATAAAATATAATTTTACGAAAAAATAATCATTTAAAAACTCTTATATTTTTATATTTGATATAAATTAAATATAAGACGTAGTACAATATAAATAAAATAAAAATAAATAAAAAAGTTGCTTTAAAAAAACTATATTAATTACATCTGGGAGATAGAGAATTAGAATTTTTTGATTTGTCTTTAACTAATTAACAAAAGTTTAGGATGTCACTTGAAGCATGTTGATGACATCCTCACTCAGTGGCAGTGACACTGCTGAAATTTCAGGAATGTCCTGTTACAATAGTCTCGATATTATTTTTCCTAGCTTCCTGATTTTTTTCCGTGAGTATTCCAATAGGTTAAATAGTGTTACCATGCACATAAATCTTGTAGACATTATTAGGCATGTTTTACCACCTATGCAGTTCTACAGACAGTTTTGCAACTGAAATGAAACTCATGACAATAAAATTATGAGACGGAAAAATTATGCAGGAATTTATTTTTTGAGCTTTATAGCATTTTTGTGTTTCTAGGAAAAATTTGAGACGGCAAAGTTGAAATAATACAACCATGATGTTAAAATGTTTTAAAAGTGAACTTTCATCCAAATGTATTAAGTTGCCATGAAAACGATTACCAAATTATCTATTTTTTAAAAATAGTTTTTCCCCATTTCTCATATTAAGGGAAACTTTTCGAAAAATTCAATGCATGTAAACCTTCCGGAAATCTTTTTCTAAATGATAGTGTAAACCGCTTCAAAATCGACCGACTATTTTTCGAGTTTTGCGAGCACGAACATACGCAGGCTGAATTTGTATGTGTGTATGTACATGTATGTACATTTATATATATATATATATATATATATATATATATATATATATATATATATATATAAACACACACACACACATATATATAATATTTGTCATTTCTGTAAAATGATAAAAATTTAATTTTGATTAGTAATTGTATTGTTTCAAAAAGGCTACAACAAATAACTTTTTTTTTTAATAGACATCTATGTGTGGGTAATATAGTTTCTTAACATCTTCCCAGGTTATCTTATAAGTTATTTAGGATTTTTTTTTTTTTTTTTTTTTTTTTTTTTTTTTTTTTGTCAGGGGAATTATATTCTTTCTGTTATTTCGTCCTCATCTTTCAGGAAACTTATTCAGAGAGAGTGAATATGAATAGTGATTCTAGTGTTGTTCTATTTGTGATTTTGTTTTAGTTTGTAAAATATTTTTATTATTTTTTATTTTTTTTTTTAAATTATTATTATTTTGTTTATATATTTATTTTTAAAAACATTATTTTTTTAATTAAACATTAAACATTAAACATACATAAATTAAACTGACGCTTAGAGATGAGAGAGAAGTTTTTTTTTGCATTGTTCTCTTTTTGCTGCACCTACATTTTTTCCATATAGTTTTCTTTCTAATGCTATTGACAGAGAAATTCATTTCGATAAAAAATCAGAATAAAATAATAATGTATTGTCTAATACAAAACTCAAGATACATTTAAGGACTAAAAATTTAAACCAGCAAGCATTGAAAAATAACACAATAATTGTTACAAAAAAATAATTAAATGTAAGCAAGAGAACGAAATCTGCTGAGAGGGAAACAATGAGATTTCACAGCCTGAAAAGACATGAAAATAAAGACCTAAAAATTTGCTGTTTTTAATCTATTCTAAGTTGATCAAAAATGATGACCTCGCAATTTTTTTTTATCTAATTTAGTTTCGTTGTTTTGGAAAAGCTCACGTTATGCGACGATTTTCTGGACAATATTATAATTATAGTAGATAAGCTTTTTTTTTTTTTTTTACATTATTACGAGGATGAATAGTAATGTATTTTATATACCTAGAGAGGATCTTCCAGATTCACCAAGAGAATTGATTTAAGATAACAGTTCAGAAAAATTATTTATAGCACGAGCCACGCAAATATAACAAGTTTACGCTTTTTAAAAATAACAACTGAGAAAGGAGTCACTCCGAAAACAAATAAAAAATTATATAGTATTTTTTTTTTAAATGATGGATGCTTAGAAGCAAGGGATGAAATAAAAAATTAAAAAACGAATAAATTAAGTGAAATATTTAATTGAAGAAATAGTTAAGTTCCTTATATAGCATATTGTAAACCAAAATTAAATCAAAGTTCAAATATGAATTTATTTTCCATTCACAATCAGATGGTTTATACGGAGAAATCAAAACCTAAATGGAGGATTAAAATAACGGTCAAGTTTTCTATTTAACTTGGTCAATAAAATATCAATTTCTACACCAACTGACGAAGTCCAATAATAACTAAATCGAAGTACTTAAAACCAACTGGGCCTGCCATAGCTCGTGAAGATTATTAGAAATGTTATTATTAAATTGTTAAAATTGTTATTATTAAACCAATAAAATATGTCTGTCGACATCCAATAACAGTTCACTATAACAGTTAACAAACTTTGAGACAATAAAAACAATATAATATAATTAATTTGACCCGATTTAACGTTATGTTCGTTAGAATAAAACACACCAATTAAGCATTAACAAATCCTATTTATCAAATCAAATAAGTACTTTTAATTGTAAATTAATTTTCCTAAATTATATACATTAATTTAACTTTGCACATAAATGCCAATAACTAACAATAAATGAAAGGACTCATAAAACTATTTTAGGTCAAGGGAAAAATGTACACATAACATCCTTAACCATATCCATTAAAGTTTCCGTAAATTATTTATTATTATTAAAGAAGTATAGAAGCTTTAAAAGGAGAAATAATAAATGCAAAGAATAAGGATAAATCTTTAAACTTAATAAAGACTTTAATTTTAATATGAAAAATTAAAATGGAGTAAATTAACCTGAAATGTTTTGGAGGATCTCGACTAGGAAGTTTAGACAAAAATAAACTAGTTAATTATTTCACCAGTTCACTATCAAGGAAATACTGAGGCAAATAATAATATAATTATAAATAAATAAATCATTAATTAAATAAATTAAATTTTTTTGTAAAGATTTAGGAATATATTCTATCTATGAAAATATTCACACCTCTCAACTATTGTTTCTTTAAGACGCCATGGGCATATTCAAATAATTTTCCTATAAGTAATTTTTTTTTTAATTAATGCTTTTAAAAATGATTAAAACTCAACTGAACAATGCATACACATTGAGAAACAAGAGCCGCAATTCAGACCAGTGGTTGAACATTATTAAAAGACGTTCAAGCGTGACACATCAAGAATCAAAGACTTCATTGTGTGAATGAAGATAAAAATCGACAAGACCGAATTGTAAAGGCAATAAAATATAACCTTGGAGAGTATAAAATTATAGAAAACTTCATTGTGTGTAAATCCAAGCTAGAATCTGCGCACATTACAAAATAAAGAAAAAGCTTTTATCAATAACGAAGAAAGAAAACAATATTGTATAATTTTTATATAATCATATAAAATGTTTATCAGCCATGTTAAAAGATACGCTATCTGTTCGATAAAACGATGTAAGAATCGATCGTTTTCGGCGATAGGCCAATAGCCTTTGGTGTTTTATACATTTTTTTTATTTTATACTAGGAAAAACAACCGAACTAGAATTGGTGCAGTCCTTTGGAATGTATCTATTTCGTTATAACATTGATATATTTTACAAAATTGACAGTCAATAATATACTTGAAGCTGCATAGTAAACAGTTATTCAATATTACCTTAAATCTCTCAAATTCTTACTGAAATTAATAAAATATATCATATATAAAAAAACTTTATACATACAGATATTATATATTATATTAATTCATTTATTATTTCCAATAGCAAGATCTGAAAAAACTACAACGACTATTATTTATGTTTTATTAATTAACGCTGTTGCTTTTTGAGTGGCTTGGCATTAAAGGCTACAACAGAACTTAGCAATACTTCTGGTATCAATACTTAATTAATAAATAATTGTAAATCAAAATACAAAATATGAAATATCTAATGAATTATGTCGAAATGGACAAAGGTGGGGGTCCGGCAAGTGGGCCTGATGGTCCTTTTTGCCATAAAAAATGGTGAAATGGACTAAAGAAATGGATGAAATAAAGCGACAATGATTTCACGTGCAATGGCTTTCAACCAAAAAAAGGATAACAAAGAGTTGCAATGATTTTAATTTGATGGACTGCTCATTATATTAATATATAAATAACGAAAACAAAAGCTGTTACAAGAACTTCTTATGTTACAAAAATGTTGTTTAATACAAACTGAATAAAGAATTTTTATAAAAGGGAGGGAATTAACATTCTCTAATTGAAAAAAAGAAGGTTTAAACAAAACATTAGGCTTAAATAGGTTATTGTTTTTTTTTTTTTTATATTTTTTGTAATTTGCTTTTCTTTATTTTATCATTTCATTTGTTTTTTCAATTTTTTTTTTATATTTCTTTTTCTAATTTTTTTTGTTCAGATTTTCTTTCATTTATAACAAATATCTACAAATAAATATGTATGTAGCTTTACACAAACATTGCAGATTAGATCCGTGTCTGTGATGGGTGTGTCTGTGATACAGCATTTTGAATTAAGATAACTTTTTATAAACTATGAATAAATAAAATTTAATAACGAGATATAATAATTATAAACGGCCTAAATACTCATTCAACAAATGTAGTTTACTAAAATTATGTAAAGTTAAACCGGAAAACAAACAAAAGATTTAAAATTCAAATGAGTCTATACAACAAGAAAACAATTCCATTGGCTAATAATAAAATCAACAAAACTAGATTTATCAATGAACAAGAAATCTTATTTAATGATTTATAATTAATAATAATAAGCAACAGTAAAACTGAAATATAATTTATGTTCTTTTCTGAGATGATCAAGTAATCTATTACCCATGTTGTTCAGAGTATTAATAAAGGAAAGGAACAGAATAGAGAAACAAATATTAAATATTTATAATTCAATTATTTCGATATTCAAGTTATAAAAAAAAATATATACTCGCAATATTCTAGAATACCTAAAAATTAGAATTGATAACTGACATCTTAACTACTATTGCCTTTTTTTTTAATAATAATTTTTTAATGTTAATACAAATCCACTTAAATTTATTCATGAATCTCAATTTTAAACATAACAGTATTAAAAGTTCTCAATATTTGAAACAGTATTTTTTTTAGTTTGAATTAAACTGTTTTGTACTTATGATTATCAATTGGTGTACTATTGTACGTATATTAAATAAATAATTCAAAAATGAAGAGAACAATTTATCTAGCGAATAATTCGGAAAAGTCTACTTCAAAAAAGTTTTCTATCTTAAGTTAAGTAAATGAAGTCATAGGGAATGAGAGGTCAAGCCCAAAATTTAAACTTTTTAGAGAAAAAATTAAAAAAAAATTCATTAACATCACAGACGCTTGTAATTTAAAATCACGACAGTTTCTTAACCATTTTTGTATCTTAGAAAGACATATATAATATTAAAGTTAACTTTAACAATCTAGTGATGAACCTTACTTTTTTATCTTCTTGTAACCTATTTAACCACTGGAGTTCAGATAAATTATATTTAAAATTATGATTTTTTTTTTTAAATTTATTAATATTCTTGTCTAGGCGAAAATATTCATCTAGTTCATAAAATCAATGGATATTATAAAATTACGCAACTTACTGATCAATTAAATAATTATCGACCAATTAGAGCGCAGAGATACAGAGACGAGAAGAGTATCGAAGGACACTTCACGCGAAACGACTCACTACAATGACCGGGGCAGACTGACCAGACCCAGTTTGAACTTGACTCTTCTATTTCTGTCCTGAGTCGGTGTCGCAACAACCATCCCCACCCACTCCTTCCAAGTGGAAATATATCGCCTCTTTCTCTGCGGATAAATTTGCGATCGATAAAGCAGAACCGACAAGAGTTGGATATTTTATAGAAATAATAAGTTTACAGGATTATTTTGAGACATCATGGTGCCTTGTTACATAAAATTGTTCAAAATCAGACCGACGAAAAACTAACTTCAGGACCAGAGAATATTTTGATCCCATTTTTAAAAAAAAAAATTAATTGTGGATTTACTAAACTATAATTTAACTTAAAATTATAGAAAATTATTACGCAATGGTTAATTATTTTCAAATAATTTTATACCTAAAAAAAAATAGAAAAATTATTAAATTGAATTTTTTTTTACTTTAATTTGTTTATTTACGTATGATGGCTCCGAAACACTTTACATTAGTTTATTGTTTTTATTAATGAACTTTTGCAATCGACCAAGTAAATAAATGCATTCCCTCCCTGGCATGATCGTCGGAACTGGACATTACAATTGGCCCATTAGAGGTTTCATACGCACATATCTTAGCCATTTATGAAAATAAAAGAAAAACATAAATTTTTTTGGTATTATTTTAACAAATCCTCTTAAAAAATAAAATAAATAAATGACAAACACCGCTGAAAACGGGAGGATTTTTTTTTGTCTGTTTTTGGATTCTATCTAATCTTTAAAAAAAATGACAATTTTTTTTTGGATTAAATCTACCATACTTGAAAATAGTTAATAAGTCGAAACGTTGTACATTATGAATGCATTTTGAAGGAGAAGAAGGTTGTGGGGGCGGCCGTTGAATAAGAGAACACACAAATAAGAGAGTTAATTAATTGAATACCGACGTTTCAGCCTATGTTTTAGGCCATCATCAGGGCTCGGAGATCTCTAAATCAGTCAACTGACTGTTTTTAAAAAAAATTATATATATAACCCTATATATAGAAATTAGAATGTCGTACCAAATGTGAAAGTATGTCAGCTACTGATGGAATACGTTTTTGTGACAGTGCATAAATTAGAGGTGTGGTCTTTTATAACCGAGAATTTTATAGTACTGCAAATTTGTAAAACTTTTTATTTTATTTTTACCGATTTTTCCGGCAATGAAGATACTTTAACCAATGTAAAAAAACTTCAAGAATGAAAATGGCTTAAACCAAGTAAATAACTAAAAAAGGAAACAGGATTCAATGCTCATATACTGCATAAATCGTAAAACATACGATTTCCCAAAAAACATACGTAATCTTGTACAAATATTTGTATTTTTCTGATAGATGATAAGTTTTTTTAGTCTTTCCAAACTGTGAAATATCGGATCCAATTATATCATTATTTACAGTGAGATAACAGAGTTGTTACTATTTACAGCGTTGCGCCTAAATTTACCATGTTTTTAAAAGAGATAAAAAAAAAAATAGGATGCTGTTTATTAGTCTCTTCGGATCTCGATAGAGATTTAGTATTACCGATTACAGAAAATTGGTAGAAATTGCAAGGTCCTGTTCAAATTCCAGCATGGTTAAGAGCAATAAATACAAAATCGTATAAAAGGATTTACTGTTTCCTGATAAACTTTCAGACAATCAGACAAGGAGGTGTCAGTATCTCCGCTTAACCGCCAGGATTTTCCGCCAACAAAAAAACCATTAATTACAAATAAACTAACTATAAACTATTTTGAAATATATATATATATATATATATATATATATATATATATATATATATATATATATATATTAAATTCCAAGACGATCAATATTATCGTCAATATATGTTACAATTTATTGCACAATAACATTCCTAGGCCAACCCACACGAGACAATATTATTATTTGTCCAATAAGTTAGTTGACACTTTTGCTGTTAACATACTGGATAAAAAGAAAAGAGAAAGGAACTTGTGTGGCCATTGTATTAGTTATAGCTTCAAGAAAGAAGGAGAAAAAGAAACGGAGGTGAACGAAGGAATGCTTATCAAAGGAATAAACACACTGGTGCCAACTGAATTTCGGTACTTTCTGCGACTAGACGGTACATTGTTTCACGAAATCCTTGTGAATGCTTAAACCTGAAATTACAAAAAGGGATACTATAGAAGAAAGATTCTACTCCCCCAGTCCACGTTGATCAATAACACTACGTTATACAGCAACTGCAAATAATTTTGAGGATTAAAAAATAAATTTAAAATCGTGAAGACAGAACTGAATCATTATTGTCCACTTCCGAAGCTATATTTGTACCAGATTGTACAATAAAAATCAAAGTCTTTTTGATTGACAATATCAATTATTGCGCGATATATTGACGATGATACTAATCGTCTAGGGATCATACAAGCAAAAAAAAATACTGTCAGGAAATTTATTTACAAGTTTCAACTAAGTCATCAGGGTTAATTTTTTTCTATTTGTCTATTTGTCTACATGGACACATCTGCCTACAAAAAGAGCAGGTGAACATACAGTGTTAGTAATACATTATAGTAATTTCATAAAACGGAAATTCTAAATAATTAAATACTATAAGAAGAAGACTAATGTAATAAAAACATCTGCATGATTGATTACACTAATTCAAAACTTAAAAACCCAACTATGAATTTATGAAAGTGCTGAGATCAATGGTGTAAAGAACATATTTTGTAAGAATAAAATATTTTGAACAATTCGTCATGTGGATGAGATTCTTTAGTCTCCGATGGGATGACGGAGAAATAATATTTAATTGTTGCTTTATATTGCACCAAACCATTCAAATAAAGTTTTCAAAGGCCATACAATAATAAATATTTTAGAATCTAAAAACAGGCTAATAGTTGTTCCTTTTTTTGACAGATATCCAGAAGAATTTGGAGTCACATCATCTTGCTTTTCCAGAAATACTCCCTGGAATTTTATACGGCAAGATATCCTGACAGAGAAGTTGAGCAAAGATTACCTCCCTCTGGTAACGACGACACAGATTCGCTACAGCTAAAGATCCTGGAGGGCGAGAATAATGGAACATATCCACCACGATATCCAGGACGTATAGAATTCCAGAGCAAGGCCAGTGCGGTATTGTGTGACAGAGGATGCTAGGTCATAACTAGGATTAGGCGAGTTGATAGCAGAAGATAGCTGTTAATGAATTGATAATGTAGTGTGGAATAACTAAATAAATTCTAGGAATATTTGTTCCATTTCGATAACTCCGTAATTTTTTGAAGTTTTATTGTTTTGTTCTGCTTTCATAGAAGCTGTAAGGAAAAGCCTAAAATGTTTTGTAATTATAATAGTAATTAAAATCATTTACAAAAAAATTGGAGGTGTAATAATAGAAATGACAGATTTTTTTTTTTGTAAAAAAAACAAAAAATCAGAACGTGAAATCATTCAACATAATCATTGAAAACGCTCATGTAAAATATTCTTTTTTTTTTCTAAACTATTATGTATAAAACCACATATTCTATTTCATGCATTATTATTTTTTTTTTGTAGTAAATTAATTAATTTTTTCTAAACTATTATGTATAAAACCACATTTTCTATTTCATGCATTATTTTTTTTTTTTTTTAGTAAATTAATTAGCTGCTAAATAATACAATCTTTGAAGCCTGAATAAAAACATATTTTCTTTATAAAATGAAGACTGGACATCAATAACGAGCCAAGTGCCAATTGAACTAGACCCCAAAAGGCAAGCAATATTTTTAGGTTCTAAAGAACCTAAAAAGCAAGCTAATTGCACTTGCTAAGAACCTAAAAAGCGAGCTAAATACCGCAATTTTAACAGTGATGCACAACTATTAATGATTCAGGCATTTAGTCCGCTTTTTAGCTTGTTGGCAAAGGCAATAAGATTCCTTTTTCGGACTCATTTTTTAAATTTTTTTTGGAACTTAGCCCATTAATGATGTCCACTCTTCAATATTGTGTGGGACAACGAATGTTTATCATTCGACACGTTCATTCCTATTGATGTAAACAAATTAGTTAACAAAATAATCTTAAAAGGTTATATGATTTTATATATCGTTGACAAAAGTGAGAAATCACCCAAGTTCAAAACAGTTTGATTTAGAGTTATTTTATTATTGAGTAAATTTTAAGCGCAACAATGAATTGTTAATTGTTTTTACTCGATAGTATACCACTTGCTAGTACAATATTAAAAAAAATCCATATATCATGGAAATTTAATTTTTTAAACCTTTTTTGTCTCTCTTTGAAAAGTTGGGGTTCGACAGTTATGTGGTTTTACACTTATGCCAACGATATTTTTTTTAAACTACTTGGTTACATAAGTGAAGAAAAAGCGATATGACCAATTATCAGTATTATTATTTAAGATGATTCGTAAAGGCCAAATAAAAAATCATGCTCTATGTAGTAAGTTAAAAACATTAAAACCTCTCCTATAGAAATAGGGTTATAAAAAAATGCTCCACACATATCTGTATCTTTGTTAAATATAAGAGATAAAAAAATATTTGATCAATTTAAGTAGGCACAAGAAAATTTATTAAAATAATTGTTCACCTATTGTTAATAATTGATAATCCACATTGCAATTTGTTGAATACGTTTGCAGAAAACATTTCTTTTTTAAATGAAAAATGAATTATCTTATAATATATTGCATTAGATTATATGATTTATTTTTACAAAAAAAAAAAAAGAAAGAAAGAAAAAAAAATTGCGCTGAAAGTTGTACCTACTTACTCGACAACTATCTAACTTCAATGAAGATTTTTAAAAACTGTTTTTTTAATTCTACTTTTGAATAAATTTAGATCAAAAAGTTCTTTAGAGCATCATTAGAAAGTTTTAGTTTGAAATAAAAGTTTCACATACACGTTTTTACATTTAAATATTTTCATAATTTTCTTCAATTAAAAATTTTCTTCAAATTCAATTTAATATTCATAGTAGGAAAACAAGATGTTTTGTGACAACAGTATTTAAACATTTTACAAAAAAATAAGCTTTTAGTAATTAATATCACCACAATCATTAATTAGAACAATTTTTTTATTCAATTGAAGATTTTGTTTTTATTTGAGCTAAAAGAGGTTTATAACATGACTCACCTAAAAATAATCGCTATATTTTAAATGCTTACGGAAATCTTTCTCAATTTTTTTTTTTTTTTTATTCATATAAAATTGTTATCTTGCCAGAACGGATTATAGAATAGTTACAATATTTATTTATAGAATAGTTATAGTTAGTTAAAATCATATTTCCTAAACGGATAATATAATAAATTCTTTTGGTAACTGTTTTCGAAATTTTTTCGGTAACTGTTAAATAAACAGTTACCAAAAAAATTTCGAAACAACAGCCCCCTGCGAACTTTTTAAAATTATTTTCTTTTAGAAAGAAAGTTATAAAATCATAACCATGACTATAACGAAGACGCTGATATTCCTATTAGGCAACTTTTTAGGCTAATTGGAATAACAAGCAAAACATAATAAAACACAGACAGGATTGGTGTTCCGTTAATAATACCGTTCCCGCTCTAAAGGAGACACGCTAATAGGCCAGGCCGTGAAGGCCACTCGCTACTCATCGAGTAGTATCACAAGCGACCGCTCCATTCCAATGAGGAAATGGAAAATCACCTCATGCAGATCGTGAAAGCGGGGAAAGAATCTCAGGAATACAAATGCTATTATATGTTTTACAGGCTCACAAGAGACAAAATATAAAAAAATCTTCATCTCTCTCTAAAAAAAAACAAACTGAAAAGTAGTAAATTGGTAATGTACGTGTTATTGATGGATTTTCTGGACAGAACCAGTAGATTTTTCTGTCAATGGTTACTCACTTATGTTATTTGAGGACGCGTATAGTTTGCAATCAGATTCTCAGGGACACTGAGGTCATTTTCAAAATGTATGCTACATTGCTTTCTTAGGTATCACTTTATTTTTAATTTTTCCTAAGTCACTTAAGAGATTATTTTAAATTTAACAGATAAAGAAAAGTAAACATAATAAATTGGAAATCACTCACTTACAATGCCTCTCCAATCCTCACTTTCAGCAGCTCTATTACTCCATTGTCCAATTCCCATCGTCTGCAGATCGTCCTAAAAATCATTGTTCCATCGCAGCCTGGGCCTTCCTCTCCTTTTGCTTCCTGGTTTGTCAAATAGCAGTCTTTTCGGATATCTATCTTCTACCAGTCTTTCTACGTGTTCAAGCAATCTTATACAGCTTGATTTGACATACGTGACAATATCCGGTTCATTATATAGTTCCCAAAGTTTGTTATTATTTCTTATCTTCCATTGGCCATCTACACATACTGGTCCAAAGATCTGCCGAAGTACCTTTCTTTCCCAGAGCCTGGGCCTTCCTCTCCTTTTGCTTCCTGGTTTGTCAAATAGCAGTCTTTTCGGATATCTGTCTTCTACCAGTCTTTCTACGTGTTGAAGCAATCTTATACAGCTTGATTTGACATACGTGACAATATCCGGTTCATTATATAGTTCCCAAAGTTTGTTATTATTTCTTATCTTCCATTGCCCATCTACACATACTGGTCCAAAGATCTGCCGAAGTGCCTTTCTTTCCCAGATCCGCAAGATCTCGCATTCTCGGGTCAGGAGCTTTGCTTTCCGAGACAGGTTCCGAAACTGCAATGTTATTCGAACTGTAAAAAGACATCTGTTGCCTGTTGCGATTCTTGCATTTATTTCCGTTCTGATGTAATTTTTTACTAAAGCCCATAGGTATTTGAAGCTGTCCCATTTCTTAAATGTGTGGGAAAGCAGTTGCATGTGCTCTGTCCATAAATTGGCACTAGATAACTAAATTCTAACATTCAAGCTAAACAGTAAAAAAATAAACTTTTCGTTGAAGACCCGTTTTTTGACTGTCCTTAACCATGCTGTTACACGTTTAATTACTTCTGTATAAATAAATAAATGCATTTAAGTATTAATATTTTAATAATATGTAAGCAGGAAAACTAGTGAAATAGGGTAATGCATAATACATAGCATAAAAATTGTTACAGTTTCAGCTAATTAAGTGTTAGTTGTATCATGGCCTTCTTCTGAAACAATCAACAGTTTAGCACAGGGATTCCAAGACTTGATGTCACTGCGTTCCACTTCCACTATTAAGATAACGGCTTATCACTGCCTCATCTAATGATATTAGTATTAAAGGTTCGTCTTCATAAAAAGTACAAAAGTTGATTAAACAAACAAAACAATATACAAATTACAGTAAAAAAAGCTTAAAAAATAATCAAGTGAAAATAAAGTTTAAAAAATCCAAAATCAAAAGGGAAATTGATGTCACACGACAGAAGCAACAGTAAGGTTAACAATTCCAAAAAATCTGCGGATAAAGTATATCTATCAAAAATAAGAAATTTGAATCATATTTTAGGTCTGAGAGCCCCTGGTTTAGCGTGAATTCGTAATTTGAAGACATTTGTCTTTGGCTAATACAACTAAAATTCTTGAAACTAAATAATGGCTAGAGTGTTTTACTAAGATAGAGAATAGTGCCCATAAAAAACATTTTAATGGCGCATTGAATTTAAAATGACATCCTTCTTGCATTGGGCCTATAAAAGTAATTTTGATGATACAAGATTGTTGCTAGTTAGTTATTTGGATGACAAGAAGTAAAACCTATTGATCCTCAATGCCTTTTATTTTTTATTTCTATTTATTTTTCCAATATTATGTTATATTATTTTCAATAGAAAGAAGAAAAAAAAAGAATTAATAATAATAATAATAAATAGATTAAAAAATATTATATGTTTATCAATAAACCTTCTTTGGTTAGAAAGTTGATTATCTTAGTAGCCGTTTCCTCCTTATTACCCAGAAATATTGATATATTCAAAGGTATTCCAAATTCCTTTAACTTTCTGATGTAGAAAGGGCAGTCCTCTAAAATGTGCGATAGTCAATATGTTGCCACATTTTTGACATCTGGGAGGAGCTTCTTTCGTTATTAGGTAGAGATGTGTCAATCTTGTATGACCGATTCTCAGCCGCGTTAGGGCTACCTCTTCTCTACGGCTACTGCGGCTGGAGCTGCTCCACGGCCATACGTCCCTCTTTATAGTCCCCAGTTTGGTAGCTGGGCTGTTGTCCCATAGTGCCTGCCAATCCTGGAATATGGCTTCTCTTAGTGGCCGCGCTAATTCTGATGGTGACAAGAGAGCTTTACCGCGTCCTGGAAGGGTGAGAGCTTCTTTCGCTGCCCTATCAGCCATTTCATTGCCTTTAATGCCTATATGACTAGGCGACCAAAAAAAAAATATTGATATTCCATCATCTTTTAGCTTTTTTACAAGTCCTAGAATACAATGGATTCCTGGGTGGTCTGGATACATGTTATTCATGGCTTTTAATGTACTCAATGAATCTGATATAATTCCAATATTTTTAATTGGGGATTTTATGGCGTATCGGAGAGCCATTATGATGGCGTTGATCTCCGCTGTGTAGATATTACAAAGGTGGTGTAATTTACATTTGTGGGTTGTATGGGGAGTAACAAAGGCAGATGCTGTAGATGAATTTGATTTAGATCCGTCAGTGAATATTATTAGGTGTTCAGGCATAGAGAGGATTATTTTGTGGTATTGTTCTTTATACTCTTCTGTCATTGTAGTTTCTTTTCTGAGTTTTGAGAGTTGGAGGTATAATTCGGGTCGTATATACGTCCAAGGAGGTATTTCGTTTTCTATTGTGTCCAAATTGATTTGTTTCAGTTTATTTATTGCAATGGACCTTCTTTCTGCTAATGGAAATGTGGCATTACTCTGCTGTTGAAATCGTGCTGAAAATTTGGATTGAAACACGTATTTGTGAGTGGGGTGTGTGATTTGTGGATATAGCTTAGTTATATAGTTAATGGCTAGTTTCTGCCTTCTGAAGACTAAAGGTGTTTGTCCAGATTCGACACAAATGCTCAATATCGGACTTGTTCTAAAGGCTCCTGTCGCGAGAGGAATTCCAGTATGGTGTACTGAGTCCAGTTTGGCTAGGGTATTTTTTCGAGCAGACCCGTAAACAAAACTGCCATAATCCATTTTGGAAAGGATCAAAGCTTGATACACTTTAAGTATCGTAGTCCTGTCCGCTCCCCAGTTAGTACCGCTAAGGACTCTCAATATTTGAAGTTTCTTAGTACAAGTTTCTTTTAGTGATTTTATGTGGTGTTCCCAAGACAAGCGTCTATCAAATGACAATCCTAGAAACTTGCAGATGTTCACGTACGGTAAGATAACTTCACCTAGAACTCTTTCTGTGATTGTGGGGTATTCCTTTTAAGTGTATACATTTGGTTTTTTCAGAAGAAAAACGTAATCCCGAAGAATTGCACCAGTCATTAATGCGATTCAGTGCATCTTGCAGCTTTTCTTTTACAGAGAGGTTGTCTTTTGCACGGCATAGAATAGCGAGATCATCGACGAAGAGCATCACTCTAACACCATGTGGTAGATTTTGTCCTAGGTCTCTATTGCCAGAGCGAAAAGCGTGGTGCTCAAAACACAGCCTTGTGGTACTCCACTTATTTGTTCGCATTGCTTGGACAATGGTGTTCCTATACGGATCTGAAAGGAGCGGTTTGAGAGGAATTCTTGGATAAATTTGGGCAAATTACCACTGAATCCCAATGATTGTAGTTTCTTTAATATTGAGAGTTGGTCGGTTCTATCGAAGTCCTTCTGCATATCGAAGTAAACTGCTACAGCTTGTTCTTCTTGGATGAATACTTACTGTAGTTTGGCTTCCATTTGAACCAGGTGATCTATAGTCGATCTTTCTTTACGAAAACCACATTGGAAGTTTTGGATGTAATGATACTTTTCTAGGATCCATATGAGCCTCTTATTTACCATGCGTTCAATTATTTTACTCAGGCAGCTGGACAAAAAAATTGGTCGGTAGCTGGATGGGTAGCGCTTATCTTGATTAGTTTTCAGAATAGGGACGATAGATTGATGCCAGCTGCTAGGAAAGTCACCACTAATCCAGATGTGATTGTAGAAATCTAAAAGCCAGTTCAGTGTAGTATTTGGGAGATGTAGTATCATAGTGTAATGTATATTATCAGGTCCGGGTGAAGATCTTTTGACATTTCGAAGTACTGATTGGAGCTCCCACATAGTAAATGGGACATTATAATCCTGGTAAGGAATATTGTCGGAGAAGTCTAATTTCTGAAAGGTACTGTCTCTAGGAGTAGCTGTGTACATCTCAGCGTAATAGTCGGCAAATTTACTTCCTATCATTTCTAGGTTGTCGCATAGTTTCTCTTCGCGTATCAAGGTGTATCTATAAGAAGAACTGGTTCCTCTTATCTTCCTTATTTTGTCCCATACAACTTTGCAAGGGGTAGAAGAATTAATGGACTCTATAAATGATTTCCATGATTCTTTTTTTTTGACATTTTATAATTCTTCTACACATAGCTCTTTGTTTTTATATTCTATGTGATTCGCCAAGTTCATGTTTTTTTTAAATTTCTTAAGTGCTTTTCTTCTAAGTCGTATAGCATTTTTACAATCGTCATTAAACCAGGAAACTGATGGCCTTTTGCAGCATCCCTTACGTTTTGGAATAGAGGCTTCTGCAGCTGTCAATATAGCCTCGTTTATAGCTAGGCAACCGTCATCGATAGTCAGACTATTTGGGAGATCTCGAGGTGGGTCAGCTAGAGAAGTGAATAGAAGAAAATCTGCTTTTTCAAAAATCCATCTAGGCATTCTGTGGTTATTGCATTTAGCATTCCTAAATTTTAGACGTATTGGGAAATGATCACTGCTATAAGGTTCTGGTTGTCCAGCCTATAATATCAATCAGTGAATTGCTGCATATAGAGAGATCTATAGTTGAAAATGTGCCGTAGGTGGAGCTTATAAATGTTGGCTCGCCGGAATGAAGTAATAGAAGGTCAGTTAGATCTAAAAAATTTCAATTATTCGTCCTCTGGAATTTCTGTTTTGTGAGCCCCATAATGGGTTGTGGCCATTGAAATCTCCGGTGTATAAAACTGGTTTCGTCAATTGTCTATAGATATGGAGCAGGTGTTCTGTCTCTATGGTGTTGTCTTGAGGAAGATAAATATTTCAAATTGTAAAAGTGGTATTTAGATGAAGTTTAGCTGCTACTATTTGAAGTGGAGAATCTATTTCTACATAGTGAGAATATATCTTTTATGGCTATAGCTACTACTCTACATGCGCGCTCATAATTTGTATTACAATCCGTTTTGTAGATTTCGAAGCCTTTAAGATTGAATTGATCAGATGGCCTTAGACGCGTTTCTTGGAGACATATACAAAATGGATCCTCATCTTCGATTAGTATCTTCAAATCATTAAAGTGACTTTTAATCCCATTACAGTTCCCTTGGATAAGAGTCATGATTTAGGCATGGCGTAGAATAGAAAAATAAACATTTGATCTCCATAGATCTCCATATATGAATTAGTCAATTTTTCGTTACCGTTAATTTTGATTTTAATTCTTTGAATGTCGTTAATTTTACCATTTAATTCGGTTATTATTTCATTTTTTTCTAGTTATTGTAAATCATAACATCTAATAACTCCTTTACTGCAATTTAGTGTTAAGTGAGGTTTAACAGATATATTAAATTGATCTGCAAATTTTTTACATTCTAATAGTTTTTTTGATTGTTTACTATTGCTTGTTTCGACGAGTAAATCTCCGTCTCGTAATTTCTTTATATTTTTTACCTCTTCAATTAAATTATTAATGAATTTATGAATTAGAAATAGAGATACCTTTTGGAATCCCTCCTTCTCTGTTTACTAATAAGTAGGTGGGTACATTACTTATAACTTCGTTTAATAGTATCGGGTCAGGTCCATTTTATCTAACTAATCTATTGTTTTAATTGTATTTACAATAGCAAATATAATACGATGAAAAACAAATAATTAACTATAATAACAATAATGATTTAAATAGAGAAAAAATAAAGTAAAAAAGAAAAGAATTTAAAGAATCCTTATCTGTTGTTGGCTGGGTAGGTAATCCTCTGGAGCACAAAGTATGAACGATCTATCTCCTTCAAATCCTCTAACTGAACTGAGAAGATTGTTGCTGTTCAATTAGTGATAACTGGGACTAGGATTTTCATGTAATTAAAAATGCCAAATATATATATATATATATATATATATATATATATATATATATATATATATATGTGTGTGTGTGTGTGTGTGTGTGTGTGTGTGTGTGTGTGTGTGTGTGTATATATATATATTAATTTTAAAACAGATATGTCAAATATGTAAATATAATAAAATTATTTAATTAATACATTTCAACAACGATCCATTCATTATCAGGAAAACAGTTGAAAAGTAATATTGTAGCATTTTTAAATTTTCAACGGTAAAACACGTCGATCGGGCCTTCATACCGACAGTTATTCAAACTGGGTGATAGTGGCTGCGATGAAAGCGCAATTGTCGGTGGTGAAAGACAGATTATTTTTCAAAATCGGATTTTCCAATAATTTCTGAACTTGAGATATGGCTGTGGCTGAATCTATCTAGCTTTGAAACAATGCCCTTTAAAACAAAACTTTAAGTTTTTGTTTTTATTTTTCGTTTTAATTTTAACTTTAAGTTTTTGTTTTTCGTTTTAATTGTTAAAACGGATATTAAACAGGAAATTTAATCATTACTAGTACTTAATTTATCATATTGTTAAAAAAATAATTGACAACCTCTAACTAATATGTAATCGTTACAGTCGACTACCCACCACTTCTAAAAATATGTATGATTTTATAACACCTAAAAATTTATCAGGAGTATAGACTTAAAAAGTATAACAATTATTGCAATATAATTATTTTGTTTACAAATTATAGCTAATCAAGAATAAAATAAAAGAGAAATCCAGAAAAATATAGAAAGGGCTATCTCAAGCAACTAAGTCCCACGGAAAAACCACTGAATCATTGAAGACCATTGCACATCTGGTCCGAGTTCTGACGTCAAACCTTCAATTCTAGGATCGGTAATGAAAGGAATCGGTATCCCATTTGTTCCGGCATGTCGGATTGCCATATTGTCTCTACTATAAAATTAATCAATTGATGAACGTTATCCCAATATAATTTCAAGTGTAGAGGCGTTAACCAAATAAAAATCTCTAGAAATTTGCCACAATGAAAAAGCTTCAAAACTTCTCAATAATAGATGATTCCAAATTAAAACTATATGCATCCTAATAGAATAAAATAAAATATTTTTGCATTAAATGTAACAAATACTATTATATTATTATATTATATTATATTATATTAAATTATATTAGTCAACACTAAAAAAGCAACAACCATTCATTTTTTTTCTAACTCTATATTCGAATTTAGCATTCCAAAAAAACAAAAAAAAACAGTAGAATGAGTAAAATTAAAACACTTTCTTTTTTTCAATCTTAAACTGTTATTGAGCATTTTACTTTGTACAACATTTGTTAGCTTAAGGCGAAACATATAAAAATTATGTATCAAATTCTGTGATAAATTGTCATGGAGTGAGTTTATTTATAGAACAGAGTAATTCCTCGGCCTCACAACAGTCAAGCACACCCGACGTGCTCATAATCATTTAAGGAATGCGCCGGGATCTTTTGTTCTTCATCTCTCTTCTGTAACTGCAGCTCTAGATCTAAGTTAAGGTTTTTTAGCCTGCGAGGTCATCCACGTGATCGTAGCTGAGGTAAAACAGCAGGTTGAATCAATATTTACAAAGAGACGGTTGATTGGCGGAACTTTGAACTTCAGTAATTTAAAAATGTCATTGTCATGTTAACAAACATTAAATGTTTCATATATATGGGAGAGTATAGTACCTTTGAACGATTGAATCTCGGACCATCCTTGCTTGTGAGGCTATCTACCAGCATTTTTTAAAAGTTTCTCAGTTCAGTGCATAGAATTACCACAAGAGGCAACTTGAAAACTAAAGAGACAGTTGGATCTTTTACAGGCAACAGATGAAAAATATTAATCCAATTTCATCACTAAAAAGTAAGTGTTATTCAAGTTGATTTTCTTTAATAGCATTCTTTGTTTTGTTTTGATTGTTATCTTATCAAGTGTGGATAGAATATAAACTCCTGAAGACGAATTGTAAAGACTTTTAAGATGATTGGATTAACCTACAGACTATAGCATTAAATATAAATTCACCTGATGTTGTACCTTTGACTGCAACATAGTGTTGTTCCTCAGACCAGTTTTATGATAAAGAACAAGAAAATATTGTGACCAAGCTACCAAATCCAACCAAAGTACATCTGGACTTAAAGAGTGCCGGAACCATTTGGAGTTGATTTTTCTTTATATAATGCAGAGTAAACGAGTAGGAGAACATAAGACATTAATATTTTTTCTTATTTTAGTAATACAGTTCAGAAGGTAAATATTTGCTAAATGTGCACATTTCTATTTTTTTTAAATAATTACATAGTTTATATCAAACTGTTAGTAGTTATTATCACCTGATATCAATTTTTAACTGATTATTATCAACTAAACTTTACCATGTGGTCAAAATTAAAACCACGTATACCTTAAGTTGCCTAAAGGCACAACCTCGTCTTGAACCTTTGACTACATGGTAGAGTTTATTTGTAAAAATAAATATAAATATTCTTACTCAAAATATATTATTTAAAACATATAAAATGTGTGCCGAGATCAGTGAAGATGACATTGATGCATTCAGGTAAGGGTTTACTTAAATACAAAAAATTAGAAAAGTCACTGAGTGGCAATTGGTCAAAAGTACAATACCTTTCCCTATAGATATATATTTTAAAAAGACAGGACATTTAATATTATAAAATCTCTTAAATGCTCTTAATGATATTTTTGACTTTGGTAATAAAAATAATTTCTTCAGAATGCCTCTGATAAACATCTCAAGGTTTTAAAAAAAAAATATAGAAATTACATATCTTTATTTATTGGGATATAAATAGAACATTCCACACACGAAGCCTTGAGTTTCTAAAAGATGATAAGGAAACAACCTCGCGAAGTTTGACCAATTAAGTTCCCATCAGGACAGGAAAAAAAAAAAGGGTCATATATGCGAAGAAAAATGCAGCACATCTCACATCCACGGTCTAAAAAGACATGCATCCACATACTTATCATCAGAAAACAGATTTAAAAAAAAATACGCATACTAAAAAATGAACAAATACACACATTCTTCTATATTAATATATTTTGTAGAATAGCCGAGTATCCATTATTTCTTGATATGGACTTTCCTTTCCTGTGCATTTTTATTTTCTTATTCCTTTTATCTTCTTCTTCTTATATGATTTATTTTTTTGGTTCTCTAGTATGTATATTTTCTGATGATCACCTGTTGTAAATTCAACTTTCCCATATGTTGTTTTCCTTCAGTATATACATGGATATCTTAGGATGAGGTACTGTCTCTAGTTGGTATGTCTTCTTAGACCATGGATCTGACGTGTGCTGTATTTTGTCTTTATATATTTATATGAACTTTTTTTTTTTCCTGTTCTGATAATGTCTGAGTTAGAATATTCTATTTATGTATATCCTGACACTTGAGTTTTTGCTCTTCTATATTAATATCTTTATTTATTTGAAATTTCAAAAATATTTAAATAATCTAATGGGAAAAATCTTTAGTGACCTATCGAAAAAAGAAATTCAATTAAATCAATACCTTACTTTCTCTACCTTGGTAGTTAAGGAAATAATAACAGCAGCTAATAAAAAACCATTCTATAGGAGAAACTATTCATTATTAGATTATTATTTATTCCTTTTCACAATGAATTAGTCTGTAGCAAAAAAAAAAAAAAAATAGTTAATTGACTTTGATTGTTGCCAAATAACGGCTTACAATGAGGTGCTTCAATGGCGATCAGCGATGACAGAAAAGAGAAAGGCGAAGTCAGTATTATGTTTAGGGGCCCGCGATTGGTTTTCGAGGAGTCCCGAATAACGGGTGTTAGGCACCGGTAACCGCACAAAGGCCTATCAGTTACACAAACCGTGAAATTGGGAGTAAATGATGCGTTACCACCGCGGGACACTGATATTTAGTATACTACGGCGGATACCGACGAAAAAATAGGAACAGGTTCTTTTGATGCTTATGAGAATAAGAGGTGTGTTGTTGCCATATCTTGTTTGCTGGGGAAACCGATAAAAGATAAAGCAAGCGACAACGCGACGACCATTTTCTCTATGTAAAGAGTGTTTCCCAACATATTCTAAACAGCATTTATGGTGAACATAGTTCACTGCAAATAACATTTGTCTTATCAAAAATAAATTGTATTTCATGGTATGAAATAGACCAAAATTGGTTTAGGAAGTTTCGATCCCAAAACAAAGAACATTCATCAGGTGATGAGTTCAGGAGTCGTGAAACTAAATCACTAAAGAAACTCATTTAATCATGTAATTGATTGGATTATTAATATTAAATTCACAATACTAATCATGATCGAGATAATTCGACACAAGGCATTTACTCTTCGGCAAAATTATCTAAAATAAATTGATTCTATTTATTGTAGGAGAGTGGTAATGATTTTTTTTTTTATATCAATTGAAATTGCATTAAATTTTATTATAATTTCTGACTGCACTTAATCAATCGTAATTTTGCAGCTGTGTACTTGTATTATTTTTAATATTATACCTTTACTTTTGTAATTTGAAGAGCTTTAATTTTTTTGCTAGTAATTTGATTAAAATAAAAAAAATTGATTAGTGATTAGCACTAAATAATGGAGGCAGTTATGGGCAACATAAGCAGTTAAATATATCATATCTATTTTTATACTATAAATATAATAATTATACGGTTTGTTTAGTCTAAAATAAAATCTCAAATTAGACTGTACTTAATACTTACGGTAAGAAATAATAGTACACATTTTCAGCAAAGCTGGTTGTGACAACTTACCTGAAAGAAAAGAAATGAAATTAGTGAAATCAGTGATATTACAGTGAAATGAAAAATAAAAATATTATACTATGATTCGGAAGAGTGCATTCCAAAAACTCAAGAAAAGCGACTAAGATAACTATTAAGTGGTCTGAATTCACTAAAGTGAAGCTGAAGAAAAATAAATTATTATATAACACATAATTTTATTTGAATGTTTTAATTATATTTAATAAAAAACATGGGCGATATATAAAAGCATATAGTACATTTTAACCAAAGTAACCAGTACTTTCAAGTTAATTGCAAAGCAAACAATTTTACACCTCAAAATAAAGAAAAATAGGCTTTCACCACTTTCATGATAAAAGTAATAATCGAAAGGAATCAAATGTTTTCTGAAACTTGAAAAAGTTTTCAAATGAAATATCTGAAATGAGGATTAGAATTGAATTCGACCTGGAAACCTGAGAAAACATGCGTCGTTGAATAACGCTGGAAATCGATAACGAACATAATGCAGCGACTTTTAATTAAACACATTGCAGTGCCAATGTTTCATCGGTCTGTATTTAACAATAAGAACCAGAAGTTTCAGTGATATTATCCCAAATATAATTATTTTAAAAACCAATGGACTAGAATATTAGGATAGAAAGGTTATGTTTAAGTAGCATGTGAGAGAACCCGCCTCCGCGGGTGTGAGAGAAGTTCCTAAAATATTGATGGTGAGGAACACTTGACCTCTACAGTGAGAAAATAGCCAATGTTAAGCTGACGTTTGTGTATGTCACTTTTAAATAATCTTCCATTGCCCCATAACGCGGCACTAGCCAACACTTGTATGTATTGGAAAATTCTAAGGGTGAAGATTAATTAAATAGAATGAAGTAGAAACAAACACCAGTTTATTTTGTTTGTATAAGTTTGATGCTCGTATTTATTTTTAAATGAATATATCACTAATTTTAGTTGATTCAAATATAAAAACATAAAACGTTAAAAAACATTGTTCCAGAACAACGTTTTGCAACTATTTAGTGACTTTTAAACTTAATGAAATTCTAGAAAATAATGTTTTATAGAAAGTGTCTTTCAGAGCATAATTAACGGCTAAATGCACTTGAAAATTAACTAGCAAATTAAGTAGGAAGTCATAACTTTTAATTATTACAAGCTTATGGCATAATTATTACACTCCTTACAGATTTACTTAGCTTAAATAATGAAGGACAAAAAAAAATAATATCATTTTAAGAAGAAAGAAAGATTTTAGTGTCTATAACATTAAAGTCATACGTACCGAGTTACACATGTACTAAACATTTTATTATTAAAATTTTAAACACGAATCTAAAACCTAGTATTTGCGATTCACAAAGGCTTTATTACTAATGTAAATAATTTGTTTTCTTTATATCCTTGGGCATCTTTTTATAATTTATTTTTTTGGACACAACTATCTAGTATATTAACATTTTTTTATGCTGTGAATTTTCGATACGTTAACCTAATAGATTCAAACAGATTCAAGAAATATTAATATAAGCTGAATAATTAAAATACTATTTTTCTATTTTGCAAATTAAAACATGTTCAAAATAGTGCACAATCTTATGCTTCATTTTTAACAAAATTTATACGCTAGTGATGAATGGTTCAGACAGCAATGGTGTTTTATTTAAATAAAAATAATGTTTTAAGATATGGAGAACAAGGTGAATTCAAATTGGTTTTACTAAATTTAATGAATGTGAATAAATAAATAAAATCAATGTTGGTCTAATATTAATTTTAAATTAAATTATGGTTTATAAATAATAATAACAGTTTTAAGTATTTATCGTAAAATATTAATTTTAGTTTTTAGAAATGCTAAGTCATCAATATGAAAGACTTGATCTGAACGAGCCAAAAATAAAATAACATTTAGGAAAATCAGAACTTTTAAAAAATTTAACAAGTGCTGCCTGGCACAAATAAATATAATTTACTTAATAAAAGTATATGTTTATTTATTAGTTATTTTATTGTCTTCATCTCTGCCCCTTCATATCATTAGCAGTGACACAATTTAAATTAAATTGAATCTCTTCACCAATTTTATTAAAGCGTTAGAAATCTAATCAATAATACATTATATGCATTGATAAATATTAATTAATTACTAATATTGTATACATATTAAATACACAAATTAGAGGTTATAATATTTTCACGAGGATGAGAAAATAAACAAGTAATACAATACTGTTGCGTGATTTCTCTCATTACAAGAACTTACTAACAGATAATGATGGGGAACTTACTCGAGACAAAAACGTGGAGAATAATTGATCTATTATCCATAGAACAATCATTATACAATCAAGAAAGCTATTTTCAATTGCTAAAATTATTCTCTTGAACAATTGAAACAGGACCATCATTTAATGGCACAATTAAAAATAATTATATATTTTTGTAAACTAAAAAACAACTAGGTCAATTCAGGGAATCATATCACCCAATCAATTTGATTGCCCTTAATAAACTAAATGGCTTACAGAAATTATTAATTTTATTTTTTTAAACTACAGCTGAGTAATATTAAATTATTTTATGCTAAAGCTCGTCCATCATTTCAAAAATTGACTGTTTAGGAAAAACAGAAAAAATCTGATTATAAATTTTATATATGCATATATTTCTTTTGTAGTGGAATATAATATTTATTCTTTCCTTATCTCATGTAATTCAGTTTGTAGTACTTTCAATAACTTTATGACAGCGAAACATTGGCATATAAATGTCCCTGCTTAGAACTGGTGGAGAGGGAATCGGAAGGGAACCCTAATTTATTACATTGATCATTTAATACTCTATTCATAAAAATCTTTCACTTTCTTTTCGGGGAAGTTATTTTCATAAAACTGGCTCCAAATTAAAGCCAGAACGTACTAAATTGAGCTAGAGCGAGTATGGAGCGAGCAGATAAGGTAGAGCTAAATTTTCCTCTGAAGAAGGGATAATTTAACCTGCATCCTCATTAATTTGGCACTTGAAAAATCTATTAAGGATCCGGAGATTCAAGAGGACATTGACGACACCGGACCGTTGCAAGATCCGTACATGATATTACGCCTTCAAAAAAAATGTCTAAAATGTGATCTATTTAAAAAACATAGAAAAGTGAGGTTCGACTCAGAAAAAGTTTTTAACCTTGAGTAGTTTATGTCAAAACATAACGCTTTGTTTCCTGAAATGAAAAGCTTGATTTATCCCTGCTAACTGTAGAAACTTTTGAATAAGCTATAATTGTAGGTGTTTTGCCAAAGTCCACCTTTGAAAAAATACGGCCGATCTTTCTAAAATTTTTTATTTTATTTTATTTCATCGGTGAAATAAATACTTCAATAATAAGTATGTCCTTTCACATAACAAATGCGTCATCACTTTTATAACAGTTCTGATTAAGACACAATACAAAATAAATTGATAACAAACAAAAAAATGAGTCACAACACAATTTTCATTAACCTAATACTAAAAATATTAAATCAATAAATATAAATTTAACTCCAAATACCTAATACACTATAATTATATTTGCAGGTAAAATAAACCCTTTTAAACTTCTTTCTTTCTTTCTTAATTAATTAATTACATTAGAAAACGTTTGGACCCATTTTCAAGCCTATCATCTTCATTTGGTGGTATTTAATCATTTCAAATTCCAAAAAGTTATTAATTGAATACCACCTTTTATTAAAAATATTTAATTTCTGCATAAGAATTTCTTAACTGTCATACCATTTAGTCAATCATAAGATAAGAACATGTGAATATGAAGTGGACCTATCGACCAAGCTCAGTTCCAATTGGCACCCGTATCCTGAAGAAGGGCGAAAGAGAAACTTGGCCGAAACTGATGATAATAAACAAAACACGTGTATATATTTTGTTGCTTTCGTTTTATTGTGGTCATGGTGTTAACATGGCTAATCACTGACAACAAATTATTATTTAGAAAATTATTCGGTGAAGAGATAATCGTGATAATTTATATATATATATATATATATATATATATATATATATATATATATATATATATATATATATATATAACATTTTTGAACTAAATAACTCAAGAATAAATGACTTTATCGAACATTTATACAAATATCTGATGTGGACAACACATGACTTCCTTGTACGCCTATTAAACTATAAATCGGTGGCCCAAAAAGTGATTCTGAGAATTTGGATAATAGTTTCCGAAGATTGCAGAATCTCAAAAATGACACTCGGCGTCGCGACATGCATCTGTTGACACACTTACACACACACAAGCTCTTGTTTCTCTCATTCCATTATTATAACTCGTTTTCTTTCTGTAGGTAACAAGTTCTCAAGAGATTTCTTCGTGTTCCGTGACAACATTAGAACAATCACTAGATAAAGCATTGGAAGTCGACGGTTTCGACATTTTAAGCGGAAGAACCCATTTAACTTATATCTTATTCTCCTGCTGCAGATTAGTTCAGCTCATAAATGGGGAGGAAAAAAAAGGATTTTACACTAAATTTTAACACTTAAAACAAGTAATAAAATTGTTTAAAAGGAGTGGAAATAAATCGCGTTTATAAACTTTATCGCCGAACCATATGATCTCTGTATTAAATGTCAATATACCTTTTGAGGTAAGTTTATTATGACCTTCAATTAAAGTACCCCTTTCGGCAATTCAATTTCAACCAAAATCTATTATATTATTTATATTGATATAAAAGTCTAATTTACCAAATTTGAGATGTTTTATATTTGGCCTTCAAGTAAAGTACCACTCTCGGTTTGCCAATTTTGACCAAAATTTATTATGTTGTATATATTAACATGTAAGTCTTAAATACCAAATTTGAGAAGTTTTGAATTATATTTTAATATAATTTTTGATGAAAATCAATGACGTTCAAGTAAAGTACCACTTCCGGTTATCATGTAGTGGCCAAAAGGGAAGTTCACAACTAAATTTTACAATAATTCTAAATACAAAATTTTAACTTAGTACGGCTAACCTTTTTTGAGTTACACGAGATATGTATGAACGAACGTACGTACAGACGTCACGACGAAACTAGTCAAAATGTATATTTCCGTTGAAATCTGAAAACCGAAAATTTTCACGATTGCAATACTTCCTTTACTGCTTGCAAGGAAGTAAAAAAGGCAGATTTCATCGTGTAACAAATTCTAATCCATTCCAAAATAGCGCCTTCAGACTATTATTTTTATATCTTCAGCAACCGGCTAGTTACACGGTACTAATCATCAGAAGGTTTAAATAAAAAGTAGGAAAATACAGACAAGAGGTGAATAGGACGGCAGTCTTGTATTATAGTTTGAATAAGCTGTAGAACGGGGGGAAAAGGACAAAAAGAGAAGGAGACTAACGTGGACGTCACGTTACAGCTGGGATAAAAGACATCATGTTTCAGCTTTCTCACCCCAATGTGCTGTTCACTCACCTCTGGAAACAGCTCCTATGACACTTCTGGGCTCCAGAAGCTGGAGGATAAGTAAAATCACTGGGTCTGGAATATACTGTACACTCCAGGATTTCCTTCATCTTTAAAACATTTCCTTCATAAATAAAATAACACTCGTAAACTGTTATCTCTCTGTTAAGATGTTTTCGTCTTCTCATCACGAGAAAACGGGTGAATTGATTTCGACGAAACTTTTTTCCATTGTCATAACATATTCTACATCATAGAGCACTAAATTTAATTTAGGTTTTAAGCTAAATCAACCTCCCATTCGCCATCTAAAAATAAAATGGCGGAGGATCAAAAACTTTGATTTGTCCGATTTCATAGAAAAAAAAAACGGCTAAACCTGTGCAAACCAAAATTATTGTCGTTATTTTGAGGCGTTCAAAGGTTTTTAGCAATACTAAACTGTTAGCCGTAATCTTGAGAGAAATTGGCGTACGGACTAAAGTTTGATTTGATTTAATTCATCAGAAATCAATAGGTCCAATATAAATTGGTTTTCTGTCGTTAAATAGTTAAAATTTTCCTACACCTGCCACAGCCAGTCATCACATGAATGCAGAGAAAAATAAAATAAAATTACTTGATTCTAAGGCTATAAAGTTTCGAAGGAACAAGAGGAGCTTCAAGAGCTCTCTGCATGTCGCAGACCAGCTGCGACATGCAGAGAGCTCTTGAAGCTCCTCTTGGTTCTTCGAAACTTTATAGCCTTAGAATCAAGTAATTTTATTTTATTTTTACATTTCGAGTAGAACTCAGCGGGCCAGGATGCTCCCACTGTACCTGGCCTGCTCCGGATCAAGGGGATGCAATAGTTTATTTCTCAATTCCTCAGAGGAACAGACAATCAACATAATTTATTACGAGACTCTCCTTTAAAATCACACTTAAAAACCCAAGAGTGATCAACGGCTATGTTTTATTCAAAGATAAGAAAATTGGCGCAAAAATATTGTATTCCTACGATATTCAATGATAATTTCAACGTACTTTCATTATCAAATAGAATTTGTGAAACACTGGGGTAGGAATTATTAAATTGTGATGGGTTATAGGGACTTCCTGAAAAATATGGTTTCTCTAAAGTGAAGTTTTGGCATTGTTGATGCCAGTGGTTGTGGTTATTTTTTCATGACATAAGAATGTGTGAGATTTGTCTGATCTATTAGCCAGTGTAGCGCGACTTCCTCTCTGCAATTGTTACGAATCTACATGACCTATGGCTTTAAAAGGTTTTTAAAAATAATTTTCAATTTAACCGGGGTCTATTAAAGTTAAATAAAAATTAAGTTTTTTTTTCAGCTTAATTATGGATTATGGACTAATTCGTAAATAAAAATAATAAATACTGATTTGCATTTAATTAATCAGCAAGATTGATTTTTTTATTCTAAAATCCGAAGTTTAAGCCAAATTACGTAGGCCATCTTAAGGATGGAGTTTTGAGAAGACTAGTGTGAAAGCAGGAACTCTATATAGTCAGATTGTATTTAAATTAGAAACTTGGAAAAAAAAAAAACGCGAATTCGAGGCTGCTCACCATCTTGTAATCTCCAATAACACTACCAAAAAAAAAAAAAACAATAATTTTAAAAATAAATAATGGACATAAAAATTGAATCAATGGCGCTATCCACTCAAGGATTTTACGGAATAATAATAAACAAACAAAGAAACAAACTAAATAAAACACGATGTTTTCCTAACTAATCTGTTTATATTCCTCCTAAATAAAAAAATAAATAATTCGATCTGCTATACAATATTTATTTTCTGAATAACAAGATCTAAACTGAAAAAACGATAATATATGTGTAAAATACAGACGGAATTATTAAAACAATGTAAGAGACAGATGAGGCAAATGGTTTAATTTTTAGCGTGCAAAGCCTCTTAACATTAATTAAAGCTTTTGATTTATTCATATAACGGTTTTTATTTTTGACCCTAATAAAGCATAAAACATGGAAATCTTCTCGAAAGGCTTATTTGACGGCTATGGTTAAATTGTAATTACTTAAATGCTAAGCCCTGATAAAAAAAAATAAAACAATAACGGATTCTGGTGATTATCCTTCAAGTGGGTTGTGCCATATTATTTATCATCATCTAATAATGGTCATGTAGGATTCATTTAGGTTATATTTATGTTCCTGTTTATCCATAAACGTGCTTGTGATACTGAAAACTCTACGACAATATTTCATTCTAGATAATCCCAATGATTCTGAACGATGATTTTGTGTCACATTTGACAGTCTTCGAGGAATAACCAAATCTAAAAAGGCCATCTCCGAGTTTTACGGAAGACAACATCGCCCAGAATTAAAAAAATATGTTTTTCCTTGACCGCTCGTGAAAAGTCGAAGACTTAAAATTGACCATCGGCACAAATACGGTCTTGTTAAAAGCGTAGTGGTTTGCTCGCAGTAAGAATTGTGATTGAAATGTTTGTATATTCCAAAGGTGATAATGTGTGCTATATCTCGTTCTTGACTGTAGAATGCATGAGGCCATATAGGCGTTGGTCAATAAGTATATACGTTATGCTTCTGTCGGAGGGGTAATTAAGAACGTCTGTTTAATAACAAATATATTGGCCTCAGCCGATAATTTAGCGTTTTACGTATTATCGAGGCATGTTAGTCCCATGTCCACCATATATCCCTAATAGAGTAAAAGAAAATAAATCCCATTAGATTAGTGTTTTAATCTGCGGTATTGGGTTATTGTAGAAGTGAATATCAAAATTCCGCGGAAGAATTTTGCTTAAACTTTTAGAATAAGAATGTTTGGGACAAAATATATTGGCGTAATTCTTTACTAGAAAAAAAAAAAAAAAAAAAAACAATGGTTTAGTAACAAAAAGTCTGCCATGGAGATCAGAATAGCTTCCTAACTATTTATATTGGTTACATTAGGAAAGACGAATTTAATATTTTAATGTTTAACTACATATTTCCGAAAATTATGCACAAAAGAATTATAGTTCAAAATGTACAAGTCCGATAAAAAATTCGATTCAAAAAACGGAATCAGAAGCCTCGATTACCTAATAAACGATCCCTATATCGAAGAAAACTTTAAAAATAACAATAAATCTAAATTCGCATGCGCGACCGAAAAACCGATTTATAATATCTGGTATGGTAAGGAGAAGATTTTAGGAATATTTCATCAAAATCGTTATAGCCAAATTTGTTCCTTGATGTCTAAAACGTCAAACGCGTATGGAAATTTTCGAATTTTATCCATTAAAATTAAAATTTTCGATTTTTATCCATTTTTCGCATTAACACGTGACTTTCCTACCTTCGGTAGTGAGAAAGCAAAATTATTAAAAAACAAATTTCACAATCAACATAACCTTCCCATCCAACTAATATGAGAGCGTAAGTTCTGACGAATAAATCGTGTTTACTACAGTTCGGATTTAGCTCCTACTGACTAACATCTGTTCCGATCAATGTCTCACTATCTTCAGGGAAACACCTCCAATTCTTTGGACGAGGATCAAAATGGAGTTGCAGAATTTTTCCATTCAAAACCCAGAGACTGCATTGAGGAAGAATCCGGCAGCTCTAGCCTCGAGATAGCATAAACCATATAACAGAACGGTATATACTGCGAATATTAAAACAAAAGTGTGTTAAAATAAAGTTATTTTTAAATAGAAAAAAAAGCCATTTTTTATAAAAAGAAAAATATTTTTAATAGGTTAAATATATCTCGATATTAAATTTTGAAGTATAAGAATGACATTTCTAAAAAAAAAAAATTATGGCTCATTCCATTGAATGTGCAATGTTACTTCTACGTGATATTTGAAATTATGGATAGGTACGAAACGAAATAGATTAGTTTCCTTGAAAAGACTTTCCACATTAGTAAATTTACCTTTTTTTTTTTTTTGTTAATTCAAATTTTATTTTAGACTTACATCTTAATAATTTAGGTATAATCAACCAATCTCGCCATTCTTAATTTGCATGATTGCTTAATATCCGTGATGTGACTGCTCCAATTGATTTAGGGAAACATTCATTCACTCCGCTGTCAATTTATTTCATTGCATGACACCAATGGAAGTTTAGCAGAAAGCTATACATTCGAAATCTGCAATTATATTACATAATTTCAGAATATGTAAATCTCTTCTTATACTAATTACAAACATTTCAGTAAATCTCTTCTTCTTCTCCTGATAAATTTAACGAAATGTTTTTTTGTATTTTATTTATTAAATCCGATTTACAACTGTATTTAAAGCACAATAAAGAAATATGATAACTTAGATACATAAGGAAATGTATTTACAGTAAAACCTCGTTTATCCGGACTAACTGGGACCAAAGGCAATAAGGATAATCGAAAATCCGTATAATCCGAATAACAAGCAAAACAAAAATCCTTTGAAATGAATCACTTTTTTTTTTGTCAGGGGCTTCCGGACTATAAATCTTTCTTAAATTTAACAAAACGTATTTTATAACCATAAGTTATTGTACAATCTATGCAGGAACTTTACATTGAACAAACTAAAAAGAGAAAATTTGGCGTATTTAAGAATAGTTACGTTCTGGCTTTCATAGTTAAATAATATTATTTTATGTGAACATTAAATAAAATTAAAAAAATATCTAAAAATCTGATCTGAATATCCGAATGAAAATGATGTTTCAAATATCAGATCTTAGAGTAAAGCTATGTTTTGCAATATTCATAATGGATTGAAGTTAAAACATTAATTTTACTTTAAAGAAATTTAAATCAGCAAGATTATGAAAACAATATTTAAAATATAATAGCAAAACAATTCAATAATAAATGTTTAATGTTCTTACTTAATAGACACCTTTCTGGATTTACCAGGGAATATATAAATTATAATTTCCCCTCACAACCTTTACTGTACGTATTTAATCGAAGGATGAATAAAATATTTAAAAAACAAACAGAATTAAATTCAAAAGAAAATTGTGCTTAAAATCCTTAATACGTCAAGAATGCTAAACCCTCAATACATATCGGACGTGCATTCGTAGTATCCTAAGGCTACTACCAACAGTTTAACAAAACAATGATTTCAATAAGAATAGTAAATCATTATTAAATGTATATTAAAAACAAAATATCACTTGTCAAAAAGTATTTTAATGCATATTTTGTAATATTCAATTAATTTTTTTTTTATTGATAGTTGCAAACATAACATAATGACGTGTACTTCATACCTAATTACGATAAAACAGGAATTAAATAGGTTTTATAAAATACACATATTTATTATAATAAATTTATTTACTATAACATTAACATATTAAAAATGCATAATGATTATGTTTAAATTTTTTGTTTTTTTTAATAAGAAAACAGCTGTCAGCTCTTCCTTACAACGGAAAGAAATCTAATTTATCTATTAATCGTAATCGTTTGCTGATAAGTCAACAATCATTACACAAGTCAGCAAAATTATTTATCAGTGATTTTTAAGCCTTATTAGATAACAAACACAAAATTTATTTCATACAGATCGTTATAAATTTTTTACTTAATACTGGGAATTGACTTAATAATTAATCATAAATATTGCACAAACAAACGAAAAGAACAGGGAATAAGGTAAACCAGTTAGTTCTAGAACTGATAACTCAATCTTATAAATATTACAAATTTTAAATTTTATCGTGTTTCAACATTTAACAGTGTCTCATATGCGTAGTAAATCATAGGTCTTACAGTTATACTTTTGTACTTTATTATGAAATAGGGTCCAGATGTGAGCTCCGTCACTAGTATCATAATAAATTATATATATATATATATATATATATATATATATATATATATATATATATATATATATATATATATATATATATATATATATGTAATAATATAATAAAAACATGTAATTTATTACTTTATACATTCTTTTAAAATCCTCTATTATAAAATACCTTAAAATGTTTCGGAGATACAGGAGAAGGGATAATATCAGGGATAATGAAAAATTGAATTAATCTATATCGCAAAACTCTATAAACTACTATTCTATACTATTCGATAAAGGAAGTATCAACTTCATTAAAATTATTAACATTGTAATTAATCACATGGGAATGGAATGACAATATAATAAAAATCTCTAATTTCAATTCATTTTAAGACAGGCACAAATATATATACAATTTCGAAATTTAAGTTTCTAGTTTTAAGCACTATATTGCTTAGTCACAGACCATGAACTTCTTACAAAACCAATATGATGGTAATTATGAATAATAGATAAAATACGAAAGATAATTTAATGAAAATAGCAAATAATGCTGGCATAAAATAAAAAAAGTAGGATATAAATAGACGCTCCAAAAGATAAACAATCCTTATCGCCAAGGAAGATATATTTCGCCCACCGGATTCTTTGGTTCTATGTAAAATCTTATAAGGGTAAGCCATTTTTATGTCAGAGTATTCAGACAACTCTTTTGTTTTTTTACAATATTAAAAATAGAATTTACACCTTAGCTGTCTCGGCAAATAAAGATTTGTAACTGAAAAAGAAAAAAAAAAATATCCTTTTTCCCTCAAAATTTGAGCTTTTACGTTTCAATACGCCTATATACTAAAATCTATCCGTCCGCCACATACAGCTTTTCTCCGAAGGTTTTTTTTTTAAATTTCTTTTTAAACGTCGGCCGATTAAAGACATATGGAGATTGGACATATGGCCAAATCTCGCCAATCCATGAAGAAAAAGAAAAAATATAAAGAGTTTTAGAATTGTTATACCAAAACTTTTAAACAATATATATTCAATACAATATAATGAATAATTATACAACTATTGGATATATAAATATTTAGAAATAATAAACCATGGTGTAATAATTTGCAACGTATTTTAGCGGGAGGAGGGGTAAAGAAAAAGAACACTGTCATTAGAAGTAGATGTTATATTTAGTTCCCGTTCCTGGTATAGTTACAGTCTCCGAAGAGCAGGAAGTTTTTAAAAAAATTAGTAGTCGTTATTAATTACGTAGAAAATAAAACAAATAAAATGCACGAAGACATTTATGTCAAGTAAAGACATAAAATAGTCACGCTGACAGCATAACATTGATGAATAAACAAGCAATTATAAATCTTTAAAAATAAAAATGTAAACTGCTCAGTAAATATTCTGTTTCATACTTTATATTAGCCCTAGATCTGTAGCATTTTAAATGGTAACGATTAAAATATACTTCATGTTGTTGTAAATGGTTTATGTTGAGAACTAAAATTTGATCATCATCGATAGTAAAAATAAATATTTAGTTAGTCTATAAAAAAAAAAAAATCATCAAATTCAGGAAAATAAAAACAAAATTATTTAACATGGTTCCTTAATTTTCTAGATGACTTTCTCAGTTTTTGTTCTGAAACTGAAAGACTATGTAAAGCATGGAAATTTGAAATATTGTTGGAAAGCATAGGAAAATAAAGAAAATAGTTGATTTAAATTTTTTTAGAAATCAATTCTAAAAGGTATATAAAACGAATAAATAATACCGAGAGGAAAAGTTGAAGAGAGAAAAGGAATTAAGTTAGTTAATAGTATCTGAGTGTTACTTACTCTTGTCATACGCGACTGACTCACTTGTGATTATGACTGACTGACTGAACTCACCTGAAACAGAACACATGATATGACTAACGGTCGTATACAGCAAAGAACAATTAGTAAACCTTATCTACAGAACCCTGTGAAACGCCTACATTTCACAAGCTTTTATAAGTTCGTTAGCTTTTGTAAATATGTTAATGGCGACTTCCTACTTCCGATGTGTGGGAAAATATGGTCATTGTACAACATAATTTTTTCGCATTGTATTGCAACGGAATGAAATGGAGTGAAAGTGTTGGGGAGGAGAGAGGGGAAAAATTGTTTGTTAAATTATTTTTAAAGAAATTAGAGGTATAACTTTAATTTAATTTAGATTTAGTCTGTATATAACGTACAACAAGTAAATACACAATAAAATATGATAAATATAAATAAAATAATTCAATAATGATCAATTTAACAAAGTAAACATCGGTTTCCATTAAAACAAGAGGCGTAGAAAAAAAAGTAAAAATAAAATTAAACAGAAAAAAAATAGCAGAGTCGTTAAGTGCAGAAGAACCTTCCTCCCTCTTCCCACAAAGAGAGGCAGATTCCATCTCTCCCCTCTCAAGAGCTGTTATTAAACCTCTAAGGAGTTTTTAACATGTTTGCCAAGTTTCATTAAAATCGGCAGTCATTCTTGCTGACGAATAAGAACCGATGGTCCCAGTTTTATGTAACGCCAATCTACGCAGAGCATTAAGCGTTTATAGGGTAAAATATTCGGGTAATTTGTTGTCGATTTTCTATTGATAAATGTATTTTATCTTAAGATACAATACAAAAAAAAAGTAATATTGGGAATATAATTAAATAACTAATAAAGGCCAATCAAACGCGGTAGTGTGGCATAATGATGTATTTAGCAAATTTCTCAGGATTCTGTCAGATTCCGAAACACACGTCTCAGGTTTGTGACCAGCGACGCTATTACACATACGGTCTAAATCGCTATATTAGGTTAAGTATGTATTAGCAATAAATAGTTAATCATTCAAGTATTTTGATGTACAAATATACATTTCGAAGTATTGCATGTAGTGTCTTCTTGTATCCTATAATGGAGCAATGAAGGTAAAAATAAATGTTAACTTAAAAACTCAAAAATACTATTGCCTTCATTAAGACTTATCAAGTTTTTAAAACTTTCTCGACGACACAGCCGGAGACACTAACCCCGCTTTAAAGGTCTGCAGAGGCTGTGGACTCTACATTTATAAAGGATAAGAAAATCAGCAAGAGGCGAGAACCACTGAATTGAAAGCTGTTAAAGCGAAAGTAGGAAACGAATCGCGTTTCGTTTCGGCCCCTTTATAGCTTGTGGCTTCCCTCTGTGTCCGAGCGAGGATCATTTCGAGGGGACTAGAATGGACAGTCACACGGTGTCTCATCAAACATCCTCCCATCATCCTGGGGTGGAAATCGGATCGTGTCGTGCCTACTGGCCATAAATCATCAAGAGATTACGGTTTAGAAAAAAAAATTAACCTATTCCAAAATATCATTAATCATCCGCCAGTATATCGGTGTTGTGAAGCACTGTATCAATATCGCAAATGACATTGGATTGTAATTTTATATAGTTATGGATGTAGTTGACCGTAGATTTATTTAAAGGAGAAGCTGTTCGGAAGGTGCGGTCAATGAAGGAAAAAACACGATTAACTGAAACTTATTTTTTATTGTGCCAACGTTTCGGCCTAAGTTGTTGGCCTCCATCATAGCTGAACAGGCAGACTTTGAGGCGGATATACATCTGGATGTTTATATATAAATACATATAAAGTTAACAAGAAAAGTCTACATACACCAAACAAATTTATTATATTTAGATGGTTTATGATAGAGAAAATATTACATACAAAACTATTTTGACAACGTTAATTATAAACTTCAGTAACAGATAAACATAACCCGAGGGGCATGTAGCTCTAGCTCGGCAGTTTCGGAATTTCGAGTTTAACTTATACAGGAATTAATTCCTAATTAGTACCAAAATGTTATGATTAGAACCCATCAGAATCAGGAATTAAAGCGTAAACAATTCTGCTCGGTCAGCGAGAGGCAGCCCGGGATTGTTGGAATTTCGAGTTGAAACTAATTAACTACTAATTCGTACTAATTAAAAATTATTAATTTTGATAATTAAAACATTAATGAAACATAATAAATTTGTTAGATGTATGCAGACTTCCATTCCTAACTATGTATTGGACATAAATGGAAAGTTTCAAACAAGAAGCCAAGAGTTTCAAAAATAACAGAAAACAATCACCTGTCGATATTTCGCTGTTCAGGCAACATCAGGGCAGAAGAGAAAAAATGAATAAATAAATAAATAAAAATTCTAAATAATGAACAAAATGCAGCACATCTCACATCCACAGTCCAAAAAGACAAACCAGATTGGTTTTGATGCAATTAAGAAAGATCTGGTTTGTCTTTTTGGACTGTGGATGAGAGATGTGCTGCATTTTGTTCTTTAGATAGAATTTTTATTTATTAATTATTATTTTTTTCTCTCCTTCTGTCCTGATGATACCTAAATTGGCGAAATATCGTTCTGTTATTTTTGAGACTCATGGCTTCTTGTTTGGAACTTTCCATTCATGTCTTTTAACAATTACACAGGTCAACAAAAAAATTTGTTTGAAAACTTTTTTAACATTAATAGTTGATCTTTATAGATTTTTATCTGCTGAATCTAAACCTGGCCTTAGTTTTTTTTGTATCATCCATAGTTTTCCAGCAATATGCTTTGTATTATATAGTATAAACCCCTATACGGTATGCGGGGGAATTAATGAAATAATAACATCATAAGCATGGTTTGTATTAACAGGATTTACGAGGTTTTTGCGTAGAATGTTCTTCTCATCCAGTTTTAAAGACTTCCTCACAGGCCAGTTCTTTCTGCACCAATCTTGATCCCTAGCCCTATTGTCCCATTTACAAAAGAAACATGGAAATTTGGTAAAACTACCTTGCTGACCATGCTCATTGGTCAGCAAGGTGGTTTTGCATGTTATTTTTAAATCACCACATATCATCCAACCATTAGCAGAATAGCCTATTCGATTTAACACTGTTTCTAGGTTTTCATAGTTTTCTTTATAATCACAATTCTTAAATTGTGGGTGATACAGCTTTTTTTTAATATCATATTTGGATTCAGCAACCTAAAAACTATAGGAATAAGGTATTTTCAGTTCAAAAGTATTTTCATCGTTGGTCTGTGTTATTTATGTCTCATTTTGAGATTTTGCTCTTGTATGTTTATATATATATATATATATGTGTCTGTAAAATTGTATGGTAGGTGATAGCTGAAAATATCAACCTATTTGGACCCTATCTCAATTGTTGATAATTATTAAAGAGGTTATAACCAAGGTGTTCATTTACTGAGAGTCAGTTAGTAGTGAATATTCATTAAATATTTTATTGCTAGTTGGAGACTTTAAAAATCGAGATCATTATTTCAGGTATGCCTGTTTTAATGGTAATTACGTTTTTTATCAAAGAGACAATTATTTTGTATTAATAAAGATTCTTGATTTGAAGCTGTCTCACCTGACGATAAGGCAACTTAAACACACACACACACACACACACACACACACACACACACACACACACACACACACACACACACACACACACACACACACCCAAACACACACACACACACACACACACACACACACACACACACACACACACACACACACCCAAACACACACACCCAAACACACACACCCAAACACACACACACACACACACACACACACACACACACACACACACACACACACCCAAACACATACACACACAAACACACACACACACACACACACAAACACACACACCCAAACACAAACACACACACACACACACAAATAAATAATATAAAAATATCGATAACGAAAAATGTTTTCGTATTTCAAATTTTCAAACTCGTTTTTCTTAAAACTAAGGTTAGGGCGGATAGAACCTTCCCAAACCAAGGTAAGGTATTTTCAGTTCGATTATAATTATATTGTAATCGATCTGACAATTATTAACTTAAAAGCGTTGATAACGTACCAAGAAAGGACTGTATTAAGCAGATAAAATTCCCAATAAAATGAGACCTATAAAAGCATCTCTAACTAAAAACAAAAACTGTTTAAAGGGGAATAGAAGTAGCAGCAGCTGAAGCAGAGAAGAAACTATCCTGTTCCACTTGAAAACCGGCCATTGTCAATTCTCTCATGGCTACGTCGTTTAAATGTGTTAGGATCCTAGAATAGGGTTGGAATATCGCTGTTGAAAAAGCAATATATTATATCGATATCTTAACATCCGATATATCGATATTTTACAACGATATATCGTCACACCATATGCTAAACTATATTACAGTATAGTCTCGGCAATTCATATCCCAGTAATTCTTATAGATTTTCTTGTCTCTTGAAAGTCTCCCTTTATTTCGTATAAAACACTGCAATTTGGTTTTCTCGTTAATTCGTATTTATTTTCGTCTTCCAATTAATGTAAACGCGTTATAATTCGAATTTCCAAATAAAAAATCTGGTGAACTCAGAATCTTTTCAAGAGGAAAGGTGAGTGAGTGAGAGAGGAATCGTTTCTATGAATTTCGGTCGGTTTACACTTTTTTTTCTCTATTCAGTACCCTTTAAATAAAATTGGAAAAAACCTGCAACCATACTGTTAGCCGACAACATAAATTGATCTGAAAAATTAAGTTCGCTCATCATTGGCAAATCCGCGAATGCAAGGTGCTTTATAAACTTTACCGAACGCCTATCGTGCAAACACAAAAGCATGTATAATAAGTGAAATTTTCAACGAATGGACAAAGATATGAGATAAAAAACAGCGAAAATTTTCAACTGTTTATTGATAAATGTACGGCCCACAACAGTACCTCATCACTCAGCGATGTTTATCTTCTGTTTTTTCCTCCCTGCACAACCTCTAAGCTGCAGTCTCTAAACATGGCCATAATTAAACGATTTTAGACATTTAACGCAAGGAAGTAGGGATGCAACTCTTAGAAAGCATCAAGGATGGGAATCACCTACCTCATAATTAAGAACTGCCATGACTTTTCGAGATTTCGCCTATTTTGACGAAGGTTTAGCATTAGCTTGGATCTTAACTAACGAAGAAATTTTGACTCTGTAAAAAAAGGAGATGAAGAAGAAATTGATATGCCGACGATTAGTTTTAAAATGGCGAAATAATGCATCTACAACCTGTCATTTCTTAGCAAAATCGGATGTTTGTGTAAACGTATTTTCTGCTCTGAACTTGTTTAACGAAGCCATCGATAAGACCCGACTTCACGGATTGCACCATAAGAAAATGACCGAATTTTTTTATTGATCTAACTATATCTTTTGTATTTCCATTCATATTGATACAATTTTGTATCAATTTTATTTCCTATTTTTTACCGCCGATAACTGGAAATCTCGATAATTTGGGTATCTCCATAATTCATATTTACCTTTCGAACCCGTGACCATACGACTTATCGAGATTCTACTATATTTTATTTTAATAATTTCCTTTATTCGGTAAAACTCCAGAATCGTTACTCCAAAATGGCGGAGGTCTAGATTTTTAAGATCAGCCAGGTCCTAAAAATCTAGATGTCCTGCATGTTGGGGTTACCATTCTGGAGTTTTACCAGTAAATATAACAATAAACAATATTTAATTACCAAACAATAATTAGTAGATAAGATTTACATACAAATAATGTTAATTAATCCTATATAAAGGAAAATTGATGATTTATATAAATGATGATGGTACTGAGATGTATATAAAATAAATTACATGCTTTTAGATGAATGTTTTGAGAATGCACAATATAGTCGGAAGAGTTATAAGATAAATAAAAATTTGAGAAGTTTGAAGGTTTTATTATTGAAAAACTTCTAGAATACTATAATATATCAAATATGGCTAAAAGTCTTCAAAATATTTCATTTTTTCTTTGAAGTATAAATCTTTTCTATATTTTTTATAATGATTCATGGCTAATAAAAATATTGTTTTATAAATAATAATCATTATATTATTTCATAACCTTCTTCACAGTTTAACATTATACTCATTTGATGCACTTTTTTTGCTTTTTCATCCATTTCCTTTCGATATATCGATATTCTTCTAGCGATTATCGGTGGATATCGATATTTGGTTTTGCGATATATCAAAATATCGAATATCGATATTTTCCTTTCGATGTTACAACCCAACAGTGTCAACATTTTTCTCTAGTTACTCAAAAAATCCAAAACGAATCAAATTTTGACTGGCACGAGGAAATCCCAATGATTTCCAAAAAATAAGAAAGCTCTACAACCGGTTTTTATAAAGGTATCCAAGAACCAATGACCCAATGGGGAAGCGGCGAACATAATAATAAATAAATTATTTTCACTAAATTATTTTATTATTAATAAAAATATCTGCAGTATACCTGCTAAACCTCGAAAATCCTATTTTTAATAAAAATTAAAGTTTTGCATCTCTATAAAAAAACAAATGGATCGAATGTAGTGTGCCATTTTTAAGTTATCATCTTTATCAGTGTTATCAGCTTGCCAGTTGTAACAACCTATGCCTTTTGAAGGCTTCAGAGGGGTTTATGCTTTTTTTATCTCTTGAAAAAATACGTCAAAAGCGCTTATGAGGTTTTGCAGCAAGGTTACTGTCGATGTGCTCCAACGAATTGGGATAATTCTTCTTATGAATAATTTTTTTTAAACTTCCTATAGCTAAGATCGGAGTGTGAAAGGAAATTAATTCTTTTAAGCCATTTTGAATCCGAATGCCCAGTTTGAATTATATTTTTTTAAGCTTTTTAGGAAATAGTACAAGGTCTGAAAAAGAGGAAATCGGTAATTGTTAAGGCATACCGAAAAACTTCAATTTTTAAACCTAGGTGGGGTTAGGGTTGAATGTGAATCTTGGTGTGTGTGATATAATTTTTAATAAACAAATTTCTTATAGTATTCACTTATGTTTCTAAATTCGTCCTCAAAACATACTTTTTTAATATTTAATATATAATATAATATTATATATTATATATATATATATATATATATATATATATATATATATATTATATGTAATATATATTATATATATATATATATATATATATATATATATATATTATATAATATATATATATATATATATATATTATATAATATATATATATATATATATATATATATATATATATATATATATATATATATATATATATATATATATAATATTTATTTTAATATATAATAATTTAATTTTAAACATACTCATTTAAGTTATAAAATGGTAAAAATAATAATTGAATTAAGTCCTAACCATAACTGTCGAAGTTTGCAGGTAAGGTGAGAACAATGCAGGAAAGGAAAATTTTCTAGATAATTTTTATGAAAAATTTTTTCTTATAGTGTTTAGATGTAATAATGTTTTAAATACAAAAGAGCAATACTTAACACATCCTACGGACTAAAACAAAATAAGTACTCAATCTGAAAAGTTATATCAGTCACTAGTCCTCGTTTCTGTTACTTGGTCCATATGGACGCAAATACTCGTTATCATAAAGAATTACGTAATTCCAGACGAGAAGAGAATTCACAGTTCTCTAAAACTAGACCACTCGTAGTTTATTCAGCTATCCTCAAAGAAGATAATTCTTCAAGATTCAGTTATTAAATCCTTCGGTTTAAATTTTTTTCAAAAATTGACCTAAGAAATCTTTAGATTTCATGAAATAATAATAAAACCAGAGCCGTTTGATTTAAAGTCAACGGTGCATCTTTTTCACCGCGAGGAAGTCTTGTTTCGTATAAAAATATAGAAATTAAGAAATTCTTTTTTTTATTTTTAACAAGCGAATGCAGCAGAGCTCCGTCACTAAGCTGGTATTTTCACTAAAAAAAAATTTGAAAATATCATTATGGCAGGAGAGGGAGAAAAATTATAAATCCCCGAAAGGCGCTTCTCTAATACCAACTCAATTCATATATAAAATGTCAGCCATCTAACTCAATTAGGAGGGTAAGTAGAAGTGCGCAAAACCTTAAAAACCGGTTAATGCCGTTATTTATCCCCATTTCTATGGTATTGTTATTTCAGCTCATTTGACTCAATAAAAAGGGGTCCGCAACAATGGAGCAGGAATAAAAATATATATATATATATATATATATATATATATATATATCGCTACCTTGAAAGGAGACCGGCACAGAGAATCACAACAAATATTCAACATGTGGCCGCAGGAGAACAGTTGTTTTTTAAATAAAACTGTCAAAAAAGTCAAAAAATTATTGTCTAAAAATATGTTTGGAACAAAAAAATATCTTACAAAAGTTACCTCCAAGCATTTTCTTGCAAATTGGCTCAAGAAACTATTTATACAATCGTAAGGAAACCTGTAATAATTCAGTTGAAATTTGATGATAACTTTCAGAGCCGTTTTCTCGTAAGTACAGCTTTTGGAGTTGTGCTGGTCTTCTTCCAAGGTAGCGATATATAAATGTATATATAAATATATATGTTGATATATAAATAATATATATAAATAATAATAATTTATAATAAGATATATAAATATGTATCTGTTGATAAAACCTCATAAATTTATACCTTGAAAAATATTATATAATATTTAATAAACGGAGAAAATACGACTAAAAAGGAAGAAAACAGTATTTTAATAGCTATTTTTTCGCTGAACTCAAATCATATAGTACCTTAAAAAGAAGAAAAAAAATTATTAATACTTCGGAATGAAACAAAAAAAATTAGCAATTCATTGGTTTAATTTTTTAATATTAAAATTATTTGTGTATATAGGCAAATTAACTACATCTGGGACATCACAGTCCATGAGACATTGTTAGAGCTGAGAGTTCAGAGGAAAGATTTAATAATTATTCATTTTGAACGATCCACGAAAAAAAAGGATCTTGAAATTTAAGCGAGACTAACTTTTAGGAGTTGTTTTGAGAAAACACAGTAGCGTTTCCCAATTTTCCTAAAGTTTATTCGGAGATAAGAAGTTGAGATGTATCAATTAATATAAATGAATCTTTCGTATCCTTTGTTTGAGCTAATAAAATAAATTCACTTTCAGTCGAAGATGAAAGTTTGAAAGGATGAACTGCTAAGATAAAATTTTCTTTATCTGTTGCAGGAGCTGTGAAAGGAAGTTTAGGATAAGATAAGCGGCCTTTATAGCGTATATAATTCGAGCAGTTGATAGCTTATTTTATAGTAGTATTTCCTCCGAGACATTATTTCGCTATTAAAGAAAGCCCAGTTATTGAAAAGGCACTGGTAGACATCATCTCATTTAATGTTTAAGTGCCCTATTATGAGATAGTTTTTGCAAAATTTCACTGGGGATTCTCCATAATATCATTTACCAATTATTTTTATTGTTTTAATTTCACTACTTTAATAGTCTTTTGAAAGATTAAGAAACTTTTTAAAGAATGGTATTACAATTGTGTTTAAAACAGTATGTTTAAAAAATGTCTAAAAAAGCGATATTAAGAATTTTTACAAGTGCCCTAATAAATCTTGCCCAAAAAATAATAATAATTGATTAAAGATAGACTAGATATCTATATTTATAGTCTTTATTGAGTAAGTATTTTATTTTATTATTTATTGAATAATACTATATTCTGCCTCAGCAAGGACAACGGCAATAGTGATCGAAGGAATCATTCACACTATATTTACAAACAAATAAAAAATAAATAAAATAATGAAGTAATAGTAAAATAAAAAATAAACTTATTACTAAAAATAATAATTAAACTTATATAAAATAAAATAAACGTAACATCTTAAACGCAGGCATACTTCTGCACACTATTTACAATCGGCCTGGGAAACCCCGAGCCAGGCTTGTTCCCCCACTTACGGCTGGAAAACCATGACCCCAGGATATCCCAGCGCTTCTCACTCAATCGCGTCACTGACATTGAAAGCCAGTGGAATCAGTCTTCAAATGAAAAAAAAAAAAAGATCACTAATTATGTGGCAATAAAATAACTGTTGAAAGTGTAAACCTTAATAAACAAAAACTAAAAAAAAAACAGATTACTAAGAAAAATATCGATAAGGAAAAACTCCTGTTGTCTCTCACAGCCATTTTTTTTTATTACAAGATCAATTAATTCCATACAATTAGAAAGTTTAGGACTAGTGACTATATAAAAATGTTTTCAATATTTAAGTGCCAATTTATTTCACTCTTTTTTACTTTTTTTTCGTCTTTGTTCAATACAAGTACATTTTTGTTAAGAGAAGAATTCATTTTTGTTTTATTTATTTATATTATAATTTATGTAAAAGCGTATTTACTTTTATTACTGCAGTTTTTTGGCAAGATGTGATTTACTTTTTATTTGTCCATTTTTGTTATTCTGAAAGGACCTAGTCCCAGAATAAAGCAAGTCTTCTATTTCTATTTCTAAAAAGCTGATTGTAAACAGTAAATCATTTTTATAAACAACTTGTGCCAAATCAGCCGTCAAAACATAAGTCACAACAATTTTCTTTTAATACCTGTTGAATAATTGGAATGGTGTGAGGAGGAAAAGCTCTAATTGGGAAAGGGTTTACTAACCTAGTGCCTTAATGATCACTAGTAGTTTAGAACGCAATTGGTAAGTACTCGTGAGTGTAGAAGAGATACAGGGGTTTGTATGTATATGTAAATGTATATACATATCATATATATGTATATATATACATATAGTAATATATATATATATATATATATATATATATATATATATATATATAAATATATATATATATATATATATATATATATATATATATATATATTAATATATATGTATATATATATATTATGTAAGTACCTCATAATAGGGCACTTTCCTCTAAGTACTTTTCTTTATAAGTGTAACTACTAAAATAAACCACTCTAATAAATTAAAGATGGGTACCACCGATCTTGGTATTTCAAACATTTAAACAGATCTGTTCAAATAGAGCATAGATTAAAAAACATCAAATTAAAGTGAAGCATCACTGTGAATAATAAGGGATTAAGGATGTAACCAGATCTTAAAACCTTTTTCAATCTTGCTCAATATAATAATAATGTTAAACTTATTAAAATGTTTGTAGTCATCTTTCTTCCATGGCATGAAGTTTCATGGTTACGACCCGTAGACCAAGTTTTAATAACATTTCACAGAAAAATCGGTGATTTTATTATTGTTAAAACTTCTGGGGATCATGAAGATGATGTAGTTAAGATTTGGTAAAGTTTGGTTCCGTAGTTTTCGCAGGTAGCGGTTGCAAACGAAAAGCGGGCTTTTTATATGATGGTGTGATAAGGTAAGATATTCAAGTATGTATAAGATGATTTGATGCTTTATTAGTTGTTGACTGCTACTTGAGTGACTCAAGATATTGTGCTGGATCCTTTTAATGATAACCTAATAATAGTTTTTATAATTTATTTTGTATGTTCCTCTCTAATTAATTAAGTAATTAATATCCTATTTTCAAACAAGACACTGTTTATCACGTTCACAAAGTGCTATGAAAATTTACATTCGGAAAAACTCAATTTATTAGAAATATTTTGAATGAATAAGATTTTTAATCTTATTATTTAACGATATCTGTAGGTACATCCATATAATTTCTATATGCAATAAATCACACATCTTTATGCACTCGGTGGAGAAAGATTAAAGTAAGGTCTTGCTCGTAGGTGAGTGAGAAGTCAATAAATCATGAGTTCACCAAACGGCTGTTCACTCCCTTTGGCATAAATTGCATTTCCTGATTCCTCTTAAACCTCACAAATGTCTCCAGCTTACAATTTATTGTCTTTAATGTGTGTCGGCATGGCTCGGCTCTTTTGTTAGATTGCATATCCATGTCTCTTGTGGCGAAATCTTTTATGCTGTTTAATTTAAGCATCTATATTTTTCTTATTAGCGGACTAATAGAATTTCAAACATGTCTGACACAGAGACATAAATCAAACAAACGGAGATAACCGGGACGTATTTTTGTAGTTTTTTCACAGCCGTCCAATAAAGGTCATGAATCGGTGTTACCAATGTATATCTGATGTTATATTGTTGTTTTATTTTTTGTCACAGCTACATAGATATTTGTCCATAACTAGTAATAAAAAAATTAATTTAAATGCATCTACGGCTGGTTTTGGAAGATCATTAAAAAAAAATTCGTACGTGATTTTGAAATATTTAACTGCAGATATTTATTGTAATTATTTTTGTCATTATATTTCGAGGAAAATCAGACCCTCCTAAGGATCACCAAGCCTCATAAAGTGGGCACCCTTAATTGGGGGAAACCTGGCGATTGAGCGTGATCCTGGCCATATTACCTCTGATGAATCCAAGAACCTTCATAGTGGAGCAGGTTCTTTTTTTGTTTTTTTAAATACGCTATTCGCATTTCCTCGCTTGTCCGAATGTCGACAAACTTTTCCAATCTCTCCCGTAAAATTTCGAAAAGTAGAGTTGATCACTTTAAATATCGTCTAGATGATATTAAATATTTATGGTAGAATTTTTAGTATAAATTGTGATTTTTATCGACAGCTATGAATCATGGAGGTTCTAGCGACCAATATGGCGGGAACTGATTCGGCATATCTGATTTCATTCAAAATTTTAACCCAAGGATTGATTTATTTGTTATTCCTTTTGTTTCACTCTAAGAGAAATAGTACTTTATTTTCCCCGGAATTATCAATTGCCTTTTCCTGAGGAGTACCATAATCGGAGAAACGAGGAAGAGAATCGAGTAAACATCTACAGTAACAGGCCAATGAATTATTCATGATCCATTTAAAACTTTAATTCTCGCAGGATATTGCCAGCGGAGCTGTTTACCAACAGGCGACTAAATGAAGACTTAGCTAGTACCATAGATTAGGTACTATCCAATCAGTCTAATGAAAAAGTAACCTCATGAAATCTTGATGAATGAGAATTAGGAAATTAATAATTGTTTTAATGTATTGCAACGGTACCAAGATAACAGCAGTAATCTATCGGAAGAAAGAATATCTTTCCTATTGTCTATCCTAGTTGAAGTCAGCTGTTTCCAACCATCATTCTACTACGCCTCCCTAAAAAAAGAAAAAAAAATCCGCCCCTTTTAATAGATATAATAATGCAGAAACTTTTAAAATAATAAAAACTTCATTAAGCAAAAATTAAAAACTACTTTCAGCAAAGTTTAAATTTGAGGTTATTATTTCATGCAACTAGCGGTCGTTCTTGCGTTTTTAAAGTCTTCCGCTCCGGATAGTTTATTTTAATAGGATCTAAATGAATGTATAAAAATGTAAGAAAAATAAAATATTACTTGACTGGAATTGTACTGTTACGTTACACTATATGATGTTTACTTATTTGTAGATATTATTGTATAAAATTTATTTCTTTATTAAACATTTTGGTGCTTCCCCTGGCAATAGTCCGCGCCTTCTAGGTGTTGGAACCAAAGTCACCCCAGGATGATCCTCGGAACTCAACATTACGATCCGTCTTTTCATTAAATATTTTATACCCACATAACTCGGCCATTTATAGCGATTATCTCAAATCTATAACGGATACGAAGAAAATGAATAATAACATCCTTAAAGAGAATATTACCAGTTTCAATTTTGGATAGAATACATTTTTCTGTATGACGCATCGTTTTCAAGATATTAGAGAAAAATCCAAGAAAAGACCCAGCTTCTTGGTCTTCCACTTGTTCTATTCCGCTGATGTGCATCTCCAAAATTTCTCCAATATTTTCTGCACATATTCCTATGGAAACCGGTTCACCTTTGGTTAGGTATTTGATAACTCAACAACGTTAAACCTCCCGAAACATTCTAAATGCTCATTTGAAAGATAATCTAATTGTCTGGACTCTAAACCAAAGCGATAAGGAAAGTCGTATGTATGGACCCACCAGACATTTTTGAAATATAACTACTTTTGAAATAATAAACCATCGTGTAATAATTTGCGGTGTCTATTACATTGCAGATATGTAATACAATCCCATATCACATTAGTAAAATTGAAACCGAAGATCGAGCAAGTTTTTTTTTTTTTTAAACTTACTTACCTTCCTTTGCAGGATTCGAGTAACAGCATTTCTCACGGAGGGGCATTTGCAAAATTATAGATCTCCAATTTATTTTATTGGCTTAGGCAAATTTTTTAATCAGGTTGTAAAAACGTATTATTGGAGATATCTACATCTAATGCTAGATTTCTATGAAGTTTTATTTTATGCAAAGGTTTTGACATAATTCCTATCGATCAATACGCAGATTATGCAAGAACTCGCTACCTTGGTTAGACTGATATTTTGGGCTAAAATGAGACTATTGGTGCTTCTGACTTTTCTTTGTCTATTGCATAAGAGAAACTGTTTTATCTGTATTCTGCTGAGAAATAGCCGTTTCACTAATATGACAAATTTCTAACAGAAGAAATTTGTTTATACTGTGTAGTTTGACAATGTTTATCTCTTACTAGAGGTATGGGTGATTCTCATGAAGTTACGGGAAAATTTCATGATAGAATTTTATTGATTTTGACTGGATTTAAATAAACCAATTTTAAGTATATAAACCTTCTATTGCTGTTAACCTTAACAAGTGGTAAAGATCAAAAGTGCTGTTTTTTTGAGAAATTAAAAATTTTAGTTTTTAATTGAAGAGCCGTAAAGCTTTAATTTAATACTTTTATAAAATCGAGTTTACTCTCCTGCGCTGAAAATCTAGGATGAAAGCTCTAATGTTCTTTTAGTGAAACCAGATATCTAGATCGTTTTTTATGAAAAAATATCCAGGCAAGCATTTAATTCCCAAAGCAATGGGAGAAGGTTTTTATCGAAATTCAATAATAACTGCCTAAAGTATTAGGAAATGCTCAGTATATGGGTAAAGTTAGAATTATATTTTCGAATTTAATCTGCCAATAAATCTACAACTACTTATTCTCATCTGCCTCTGCCTGTCGAAACTTAGTGATAGATCAGCCGAATCGTTCTACAGCTACCGTTGCAATATATAAAAAAAAAAAAAAAGAAAGTTCCTTCTTATGATTTTCTTTATCAAATTTTTATTTTATCTTCTTTTCATTTGTTTATACGTGCTTTTAAAATTGGTTAGGAACTGGTGATAACTACTTGGTATTATTATACCATCGATTTTATAACTTTTTTCTTAATCTGTGATTGGTTAATGGAGCGAAATCATTTGAGGGTGAACTTTTTTCTGTTACTGATATTGCTTGACTAGTGTTCCGTTTATCGGTTGTCATCCTTCAATAACTTAGCCACGCCTCATTGGAATTTTTGTTATATATTTTTTTTCTCCTTTCATTTTTTCTCCCCTCCTAAATCTTTAGTTTTTCTGCTGTTTTCTCAAGATTCAATAAAACAGGTCTTTTCATTAAGAAAGGTCTTTTCACACATCTTGTGTTCATATCAGCCCTGAATCGAAGTTTTACTTCGTAATGAAATGCATAACTTTAATACAGCATTGAAGATGCACTTGGGTGGCATACGTTAAGCCCGTTTTGTAGAATTTAATAACTGTCCTAGATTTTAGGCCACCTCAAAGATGTTCAAGACGCTGCAAATTACAACACTATGGTTTATTATTTCCAAATAGTTATGGCCCTTCCCCCTCAGAAAATGTTTTTGTTTTATTCAATATTTTGGCTCAACATACCTTGAAACGTCAAACCACAAATTTGAGGAGAGTTAAAATAATGTTTTTCTTGGTTGATTACAAATATTCAATACTGAAAATAATAAACCAAAAACAAATCAATTTTTTATTGGTTATTTTAATTGGTTTTATATTTTAGTATGACGAGTTCATTTCCTTAACTCCTATATTTAGTTAAATCCATTAATACCCTATGGATATGTGGCACCATATATCGTAGGCGTTCAAGAAAAAATCACTAAGTTCAAAATTGTTAAAAATTCACATTTCAAATTTATAGTTCATTTCTTCACTTAGTAAATCATATATTTGTACCTGGAAAAACATCAATGGCATTCAATGCCTTAACTGGTCTTAATTTGATGGATAAATTCATTCCTATAAATGCATATATATTTATTTTTTTCTGTTGGCACTAAAGACCATGCAGATCTTTGGCCGCGCGATGTGGTCTTCTTACAGACATTTTCATCGTTTTCAGAAGCTCATAAAGCCTGGAGAAGATCATCTCCTGATCACGTTGCTGCAAACCATGGTTTTCATGGTGTAGCGGCAGGCTGCCCATTGCTCCATAACCAGTCCCTATAGGGCAAATTCGACAGTGTCCTTCCCACTGACTCACTCGGTTTCAAGGACAGTGACAAATCGGTCTAGACCCACGGATTAAAGCTATTCGGGGTCAGCAGGCGTCCGAGGATTTATATTCATTCCCCGAACCAGATCGTCAATGGACAAACCTTCGGGCGACTATTTGACAATCTCGAAAACCACAACCCGATTCACAATTCAGATACACGGGGCAAGGTCATGACTCCTACGCCCGGTCTGTGTGAGTTGCCTCCAGTAGGCTGACGGGACTCACATATCCGGAGGGATAGTCGCGGTCTGCGTGAATATACCCCGGTAGGCGGTCATCCAAATTCGGACGGACACCCATCCAAATACTAGCCACGCTAGATGTTGGTTAACTTTGGTTACCTATTGTAAGCGCCTTAGCCCATTCGGCCATTGTTTTTTCCAACGGCAGAAATCATGATCATACTAAATTCACAAACTGGACGAAAACTTGATTTCCTTTCAAGCCTTTATCGCAAAATTGTCATAAAATATGTATTTGGTTTTTTTTCGAATCAAAACTACAGGATTAAATTGGATTAGAAAAAATGGATGATATATAAATTAAAATATATCATTTTTTTTTATGAAGATCTTTAATTGGAACTGTTACTAAATGGACGTTTTTAAAAATTTTGTTGATAAAAAATATATTTAAAAACCCAACAAACAAACATATTGAAATGAATCATCATAAGATATATTAACATTAATTAATTACAAATGTTTAGAAAATACATTAAGTAATCGTTATCTAAGTGTTACTAGAACATAATATTACGCCGTGGTGATTGATTTAAAAACAAAGAGTAATCATACCATACCTTACATTTCATAGCTAAATGAAAACAATTATTTTTCAACATCTATCGCTTTTTATAGATGATTATTTCTGTTCATGATGATGCGTTTGTTAGGTTTGAAAATGAAAACGTATTAGAATTGTATATTATTGCCAAGCTATTGCCCATTAGTTGAGACAAATCCTTCTTGATTGATGATGCGTTAAAAAACAAGATGATTCCCAACTAAACGATTCTGGTTGGAATAGCGACAATAATTTTCTTCTTTCGTTTTATGAATATTTTTACATAAATTTATAGTCAGTCAGAAATAACGGAATTGGGTTATAACGAGTATGTGCTTTTAATTTTATACATTTATATGTTTTTATTTTGTTTTATTGGAATTGCATTTCAGCCATATATACAAAAGTCAATTTAAATGGTAATGTATGTTTCTTTCCATGATCCTGATAATGAATTAACTTATTCCCCTCAACCTCAGCTCATATGATTTGATAAATGTCGATTAAACGCTTACGTAAGAGTAAAATATGGTCCTGGTATTTGAGCATTTAAAAATCTCAGAATAACATCTTATTCAGTCAGGAATTATATTAAATTTAAAAATAAATTAAAATGAATAAAAAAAATCGTCGGTCACAATGTGAAACCACGTAAGTACAAAATGTTTTGATTTAGAGTTATTTGTTTATTTGATTTTGGTCTAAATTTTATGCACAACAATTAATTGTTAATTTTTCTACTCGATAATATATTACTTGCTGGTACTTACCGGTTAAAAAAAAATCACGTCTCAATATGACGAACATTTGAATTTTAAAAGTTTTTTGTGAAACTATGAGGCTTAAATTGTGACTTTCGTAAGCACCTATAACGTTTCCCGGAAATTGAGAAAATGTAAAAACAGGTGACCTCGAAAAAAGATTTGAAAAAGGGCCAAAATGGTTCTAGAGCCATTTTTCAAAGCGCTATTTGTTCCCGAGGAGTTTCTCTACAACCCTATTTTCATGAAACAAATGCGAGGTTCTATTAAATATCTAAAAAACGCATTTGAACATAGGGCTGTTTCTCGCAACATCACTAAAGGTGAGACAGCGGAGGGGAAGTGACGAAGGGATAGGAAAGCTCTCTATCTCTCTACAGTGCTCGATGCCCAGCCGCAGGGAGCCTTCCCCCCCTTTCATCACTTCCCCTCTGCTGAAAATACAAATACAAGAAATCAGAAGTTTAGATCGGACTGGTTAAAACTGAATACCTAATGAAAATAAGCTCACGAAAAATAAATAAATATTGATTATATAATTCCACATCGTGTCCAAATCCAAAAATAATTTTTGGATTTGGACACGATGTGGAAGTACAGTAAGAGAGTAAAGTTGAACAATATTGAGTATCAGTTGATGACGTCACCGCCTACATACACCCGTGGTAGAAACAGCCTTTCCGATTTTTTTTTTACTCTGTTTATTTTTACAATTCAGTCAGATAAAACATATGATTTCAACAAGTTTCAAGATATTGTGAAAATCGTCTCAAAAAATGTTTGTTTTTTTATATGATATATATTAATAAATGTCATTAATATTAAGAATTTTGTATTTATTGTTCGTAACATATCGTATATTTATTATTTTACCTCTTTTATTTACAGTTCTTAACATCATTTTTTTTTTAAATGATTTTGGTAATTGTCATTTATACTCAATTTTTTTATTGACTGTTCTTAACACCTCTTATTCGAAATAACCATCTCATTTCGAGTAAATGGGATTCTACTGTTCATAAAAAAAAAAAGAAAAAAAAAAAAAGACTTCCGCTTTAAATAAACTAAAGGATAATAAGATCTCAAATGACAACCGCAAGCGAAGATGGCATATATAAAAGAGGAGCAATCTAGTTAGATAGATAGATAGATGAGCCGCTCTAGAAGCACAAGTATAAAGAAGCAGTCCCGTTTGTTGCGGTACACCCTCCCTTCTAACTGTTCCCCCACGGTGGGGACCTGTCTCATTTAATCTTATCCGCTTTATCATCTCTAGCTTCTATTTCTTCATTCCCTTTGCGCTCTTAAAGCAGGCGACTACATCTCAACTCCTCGAATAAACACGATCCCAGTTAAAGGATCTATGAGGAGTTAAAACATAAAAAAATCAACGTACGACGTTTTAAAAATCCCTTTAACTTCACAAGACATAGCATCGAAAATTATTTCTGTATTTGTTTGTTTGGATAAATGAAATCATATTTAAAATAACAGACTAGTAGGTATTTCACTTGGGTCAAAATTTCGATGTGCAGTTTTCATCATGTGTTTTAGAGCTCACTAAGTCCAAAAAAACAACGCATTTTTGGTCATTGGTCTGTCTGGGTCTCTGCCAAGATCAATTCTTGTAATAGTGGATCAATTTTGCTGCGATTTTTTTATTTATTTTTTTTTTTTTTTTTTAGCTTGGAGGATTTTGTCCTCCTATGCCTGTGTGCAATAGCCAAAGAGCGTGTTATTCTCTAGTGTAGCGCCCAAACGATTTAGAAGAAACTTGCCTAAAATCTTCTCCTTAAATCTCTGTCAATCCTCGAGATTTAGTAAAAAGCGGAAAAAAAGTTATGAAGAAAACGCATAACTCCAAAAATAGATATACATTTTTATATACATGATGAGGTAATTTGCTTCCCTACTAAACAAAAAAAAAATATTGAACTTTGCACACGTGTTTTTTAAAAATATTCTACAATTGCTCCCACAGAAACCCGTTAACCTTTGTTTAGTTTTTGATCATTTAAAAAGTATACATCTCTCGAAACATTCAAGATGCTCATTTGAAAGATCTATGTAATTGTATCTTTTACGTATTTGATAAAGTATTAGGCACTGGCAGAAGTAAAAAGAAAATACGAAAAAATTCAAAAATGGCACGGTTCAGGCATAAGAGACAGAAAAACTAGGAAACTAAATAAAATTAAAAAGTACTAACACTTGAAATAACTGACAGAAAAATTAAAATCAAAAATGATGAATTGATTGAATGCATGCAATTTTCCTATTGTAGGGAGTGTACAATTTAGCAGTGAATAATTTTTCAATGAGTATTTAAAATAAAAAATCTGATGTGGACAACACATGATTCCTTGTACGCCTATAAAACTATAAATCGGTGGTTCAAAAAGTGATTTGGTTACAAGTTTCCGAAGATTACAGTATCTCAAAAACGGCACTCGGCATCCCGACATCCATCTATTGACACACACACAAATCGGGAGGAAAACCAGTATTTTACACTCAATTTTCACACTTAAAACAAATAATAAAAATGTTTAATTGGATTGGAAACCAAATTTCGTTTGTAACCTTTATTACCGAAACATATGATTTATGTATTTAATTTAAATATAATTTTTGATGTAAGCTTATTATGACCTTCAAGTAAAGTACCCTTTTCGGCTCACCAATTTTAACCCAAATATAGTAAATACATTTATATGTATATAAATATATACATATAAATGTATATGTATATGTATATATATGTATACATATAGGATATAAAAGTCCTATTTACCCAATTTGAGATGTTTTACATTATATTTTAATATAAATTTTGATGAAAGTCTAGTACGACCTTCAAGTAAAGTACCGCTTCCGGTTTTCTAATTTAGACGAAAATCTAGTAAGTTATTTAAATCAATATATAAGTTATAAATACTAAATTTGAGAAGTTTTGCATAGATTTTAATATAATTTTTGATGGAAATCAATTATGACCTTCAAGTAAAGTACCACTTCCGGTGATCAAGCAGTGACCAAAAAGAGAGGTTCACAACTAGATTTTACAGCAATCCTAAATACAAAATTTCAACTTTTTACGGCTAACCGTTTTTGAGTTATGCGAGATACGAACGTACGTATGTACAGACTCCACGACGAAACTAGTCAAAATGGATATTTCCATTGAAATCTGAAAACCGAAAATTTTCGCGACAAAAACACTAGGATTATAATTGTGATGAGCAAATGCTAAGCATATTCTCGAGCAGCCCATGGCCCATATTTGATATGGCCCATGGTTGATATTTTTTGCAATATTGATTTTTCGAAAATTTGAGGTTATACAGTTTTCCATTTCATCAATTTTCTCTATTCCTTCCAACTTAATTCGCACATAAGATGTAAGTAACACCAGCAAAGAAAAGAAATACAACAATTATAAAAAACAACGGGAATCAATTAACGGAAACATTTTACTAACTTTTTCAAAGTTTTATAACATGAAAAACAGAGAGATAGAGATAGAGATAGAGATAGAGAGAGAGAGACAGAGAGAGAGAGAGACAGAGACAGAGACAGAGACAGAGACAGAGAGAGAGAGAGAGAGAGAGAGAGAGAGAGAGAGAGAGAGAGAGGGAGGGGGATAATGGCTTCGGGTTAGCTAACTATTAATTGTTAACTGTAATTACTGTAATTATAACGCTTCTAGTTTATATATATATATATATATATATATATATATATATATATATATATATATATATATATATATAAAATAGAAAGAAAACTTTATTCTGGGACGAAGTTGTACGAATATGTTGTACAAACAAAAAAAATAACAATTCTGGCTTACATATTGAAATAAACAAATAAGAATCATAAATAATATAAAAGAAAAAAGAATCCTTGTGAAGCAATATAGGCGAGTGCTAATAAAGAGAACAAAAAGAGTGAGTGACATTCAGCCGTTTAAGAAAACATTATCGTTAAAATAATTATTTACATCTCATAGTGAGAAAAAAAATAATGTATACATAAATTATTATCTTAATCTTCAGATTAATTAATAATTAAACTTATTTATAGCCGTAAAAACAAAGTTTTGCACTTATCAACTATTTATTTTTATTTTTGTTAACCCTATTCATATTTAAAGAGCAGTTCGTTACTGCTATTCAAGAGATAAATTTTTTTATTGTGATTTTTAGCAATAGACAATTTTCATAGATAAGTGTCTGTAGTAAAAATCATGACATCAATATATTTGTTTTGTTTTTATTCGTTATTTTAATATCATTTGTTCTTTTTCCATCTCAATTGTGAACCCCATATCAAGTCCAATGCAACCAGGCCATTGGGAATAAATTGAACACTTAGAGTACAAATATACGAATACCTAAATTGTTACAAATATATATATATTTTTATATATATATATATATATATATATATATATATATATATATATATATATATTATATATGTAGGAACTTCCAGGAAGTCCTGCCACTTTCCAACTAAATTTATCTCTGCCATTCACAATATTTATAAATTACGTCCTAGCAAGGCAGGGACGTATGCATGTATTAACGAGAGCGGTTGTTAACCCCTTATAATAAAATTCTGTAAACAGGCAATAAACAGGTCTTACAACTGAAAATAAAGCTCATCTTCATCTATTATTGCCGTCGGTGTATATATGTCTCCACTCTATATAAGCTTTATATACTTAAAATAAAAAATAAAATCCTGTACCAGAACAACCCTCAGAGAACCTTTGGAACGGCACTTGAGGAGATGATGTGGTTAGTATGGATTCTCTAGTCCCGCCCGAGCAATGAAGGATCAGGTACCAATTTTATAGGCTAAAATGTTTTTTTAGAAGGTGAGTGTAGCCAATGGCTGACAGAACAGAAAATAAATTTTTCTAACACTGCCAGACGCAAACTTGAGAAGCCCGGTAAACACACTAATTTAGTTTGCATCAATAACTTAATGGAATGATTTTCCTTAAAATGGCAATAAAATCTTGATATCAAACAGAGAATATTAATGCTACTAAAAGTGCATTAATACGAATTCTTAAAATTAAAAAGAACCATTAGACAGGAGAGCCGTTACACTTCAATCTGTAGCCTGGATCTAACAGTAGGCGTGTTACTTTTCTCATTTCGACCCACGCAACAGTCACTCTCCATTTCTTTATAATCTAAACATCCAACCTCGACCCCTTTAACTCCTTTCGTGACTCTTATTATTAAAGAACAAGTTATCGAGAGAACTCAAATTTCAAATCCATTAATATCCTCACAATTAATGCCCACTGTTTTAATAAGTTTTTCGAAAAAAGTAAAAATTATACGAGCTCTTCCACCTAACATACAATGCGCTTGCAACTTTTTATATTATGCATTTATACAAACCAGTGCAGCTCCGGTTAAATCTGTTTACAAGCCTAGACCATCCGACATCTCCAAGTACCCGCCCTTGTTTATTGCCTTAGGAGTGCCGGCCAGCCCTTAGCATAAGAATCCACTCACAGATATAACGCCCTGCTGGCTAACACGTGCAACGGGAATAAACAAACAAATAAATAGCCAAGAGAGTCATAAAGTGCGGTCTCCAGCACCAGCGTTGACGCATACCCTCCAGACGACGCTACGTCAGCGTTACTATGTGCGCCGTTTGGGATACTAATCACTGTTATTGACTTACGACACAATCCAGAGACTTCGATGAGTAATAGTTACAGAAGTAGGAGATCGTTGATATATATCGCAGCTGATCACAATGATTACCCACCATGATCTACCATGCTTTTACGCTGTATCAGTCGATCCTTGTTATGTACATAGTATCCAAAGCAGTTTAGATATCTATAAAATGCAAGAAGACGAGTGGAATACCTTTTGCGAGTTCGCAAGTAATACAGACGTTCATCCTTCATTTACCTTATCAACAGTACCTATTCTTCACACGAGTAAGCTTAAAAGTTAAGTCATTTGAAAACTTGACCCCAAAAGGTTTTGTCAAACCTAAAAGGCCGCGTAATGTGTTACTTCAGTCATGTCACTGTTTCACGGCTGTCTCCAAATATTCATTAGCATAATAGCTCAAGTATTGGCTTAGTGATGAAATAAATAAATCCTCAAGGAGGTACTTGGCTTATATATCGTCAGTTTGGAGATAATAGTGATCAACTAACATTTTTGCGAAGAAAAAGTTTGTTGCTTTCTACCTGTGCCAGTGCAAAATTTAGGCTTCATTATTAACAAAACTGAGAAATTATGAGAAACAATTATTAGTTAATTATAAATAATTTCGCAATTTTTAAATTCTAATTAAATTAATTTATGTATGAACTACATTTATATATCACTGGAATTGAGTTACTGATGAATAACTACAAAAAGTGCTTTATCTTTAGAGTTTTTTCAAGATGGCGGAAAAACACAGCGGAAGGAGCAGGTCGAAAACTTGGATTTTTCTCGTTAAGGGGCAACAATATTCAACATACATGAAAAACAAAATTATTCTACTTTTTTCAATCCAAAATATCTTTATTGAGCCCGAGATTGGAAGATTGCCAATTTCGACAGATATACTCGTACATCACGGAATTTAGAAGTTTGATACTTAGTGGGCGCAGAATTTGGTGCTCTACAACTTTTATCTGACGAGTTTTTTCTTTGAGAACTCATTTCAAAGCTACAGAATCATATACAGTACGCTGTCTCAGTATTTGACAAAGTTGGACAAAATCGCCGTTGTATGAGCGCGATTTTCGACCACACTACTTAACCTAATTTGTGGTGTCGTGTTTTTATACTCATTTGACCTAGAATTTGATGTTCTCTAATTTGTTATACTACAACGTTTCGATATAATGTACCGTTTGGGGATTATAGGTGAATACACAACAAAAAAGTCCAAAAAATTCGACTTTATGACTTCCAAAAGTTCTCCGAGACCACCCGTGTAGCATTTTTGTTTTTTTACATGTTTCTATGTAAACATATACAGTACATACACATATATCGTATAAAAAAAAAACCTTGTACCCCACCTTTTGCATCGTAGAAACCCTCTACTGTCTGGCCTCGCATGGGAATCAGTAATATATTTGGGATACATTGTGATACCATCAATAGTAACATCAAATAACACATTTATTGAAAGTTATAATATTGAATTAAAATTGCTTTCTATTTAAAAGCAGTTCTTGTTAGATTTTTTAGTAGAAGTAGGTACCTCAACATTGAGCGAAAAATTAAAATTTACTTCCTATTGTAGCGTCTGGGTCTGATTTCGCTACACTTTAAAGTAATCAGACGTGCAATTTTGAAATCAGAAAAATATTTGGAAAAAATAAAACCAGTTCTAGGTCTATGTTCGATGGGTGAATTTTGAGGATGTCAGAGCGCATTACTATCAGCCAGATTTCCACATTAGATTTCAGCTGAACACGAGGAATAAAATGATATGAAATCTAGGTATATGTTCGATGGGTAATTTTTGACAATTTACCAACTTTCAATTTAAATTTTCGGGATGTTCGCTACACTTTACAACAGCCAGAAGCGCAGTTTTGTGTTGAGACATCACTTGCCTATTTTTTTTAATTACTTCCAGATGTATGATTGGTGGGTGACCTGAATCTGCCATTGGCTCCAGGACTTTGATGACAAATGACCATAGTTAAGTCGCCAATATAGAAATAATCCATAAAAATCTATTCTGGGAAGATATTTAGAATATATTTAATTAAGTTGTGAAATTATCAATAATTAACTAATAATTGTTAATAACTTCACAATTTTGTCAATACTGAAGCTTAAATTTGGCTAAGGCTTAGGTACAAAGCAACTAATCTCACCTTCGCTAAAATCGCAGTTAATAACATTTACCTCCAAACCGACGATATGTAACCAGGACAAGGTAGGTTTTTATAAGCTGAAGTAACGACAAATAAATATTTTAATATACAAATTTTTATTTGATTCGGTATGAAAGGTATATAACTATGAATACTGTTAAATAAAGTCAAACAACAACAATGAATTGTTAATGTTGATAAAAACACTCGATATAGCTCAAAACATTTTTTTCGTTCCTACATGGCCATTTCTGGCATACGGGGTTTCAGCAACGGTCGAGTATTACGTATGGGATTTACGAATGACACCTGCTTGCCAATAAAACTTATTTATTTATTAATCTACTAATCTACATCTTTTAGGGTTATGTTTACTGTTGGGAACATGACAGAAAAAGGGGTTTTGGTGTTTGCGCACCTTACGACTTCGTTTCATAGCGTTCCTACAAGACTATATGCGTCCAAAGTTTTCATAGGATACCGCAGTATTTTAGATACTATTTGAAAATTTATAATAACCCTAATAGCCATACAATGAATGTTAATAATCATTATTGATTTAATCTAGCATATAGCCTCTAGCTTGTTAGCGTGTGTAAATCAATGAATGAGTTGAGGACATCGTCCTAAACGATTTAATCGGATATTTCATTTCCTGCTATTTCATATTGGACAAGAATGATATAAGTATCATTTTTCTGTTGAAGAATTTTTACTAATTCTGAAGCTCTAAGAACATTGTTCATCGTTCGTATTTTGATAATATAGATTCGGTTCATTTGACACTCTCCAATAAAATTTATAGGAAAATTATACTACATAGGCAAAGTTTAATTTACATCATTTTGGCCACTTCCAAAATTATAAGACGTCTAATATCTGAACTTCTTCCATACTCAGTTTGGTCGAATTCTTCGAATCAGACTGGAACAACGAAAATTAATATTTTTTGTAAGCAGGTTCTTTCAGAAAATGAGGTAGCTCTATTTTAACTATGAAACCACTAGAAGCGCTAGACTGGAGAACCAGCTGAATGTTTTATGGAAGATCGTTTCTATTCAGAACACGTCAAGTGGCCGCTATGCGGGAGGTTCTGGCATGCATTGAATTCTCGATTACCACTATAAGTTTACATCAGGTACAGTTTCTTACCACAAATAAAAAATAAAGTAAACATCGCATGTACGATATTCAGAGTAAAATTGAGGTTTACAAAGGAAAAAAAAGAAAATTATAACTAATCATAGTTAAAAGTTTAATTCTTCACCCCTGAACTCTATTACTTTCCTAAGCTAAAACTTTAAACCCAAAAACTTGCTATGACTAATTAATGTACAGAAATCATTTTTTCAAATTTCACGACAAGGGAAAAAAAGAAGCCCAATACTTCTCTAGAAGAGGTTAAATTTTTAAATTTTAATTTTAATTTTGAAGAGGAATGTGTTTTAACTAGTGAGAGGAATAAAAACAAAAGAGCTTTCTCTGAAGCATTACATATAACAGATAATATAGAACCACAAACGATAAAACATATTCAATAATTTTTGAAACGTTGAGGAATTTGGAAAAATAATATTGCTAATTACATTAGTATTTTTTTTCATTCATATTGCAAAAACAAAATCTTTGGATTATTGAACTTTCTGCTATATACTTAATGCCTATTATATTTGTTCAGTTGATATAAGAACAAAATAGATAATTTTTTTTAGAATTATTATTAGTAAAAAATAATGAACTATTATAATGCCTATTTTTTTATAATATTAATTTTTGATGGCAGTATCAATTTTTATATCGTCTATTTATTTTCTACAACCTACTACCCATATAGGAAAATGAAACAATATCAATAAATGACATAATATTTTCTAAATATACCAAAAATAAATATTTAAACTGAAACTGTTTTATTTTTTAATAAATATTTTTGTTATACATGAAAATTATTGTAATATAATTAAAATATTCTAGTTTAAATAAAATCTTAATTTTATTTTAGAATTTGAAGAAGTTTTAATTAATTCTTGAAAATGACCTTAATTTAAGTCAAAACGCTGAGATAAAAATGTTGGCAACATAGAGACAGACCTTCAGGATTTTTAAAAATATAATTAATTTGTATTCTACTATTAGAAAATAATAGAGGTCTCAAAATTTTAAGAAAGGATGTTTCATATTACACTAAATAATATTTTTTTAAATTTAACAACTTTTATTGCGCTTTGATTAATGCACATAAATCAAGATTAATTTTTTGGTAAATGGCTCGTGTGTATTATAATAAAATCGGTCATCGGGATCAAACATTGGTATGTTTAAAATAATAAACACTCACCAATATCAAGAGGACATATTAAGTCGTGGGGTAAGTTCAACCACAAGGTAACTACAATTTTTGCAACATATGGTTTATTGCACAGAAAGGTTCCATTAGTTTAGGTCTATAACATACTATAACTAGGTAACTTTTGTAGACGATCCAGGGATTTTATTCTTTTCGAAAATAGATCATTAGAAAAAAAAAAATCAGTTTATAACTATGTAATTTCAAATTGTTTATCACGTCAGGATGGATAATTACATAAAATTAAGAAATGGCGGTAAAATGAAAGTTACTCAAGTTCTCGAATTCATTCAAAATCACAATAAAAAAAAACATTAATTCCTGTTTGTTTGTTTTTTCGAAACAGCTGAATTGTAGTTACCTCCTAGCAGAATCCACCCCACGATATTTTTTTTTTTGTTATTTTTTGACAGTATTTAGATTGATACAGCCTGTAGTAAAGTTTATGAATCTGTTACGGCATTAGAAAATGGTGAAATCGCATTTATATTGTCGCGAAAACGTCTTAAAGTCTGAAGCTTTCATGTTTAAGTAACGAATACGCATATAAAGGTAAAACAATAATTACACATGAAACTATAAGATAAAAGAAATACAATACCTACAAAAAAAGAATTAAAATAATCGAAATCGGCCTTTATACACAAAATAATGTAACAGTCTTTATGCACTTCTGAAAAATAGTGATTTAAATAAATTCGTTTACCATGTTTACCATAGAATAATATAAGTTTACCATGAGAATATTAAAACACATCCACTATTGGAATCGTATGAAGTAAATTAAAAATACAAAAAAAATAACATATTTATAACATAAAGAAAAAATAGGAACAGTGTAATTATGATTTCAAATGAATATAAGTAAATATTAGTACATAGCTTACTGACTTGTACCAGGTGAATTAAAAATGGCAATAAGTTGAAAGTCACCACTTACCTGAAACATATATAGAAAAAAGAAATCATTAATGTTGATATTATTTATCAACAACAATCAACAAGTGATATAATTGATTATGTTGCCAGCATGTACTTACATATTTATTTAATATATCGATGGTCAACTTTACAGGTGTTTTAAGTACCAATTTGATCATTGAAGTACTAAGAGCTGGAAACTCTTGGAAAATAATTTCTGTTATAATAATATCAGAATAACCAAATATACAAAAAACCAAAAGGAATTCATAAATAAGGAATAACAGAATGATGAAAAAAAATCATAAATATGTTTTAATCAAAACTTTAAAATTTGCCTTAACATCAGTGAGGTCGACCATCGATATACTTAATTATTTAAGGGCGTAACGAATAATAAAAATAATATATTTATAGAAACATAAGACCCGTCTAAATGAACATAGCGTAAACGCGGACTTAACATCAGACTTAGGCTGGACATAACCTGTGGCCTAGTTGAATTCATTATTTACCGACCCCTTTAATTCAGTCCATACTGTCAGGGGTGTTGCTATAGAGGAGGGAGGTTATGGAGAGATGGCAACCTCCCCAAAAATTTGGAAAATTTTAAATTTGAGAATCTGCTCCAAACTGCCAAAATTGTGATAAATCATGTTACTTCAAGAGTTACTAAAACTTAAAACAAATAATTACCATTTAAGTTAAGTAATTTGGATAATCGATAAGAAATTATATCGATACAATGTTGTGTTTTAATAGAAAAGAAAATTATTGTTGGGAAATCCGGTCAAAAATATTGGTAAATTTTAATTTTTTTTTTCTTCATAAAAATAGGTTTAACATCGTTTCAAACCAACGATTTTAAAGAATAAACGCAGGCACAACTAATGAAGTGTCATAAAGCAATAATAAATATTATACAATAGTACAAATAGAAAACTTGTTTCATGCAGTGGTCAGTCATATAATATGCATAAGATGGATTACTATTATAGTATTATAAACTAACAAATACATTACAAAGATAATAAAAAATTAATGTTCAATTAACCTGTCACTAATGTTGGAAGTTATAGTGGAAGATTTTTATCGCACATCAGTTAAAAATAAGGAGAGAAAATGTAGTCCGTTTAAGCCTAAAATTATACTTTTGCTTAAATACGAAAAGTAATAATTTTACATTCACAAATAAATTTAACAGATACAAGTTTGAAAATTTTTGAAATTTCAATTACCTACTACTGAAGTAAATAAAGTTGACCTACCTCTTTATCATATAGACTACTCTTAACTTGAATTTGAAAGTCTCTATAATGATATATATATATATATATATATATATATATATATATATATATATATATATATATATATATATATATACCTGTATATACATATTGTAAGCATATTTGCAAAATAATATCATATAGACATAAATCTAAGGTCTCAGAGAAGCAAAAGAGCCAAGAGATTTTTAAATTATTCGCAATGTGGAAGTAAAAATTAAAATGTAAAGTTCCTTTTTGAAAAGTGGATATTTTCACATTCGTTAGTGATTCACGCCCTGGCGATGATATATAAGATCGAAACAACCAGTTTGTATTTTGTTTGTATGCTTGTTTCTTAACACATTGTGGTCGGGTTACGTGAAAATACGTTTTTCGCTATCTATGAGTAGAGCGCGGGTCAAGTAGTTATACGTTTTGTATAGATAGGTGCTAGGATGAAGTAAATAAAGCTATACAGGTTACTAATGTTTGTTATTGCCCTTTCTCAAACAAAGTATTACCGCTTCAGATACACAGACCTCTCAAACGTATAGATCTCTTTAAAACTGCACATCGAAAATAGACAATACCTTGCCTTACTAAGTTAAGGGAGGAAAGTAATTTAGCATCGCAGTACACCAAAGGAAATCGTGAAATCACTATACATACTTCAAGGCTAGAAATTAAAAGATAAAGAGATTTGTGCTGATGTAGAGTTGTTAAGATTTCCTAAGAGCGATGAAGGACAGATTAAATTTAAACAAAAATGAATGGTAAGTAGAATAGTGCTACCATGCTTCCGTCACCAAGAACCTTGTGAGATATGGTAAATTAGGCACACTTACATAGCTTAGAGGTTTGTAATACTCCTAGACACGACCCGATAGCAGACTCGATAAATCCAAAACATCTAAAACATTAGCATCATATTATCTATTATCCTCTTTAGAACAACATTTACTGATTTAACTATGTAAAACAAACTATAACAATAGCATATATGGTATACCACCATGTCAACTATTCTGACGATTGTCGTAAATAATCATCATGTTTACAAAATTCCTGAATGATTTTCAATTACTATAATAAACACTCGTATTTAAAACAAGTTTTCAAATATATTCAAGTATATTTCAAGCTAAACTTAAAATTACTAAACTACATAATAAGTTGAGTGACTAATTTTGAGGCGAATGTTATGCACCAGAAGAAGACTTATTTTAAATAATAAAGGATCTGCTGCATATTTAATTTTTTTTTTAATATTTAGTAATCAGTGCATTAAAAACGTATCTACCAAATCAAATTATGATGGAATGGTATTCGATTTTTAAAAATAAATCATATATTCAAAGGACATCATTTAATATCGTAAACATTTTTAATTGATTCAATACACCAATAACAGGTTTTGAGGACAACATATGAGGTATTGATAATAATGCCAACTACCCGGGTCGTAGATCAAGCTGGTATCTTGGTGTAGCGATACACCAATTTTGATTATAGCTGTTTATATCTATTTATATTTTAGATATAGTTTATATCTAACTATTTTCTTCTATAAAAATATTTTTGAATATTAGTAATTATAGTTAAAAATTTAAAGCAATTTACTACATGCTATATATTTTTTGAATAATTATAGCCTAAATATAATAATGATAAATGTTTTGTCACAAACGAAATTGGATATTGATGCATTCAATTTATTTGTTATGAATCATTTAGATATGCGGAATTTCATTTTCATTATAATTCGACTGATAATTTAAACAGTAAATTAATTAATTAGAAGCCTGCCGGATTCTCTGACACAACCGAGCATGCCGTGGTATCTTGTACTGCCATGGACGGACATCGAATCTGGTTATTCAAGAAGACCAAGACGTATGCCACAGGTTAGACCAATTTTCCTAGATTGATGGAAGAGGAGAATTACCCCTTCTTCACGGACTATGTGCGGAAGTGGAGAGAGGTGATGGAACTCGCATATTTCACTGCTGAAAGGGGCTACCCACCTGAAAATGCGAGAAAAGCCGAACATCACAGAGACCTCCAAAGATGAACAAGAGGAGGAGCGGACAACGCCACAGGACTGAAGGAAGGATGGAGTCTCAGAAATGTAAAGGGAATATTGATATGACACCTTTAAACGAACAAATAGGTCATTTCTTGGAAAGCTATTCCATTTTATCTCAGGTAGATCGCATTCAAAAACGTTGAATAAATTTACGACTGAATTAAAAAGTTTTGAAAGTTTAATAAATTCCTCGCAATGATAATCAAAGTAAATATTACATAAACAAAAAAAAATTACACAATAAATAAACCAGCTTTCGCTATGATGCCACAATCTAGATAACAAGATATGTTCAGCAATTGTAAGGGTTCTAACCGCTTCATACTTTTTATTAGTTCTTGACGTTTCGAAATTAACATCCTATTCTCATAACGCTTTTATTACACCAATAGGTTCTTGTTCATCATTTTCAAATCTAGTAACTAGCCAGGATCTATCGAAGTCTGTATCAATCTTAAAACCTACTATTTTTGAAATAAGGACCTTTTGAAGGACCTCTATCCTGATCAAAGCTAGTATTACTTTTAGACCGTTACAAAATATGCATGAATTTCCTCCTCCTCCCCCCCTCCCCTCTCACCGAACCCACCCTTCCTTGTGCGATTCCTAATAGGCTTTCGGGGCCAACTCGAGTCAACGGGCCTGAACTTGGAGATTGTTAAAACATTGGCTTTTCCCAGCGGCTTTTTTTGATTGGCTTTAATTAATGATTACAAATATAAATATAAAAACATTAAAGTCTCCACTTATCATTTATTATATCGTTTATATATGCATCTGTGTAACTTTCAAGCGCACAATAAAAAAGTTCAGAGAATGGTATATGAATTTAAAAACATCAAGAATAATACAATGTATGAAGCGGTAGGAAGTATTATAATTCCTAAGCTTACATAAAAATAACAGTTGATATCAATCTAAATTAGTCGAGTTGGTAGAAAAACTATGGTATTTTTCATAAGCATCATTTTTATTCCCATATATATAAATATATATATATATATATATATATATATATATATATATATATATATATATATAAGTTAAGCGTTGGCAGCTTCAAAAATCAAAAAAAAAGGAAAAAAAGTTAAGTAATGACACGCACCGTATCCGAAATAAGACTAACTTTATTCAGCTCTTAATTCGCCTTTTATACATTCTGACTGTTGTTTACAGCCGTATATGGTATTAAGGCTAATACTACTGCACTCCGGGCCTTAACTTATATATATATATATATATATATATATATATATATATATATATATATATATATATATATATATATATATATATATATATATTATCCTCCTCATATACATTTATCATTGTTTGATATATATATATATATATATATATATATATATATATATATATATATATATATATATATATATATATATAAGTTATAGTCTGGAGCATAGCATTATTATACTTAATACCCAAATCTCTTATGTAAACAATGATAAATATATATAAGGAGGATTATTAAGAGGAATAAAGCAGTATTGATTTAGCTTTATGCGTGTTCTTTCTCTAACCTTTTACTTTTTATTATCAGTTTTAACTCGTGGTCACTTAACTGGTGCCGAAACCCGGGACGAAGTACGATCGGAGCTTAACCATTCCGAAACCCATTTTATTTGTTTTTGGAGTTCTCGATTGCGTGATCAGGAAAGAAAGATAGAGAGATGGCAACCAATGGAATACTGAGACCACCAGTAATAAATATACAGATGAATATTCCACCAATGGCGGAGATCCCACCTCTATCAGAGACCACCCTGGGGGCAGCACATGTGAATGCATTGGAATGGCTAAAAATTAAAACAGCGACGTCACAGGACCTGAGGAAGGCGGTATCGGACCTGGAGAGATTCACCGGAGAAACAGGTTAGTTGAACTATTTTTTAAAAGGAGGCGATCGCCTAATAACAAGGATAGAGGCAAAGGCATCGGAAAATCTGTTGGGTCGAGAAGATGCGGAGGCATTGAAGGCAGCCCTAATGTGCAGAATAAAAAGAAGCATGTTGAATCAGATTCAAGCAGATGAGGAAACGCCATGGGGTAGTAGTAAAAGAGAGACTAAAGAAGGCTTTCGGAGGGGGCCGATGGGTCCCGCAAGAAGACATATTCCAGATGTTCCGTGAAGTCAGACAGCCACGACAATCGAGCGGGCAATACGCAGGGACGCTTCTAGCTCGGTATAATAGAATCACGGAGAAAATGAGGGAGACGTGGAGTGTGGAAGAAGTAGAAGCCAGGATGGTCTTCCTGTCGACAATACTCAAGGTACAACTGGCCAAGGAAACAGGAAAAAAAGAAGGCATGCCTAGAGAGCGGACCTTCGTTGAATGCGCGCAGGAAATAGAAGGAAGCCCGGATGGAAGTCGAAGAGACCGGGTGGTCTCTTATAAATAATTAAAGGTCTCTTATAATAAATTGCTTGAATTATTTAATTTAATTAAATTCATGCCGGTGCGGGGATTCGAACTCACAACCTTTGGGTTTGTGAGTAAGTGTGTTAACCCGCTCGGCCACCCCGACCCCGATTAATATATATATATATATATATATATATATATATATATATATATATATATATATATATATATATATATATATATATAGGCTAAACTATTAGTTTTTACTGATGCTTTTGTAGAGAGTATAAATAAAGTAACTAAAATAAGATAAAATAACAAACAAAGAGCCTAACTGATATAGCAAACGAACAACGGGATAAAGTATAATATATATATATATATATATATATATATATATATATAAAATTTATACTTTATCCCGTTATAAGTCATACTAATAATAAAATAATAATTTATACTAATAATAATAATAATAATAATAATAATTATTATTATTATAGTGCCATTAATACATGGGCGATTCCATTGGTAGCTTATAGTTTTGGTATAATAAGCTGGTCAACTACCAAACTTCAAGAAATGGATCATCTGGTGCGTACAATGATGACCAGTGCTAGAGTTCATCACCCAAAGGCGTCTATGGCTAAACTTTTTTAAAGATTACACAGCCCTCAATCTCAGATATCCAACGCTACATCACATTGGAAGTGAGGATCATTTAAAAAATATATGGAAGGACTAGATTCTACAATCAGCTGCATGAGCCGGAAATCGATAACGAATGCTTAGTTGATTGGTTGAAGACGGGTAAAATTTTTGGTGAAACAGAAGGTTTTTACATGGCAATACAAGACCAAGTTATTGCAACTAGGGCTTATAGGCGACATATCCTAAAGGACAACGTCGTTACAGATAAATGTCGCCTTTGCTTAAAGGTTCACGAATCAATCCAGCATGTTACAAATGGATGTGAATCTTTGGCTGGGACAGACTATTTGATGAGTCACAATAATGTGGCAAAAATATTTCACCAAAACATATGCAGAAAATTGGGGTTATTGGACAATGATGAGGTCCCATACCATCGCTATACGCCAGATAAACTAGTTGAAAATTCATATATAAAAGTTTACTGGGATGAGCAAATTATTACGGACCACGGAGTAATACATAACCGACCAGATATTCTGATTATACACAAAAAAGATAAAATGGCCAGAATAATAGACATAGCTGTCCCAAATGACTCCAACTTACTCACTACAAGGGCTGAAAAAATAAGAAAGTACCAGGAGCTTGCCTTAGAACTAAAAACACTTTATCACCTAGATAAAGTAATAATAACTCCAATAATTATATCCTCAAATGGTCTCATATTAAAAAGCACATGAGAGGGTATAGAATAACTTGGCCTTGATCTTCAGAGCTTGAAAGTAGCTTAAAAAGCAGTCCTGCTTGATACTTGCAGGATTGTGAGAAAATTTTTAAACAAATAAATTACATTATATCATCTACCTTTCCTTGAAGTGTTTTCCGGAAAGAAGATGTTAATCCAGGACACTGAGAAGAATAGATGTAATAATAATAATAATAATAACTTCCCAAATCTTCAATTGAAAGGATGTACTTGCCACGAAAGAAAGGAGGAAGGGGGCTTGTTTGTCTGTTAAGGAGCTGCAGAGAGCAAGAAAATAACTTAAAATACAGCTTTCTACAATATAACTCTTCTTTGTGGTCAGCAATAAGAACATTGGATAATGGATACACAGCTTTGAACTTAATTTCATCGGAGCATAAAGAGTATCCTACCGAAGAAATTCTGATCGAAAATTGGAAAAATAAATCGCTACATGGTCGCTTTTACCATTCTCTTTCACAATCAGGAATAAACTGGGATGCTTCTACTATCTGGCTTAAAAAAGGATATTTATTTCCTGAAACGGAAGGGTTTATTTTAGCCATTCAGAATCAGGTAGTTTCCACCAACGCTTACAGAAAATTCATATGTGGAGAAGACATCAATGACCGATGTCGCCTATGTAAGAGTGCAATTGAGTCTATCCAGCATATATCATCTGGGTGCCAAGCGTTGGCAGGTAAAGAATACCTTATGAGGCACAATAACCTGGCCAAGATTATCCACCAAGCATTGGCCTTACTTTATAACATGATTGCTGATCAGGCTCCTTATTATCGGTACGAGCCAAAACCGGTGCTGTCTGCTGAAAACAGAACGTTATACTGGGATCGTTCCATTATTACTGACCATAGAATTGTAAATAATAAACCGGACATAGTCTTAATTGATCAAAATGTAAAAAATGGCTATGTCATCGATATTTCTGTTCCAACCGATGATAATATCGAAAAAACAATTTCAGAAAAGATAAGAAAATATCAAGAGTTGTGCCAAGAACTACGGCAACTTTATAGGCTAGAGCATATAAAGGTGTATCCGATTATAATATCCAGCAATGGGCTCATCCCAGACGATACCATCAGATCAATTAAGAATTTGAAGCTGCGAGAAAAAGTACTGGAGAAAGGGCAGAAAGCAATTCTCCTTAGTAAAACAAGCATCGTCAGGAAGTTTTTAAATATAGTTTAAAATTTGAACCTAACCCTTGACTTTGGTCCGGCTAGGTGAATGTTTCTGGCAATAGCCAAGATTGTATGAAATAAAAATAATAATAATAATATATATTTATGTGTATATAAATAACTCAACAAACTAATCATGCCCCTACTAGAGAAAGAAACTGAAAGGGAGCCTGCGCCATCCCAACCTTCATTCAATAAACAAATGCTCTGACCTTACTCGTCAAACCTGTCAACCACAAAACCACAATCTTCTTTCCGAGACCTACTTATCTGCCGTGAACAGGCTTCCCCTCAGTCTGCATCTTTGACAATGAGCTAATAACTTGATAATGTCGTAATAGTTATTCAATAACCATTACTATAGATGACTGGACCATCAAACAATAATAAAACTTAGCTTAGTCAATTAATGAAAGTCTTTGACAATTTTCAGCCACTAAAGGAAAGATAATCATAAGCAGCTTTCCCAAACATTTTCAACTAAGTCACCACAGAATATATTACACCAAACGTGTTTGTACGGTAGGCATCTACAATATGGACGATTATTCGATACAGTTGGGATAAGTGGACGATAAAGAAGAAATTGAGGAAGTGAAGTGACCAATGTTACCAAATATGAGAATGACAAGTAATAAGCTGTCATTCTCATATTTGATAACATGTTATAGGTCAAACAACTTAAAAATATTCAACGGTTATGTAATCATCGTGCCATTTTCAGGCATAAATTACTTTTGAACATTGTCATTCTTCCTTTCCCCCTCAAGTAACGCATATTATTAATAGGATTAATTTCGATAGGGGTAACAACTGCTGGATGCACCAGCTGAATTATTTAATAATTTCGTAATGCTTAAATTATTAATGATACTTTTTGTGAAGCTATCGTCTGTGATACTCAATTCATTTTAATTGAAAAAAAGAAATGGACCATTTTATATCCGCACCCTCTAAACTAGTCAATACCTCCAATAATCATTTAAAATTTTTTTTTTATCTATTAAAACAAAAATCTATTTCCTATTCATTGATTCTATTAACACACGATGACAGAAATAAAGAAAAATGGACAAATAGTATAATTTTTCTACATTAATAATGGAATAATAAACATATGAATGAAAAAATGGACTCTAAAATGGACAATTGTCCGAAACATCGGCTAAGCATGTAAGAAATATAGATGTCTCTTAAAAAATACTAATTAGTCTTTCAATATTAATTTTGCTTTATAAGTTTTACGTGGTAAGAACCATTTAGAAAGATATGCATTTTCTATTTTAATATTTTTTCTATCTATTCTGTTTTCCTACAAACTTTTCATGAATTTGACACTATTATTTTATTAATACTTGCAACAAATCGAAGTGAATTATTGGCATCAGTAATAACGAAATAGTTCAATACCGAAACATAATATAAGAGATATGTCTACACAGATGATAGAAAGATGTGGACTAAAATGGCTGTGCTTGTATTATTTATTTGAACAAGTACTGCTTGGCTTCAGATACTTCTTATCTCGCACTAATCTGTGAAACAACATACCTGAAAATGTTACAGTAATCAGAGCAACCGAATATAATTTCAAAAAACCCTGTTATAAATATTTACTATTTACACCAATAACTGTGCATAGATAGATTCAATCTACAAAACCTGAAAAAACTTAAAGAATTTGCTTAAATTCCGAAATGTGATATGGCCCATATTACATTCCGGAATTAAAGGAAATGAAAATGCCGATTATTTAGCAAAAATATTACTATAAGATCTAAACAATATCTACAGTTTTACAAGAACACCAATATTCTTGGCTTGAAACATAACATTATTATTGATCAGAACTTATCAAAATGACAGAAGATAGCGCAAAACATAAATACCTTAGAAAATAGAAAGCTAAAAGCTATTTATACAGATTTAAACTAAAAATTTGTAAGCGCGACGGAAAAAACACCGCATATTATTCACTACGGTTTCTTTTTTCAAAATAATTATATGTACATATACACACGAAACATTACGTTATAAACATAAAACATGACAAATATACTTACATAAAAATAACAATGTTTTTTTTTTGTTTTTTTTTTTTAAGGCAGGATAAATGATCATCCTGGAGTGACCTATGACTTGGAGCCAAATTTAAAAAAAAAAAATGGGACGGTAATCTCGGGAGAAAAGAAGCAGGTGGCGGACAGACGGATTTTTTTATTTTATTCGATTTTTGGATTCTACGTATCTTGAGATTACATTCAAACATAAAACCTACAATTTCAAGAAAGGATTTTTTAATTTTTCTTCATCGATCACAAAAGTTAATAATTCAAAATAATAAACCAAAATGAACAATCCTCCAACCACCTTATATAAAATTGCACAAAATTGAAAACATAAAAAACACAAAATGATCATCACAGTCCTATTGAACGTTCAACAAGAAGGCTAATGCCTAGTTCACAAATCACTTTTACGACATGAATTTTATTGCTGACTATCGACACATACATTTTAAATAAGCATAACAATGATACAAGCCAACGATGAAAAAACTTTTGTACTGAAAATACCTTATTCCTATAGTTTTTAGGGTGCCGAATCCAAATATGATATTAAAAAAGCTGTATTACCCACGATTTCTTCACATTTTATAGTTAAATTTATTAAATTAAGCGATTTTTAAAGAATTGAACAGCTTTCAGTCTTAGGCCTCATGAAACAATTAGGTCTTAGGTTGGGCCTCATGAAACAGTTTGTAAAGGCTTTGCCTAAAGATGGACCATGTTTATATATTATAGTATTTCTGCCAAAAGTCTCCACCTCTTTCAGAAGCTAAACTAAAAGAAGGCATCTTTGTCGAACCTGACATTAGAAAAATGATGTTTGATGTTAACTTTGAATCCACAATGACCTTATATGAGAAAGAAGCATGGGTATCTTTCAAGCAAGTCGTTACAAAGTTCATGGGAAATGAAAAAGACTCAGAGCATGCTTCTATTGAACCTAACATGTTACAGAAGTTTAAAAAGTTAGGATGTTTGATGAGTCTATAATCTACGGAAAACTATGGGTGATACAAAAAAACTAAGGCCAGATTTAGATTCAGCGCATAAAAATCTATAAAGATCAATTATTAAAGTTAAAAAAGTTTTCATAATTTTTTTTTTGTTGGTCTGTGTTATTAATTGAAAAAAATGATATTAATATTAATGATTTACTATCACAAGATATTAATTAACAAGCAACCAGACATATCTGAAGCAAGGAGTAATTGAAGCTTATGAGCATTCTTGGTCGGCAACTAATTGAATGAGTGGCCATCGCATGGGCAGACATGTTCCAGATTGGCTTACCCGAATGTTCTATCCAGTGTCAGCCCGAACTGGAAGATTAATACGGTTAAAATAAATTCGTTAATTATATTGGATAATTAAGAGGAATAGATTATTAGTCTATTCAAAACTTGAACAACAAATTAAAACAAAAAAACGCTGCAAATCATTACACAATGGTTTATTATTTCCACTTAGTAATATTTCAAAAATATTTATTCTGTCCAAGTAAAAATAATTAAGCAGTAGGCACTAAAGGAAAAGAAATTTGAAGCTTGTCCCAAGATGGTCACCGTGAGAGTGTCGAAGTGGGAGTGTTAAGAAAAAACTGTGTCAATGCAAGTAGGCTGTGATGGTTAGGACATGTAATCAGAGAGTAAAATGATACAGAGGAAATATTTGATATGCACTTCAGTAGGAAAAAAAAAAAGTAGACTAAAGAAGCTAAAGGAAGTGCAGAAATAATCCAAGTAATGATAAAGCAGAGTAATAATTCAGAAGTCCAATAGATAAGTCAGAAGACCTAGGGCCACGATGACCAGCCGCGCCGGAGCATTAGTAGACGACGTTCATTACGCTGTATCTCAGCTAATATAGGTGCGATTTAAATGATTTTTTTTTCCTTTTGTAGGGAATTTCATCAGCTTTCGTTTAAATACAAACAGATTTAATTAAAAGCATTCAATTAAGTTAAAATCACCAACAAAAATTTTTTTGGACGGATTTTTTAATGCCTTGTTATGCTGATTCCAAAACACCCTTATATTTCCCTCTATCTTTATAAATAGCCGAGTTATGGGCATATAAGATCTTTTATCGGCAATTTTATAGATTTTTTGTTTTACGTTTTTTTTTTTGTTTTTTTTTAATCCCTTGTTATGCTGATTCCAAAACACCTTATATTTCCCCTCTATCTTTATAACCGGCCGAGTTATGGGATTGTAAGATCTCTAATCGGCCGCCATTTTGAAACAAACAGACGGATGGTAATGTGGAGTTCCGAGGATCATCCTGACATTGGTACCGAATCTCAAGAAGATCGGTCCAGTAGTCTCGGAGAAAAGCCGCGGACGGACGGATTTTTTTTATTCGATATTTGAATTCTACGTAGCTTGAAACGTAAAACCTCAAATTTAAAGGGGGGTTACAAAAATTTTGTCCTTGGTCGATTCCAAAGGTCTATTATTGAAAATAATAAACCAAAATTCCAGGTAGTCCGAATTAACTCCAATCGTTCAAGACTTTTGATAAATAATAAAACATTTCAACCTATTAAGCTAATGAGAGTAACGCTCGAGAAGAGGATCATTTTTTTGTGGCCTAACTAAACATTATACAAGTATCATATTAGGCTGATTCATAATCTAAAAATTGTAGTAATATTTTAGAAACATTTTTTTCCAAATATATTCCACACATTAAGAGTATTATATAAGGCAGATTGTTTGCTCTAACTGCTAAAATGGGACAGTAAGATTAGCCCTATCCATACAAAGGTGACATTAAGAACAAAAACCCTCGTGAAGCAGTTTGGAAACAGCTGTGTTAGAGGAGGGATGAAGTGAGAAAGTAGTAGTTTTGGCTAGAGGGAAGCGAGGTCCTGTGCCAATGACGTGGTTCAACACAACCCTTAATTCAAACTCTCATATTTTTTTCATATAAGAATGTTTTTGTTCCTACTATTTGTGTCAATGTTTACTTTGACTTTTTTTATGTTTACTACTAATCCTTTAATTCCTTGTGACTTGAGTTGGCACTATGGAGTCATTTACATTTTTAAAACAATGTCAGAAGAAAAAATCGTGATTCACGGTTTTTTAGGCATTACTGAAAAAAGGTTTAAGCGCAAAGGCAGCCGCCAAAGAAATAAGTTCCATATAAGGAGAGACAATTATCCATCCAAATACTGCCGCACAATCCAGATTAGGTCGCTCATCGCGTCATTGATGATCTTCTTGAATGTGTGAACCAGGTCCCACATGCAACTATTCGTGATCTATCGGCCGCGATAAGGACTCAAAGCCTTTATTGTAAAAAGCTAGACAGAGTTTATGCAGTTTTTAGAGCAAAATACCCCGCTTTGGTCAACAGGAACCAAGGCATTTTGCAACACGAGAATACCTCTGCACATCGTTTGACCAAGGAAAAATTATCGGAATTGCAAGGAGTAAACGTTTTGCCTCATCCTGCATATAGCCCAGCTATTGCACCATCAGATTATGGTTTGTTTAAATCAATGGCTCATTTTTTAAAAGGTTGAATCTTTGATAATTACGAAGACGCAGATATAGGGCGTGAAGAGTTCTTCGTCTCAAAACCAAAAGAGTGGTACCAGCATCAAATCCAATTACTGGAGGAAAGATGGATGAAAGTAGTTGAAAACGATGGACTTTACTTTGAAGACTAATATTGAATAATGTTTAAAATAAGTATTCTGAAATAAAGCTTTATTAATGCACAAGGACATTTGTAACAACGTAGTAGAGTGTCCTAAAACAAACAAAGGAGCTAACAAGATGTGATAAAAAGCATTAAGACATAAGATTCTCTTTACCGCCGCTAGTTACATTATTCTTTCATCTTATCCTGAGGATCGAACATTGTGAATTCTCATTAGGATACCAATGTAGATGATATGGTTGAGAAGCTGGAATGCTTCGGTCTTTGGCAATTACATGCTCCAATGCGTACAGCGTATATTGGACAATTCTTTTTGGACTAAATTGGACTAAATTATTGCGAAGTTTTGAGCTTCAGCGACTAACGCGCCCTCACTCAACTTTCACTTTCTTAAATATCACTGACGCGGCTTGGAGAGAAGCGCTGGGATCTCCTGGAGTTCTGCTTAACCTAATGTGGAACATATAGAGAGTAAAGCTAGATTCGGAGTTCTCTAGACTGATGTAAATATTAGACATATTTATGAATGTGTTTAAGATGATTCATTTTACTTTAACTTAATTTAAATTTTCTTTGTATTAATTATTTACTAATTTTGCTACTATTTACTTGATAACTTTTTATTATTTGGTATGTATTTATTTTTTTCGTTCCTGCCTTTTGTGGACCACATTAATTCAACTGTATTTATTTTGTTTATTATTTTTTATTTAATTTATTTTTCTTTCGCCTGTAAATATGATACGAATAGTTACCTACAGCACTATTACCAATTGCCCTTCAGTTTGGCAGGTTGTATTAATTATCAATAAAAGGCAGTTTATCGTTCAGTAATAAAAATAATATAATATAATATAATAAGGACTGTCTCCAATCGTAGCATAAAAGTGAACCAGGAAATACCGGTAAACAACTAAGTTCATATCATGGCTAAATAAAGTGATGAAGCTTAATGTAAAGCTTTTATTGTTTATTTTAAATCAATACGATGATTAAAGCATGACTTGATACATTAAACTGGCAATGATAAAATTGATTTATTGTCCAATTAACTTAAAATAATATTGCAATCAGAACCAAACAATAACAGATAAAAAGTAGGTTGTGAGATTGTCGGTCGAAGTGATATAAGAAAACTTGAGCAATAAGCAAGAAAGCAACCTCGCTAAGCAAAGGATGAAAGTATCAAATAATTCGGAATTTAATTAAACCTCCACCAGAACATAATATTAGTGAAAAACAATAAGACTTACATGCTTTAGACGTCCTATGCTCTACCAGTCCTATACAAGAATCAGTTGCACTCTCGAAATAAGCAAATTTCCCAAAACATCTAAAACAATATCATTCTGTTACACAAATTGCTGCACCCCATAAATAAATTTAAAAAACAATAAACAAACATTATTTGTCACAAAACTAAATTTAAAAAAATAAAATAAACGAAATAATCCGAACGGATAGAATGATATTACGGTTGGGATATCGAAAGTAAAACATCGATATTCGATATTTTTGATATTGCGAGACCTCATATCGTTATCCGCCGATAATCGCAAACTACCTAGCGACAATCGATATTTCGGCGTTACGTAAAAGTATGCAAAAGAAACACTGCGTACATTATACACATAAATGAGTATAATGTAAAACTGCGAAGAAGGTTATTAAATAATATAATTATTATTCAAATAAAAATATGTTAATTAGCCATGAATCATCATAAAAAAATATTGGAAGGAATTATAATGGGGCAAAATATAAGTTTTACCTTGAAGGCTTTTAAATATATTTTATATAAAATCATTTAAACATACCAAAATTTCTGAAGTTCTGACTAGATAACCACGATACATGCCGCATTTCAGCTCATTAGATCCAAAGGGGGCAGCTGAAAGTGCTCAAATGTAGCGAGAAAAAATATATATATATATAAATATACAGGGTGTCCCATGTAAAACGAGCCAACGTAAATTTTCTCGAAAACCACTAAATACGGAAATATGAATAGGACAAAATTTGAATACTTTTTACTCTACTGTTACATAGTGTAATAAATTTTTGAATTTACCGCTAGTACATTTTTTTTACAAAGAGAAGAACCAAATACCAAAAATGGTGTAGGCTTGGTAAATCGAATGCCAAACCAAATGACAAATGTGTAAAGAGAGTTTACAAACGCATAGCAAATTAACCTGTGACCAAACGCTGCTGTTCTGGCTATTCCAACTTTTGTCGACTGTTATGGTTGAAATGGATTCGGTTGAAAATATTTTTATTCAATAAAGAAACAATTAAAAGTATAAAATAAAAACATATAATTATATTAACAATATAAATAAACAAATACGCGGATGCAACTCTAGCGCTTATATGGCAATTACCGCAAGAACGGACTCAAACACAGACAAGCTAAAACAACTTCCTTTACACATTTGATTTGCCAAGGTTTGCCACAGATGTGAACGCACCTTTAAAAATATATATAAATAAAATATCGATATCATTGATATATCGGATATTAAGATATCCGCAGAAAATATATGTTTATCAAATCCGGTATTTCGATGTCCCAACTCTAGTTTATATTCTAAAGAAGAAATCTAATTCCTCAATGGTAAAGAAGATAACAAGAATTTACTATGATTCATTAGTCGCAGTAACTATAACAGTATTCCTCATTCATTGCCGCGTCTGTAAAGGCAATCATGGTTTCTGGCTCAGACCAAAGGAAACAATAAAATAATTGAACATACATAATGCAAACTAACACAACCGATCAATAATTGTATACAATTAAGAAATTTTTATCACTTTCCTAATTATAAAGACAGAAACAAACCATTCAACCGAACATGAAGCAGTAATTATTACATCCAAAGAGAAATCGAATAAAAGTGAAGGATATAAACTGGAATGGTTCAACGGAATTTCAATTCAAAATATTGATCTGGTATCAATATGAATAATATACATCAATATAAAAATCAAAGATGTTACGTATTTATCTTCGCCTTGGATAGATCGTGTCTTTAAAATATTACATAAAAAAAACTTTATTGGTCATTTTCTCAGAACTTTTAATTTGTAGCATAACATTTTCATCCATTCATGTCTTCAATTAAATATATGGTTATTCATTACCAAGATCGAAACGTAGTCCCAGTGAAGAAATCACCAGTCTGGCATGTTGCTATCCCAAACTACAGCCGACACTCTAGTGAAGCCGTACAGAACTTTATCCGCTTACCGAGCAACTGAGAGAAGAAAAAAAAAAGATAGAGGAAGAGAGAAACGGGAACGATCTGCCAAGCCGATTATTGGATTCTTCTGATTTCCAGACCGTTTTGGGAAAACAAATCTTAAAACTTAATTAGTAGGATTTATTTTCTTCAATAAAAAAAAGTCCCATAAAAAATCCCAATATTTGGAATTCTGGACCACACCAGAGATAAAAAATAAACGACGAGTGCAATAGTTATAAACAGACAACATAAAGCACGTAAAGCAAAAATAAAAAAAAAGCTCAAGTTAAGTAGGCTTATCTGTTACTAGAAAAAGAAAAAAAGTATTAAACAAAATTACAAACAGGTGTCTTTAGTAAGGAAAAAAAAAACTAGATGCGAGAAAACTAATTTCTGACCGAAATATTTTTTCTGTTATTATAATGTTTTAAAGCATTGTTTGATAACTGTTCTTACTAAGGAGAAAAAAAAAGAAAAGCGAAAATGACTAAAACACATAAGTAATTATTCAAGTCAATTGAATTACACAAACAGAAACAAAAAAGTAAAGTTGAGAGCGGGAAATAATCGGTATTAAAAATTTTAAAAAGATATGCTGTAATTTTAAAATCAAGACCAATATAGGCAAGAGAAAGGGAAGAAATTGAAAGGTTTAGATTGATACTAAATAAATAAGAAACAGTTTTAAACCTCTTTGTTAGGATTAAAAACATAAATTAGAAAATGAAAATTCGTTACTGAGTTAAATAACAAGAAATGAATAATTATATATTTTATTTGTTTTATAAGGAATTAAATTACCATTCAAATGATCATATACACAATTTAGTCATGCGCAAATAAATTTTTTTTTTCGTCATAACTTTTTTTACTGCCTTTTCTCGGAGATGTGCCATATGTATGAATAATTAGAAGCATTAAGCAGAAGACTTTAGACAAGTTTCATTAAAATCGTCAATGCCATTTTGGAGCTCCAGTCGATAAAAAAACACATTTTTTGGATATTACGCATTGATACTCTATTTAGACCCTACAAAAAAAAAAAAAAAAAAAAAAAAGGTCTGAAACGTTAAAGATCCTTTGAAAACTGCACATCGAAAATTGTATCCGATTACAATACTTTCCTTACCTAGGAGAGGTAGAAAAGTAAAAAGTAAATAGATTTAGACAAAAAATTAAATTAAAATGTTTTATCATTGAAGTCGACCAATAGTTGAATAGTAAATAAAAAGAGCCAAAGTCTCTTCATGATTTTACAGAAGAGTTGTGAACTAAGTGCTACGCTTTTTTTAATTATTTTTAAAGTAAAAAAATAGCCATTTTACGTTGTATCTCACTACATTTTGATTATTTTAAATAATTTGATTTCAAGTACTACAGATATGTCTGAGGAAGACAGGACTGTAATGTGGAGGCGCTTCTAGTTCTGCCTAGGTAGTACCGTTAGTGCCAAGGGCTCCGACTCTTCTTCTATAGGGCGATTAAAGAAAGGTCAGCTGATTCGAATACCGTATCCTGTGGTACATGCCAGCGGTACCCGCAAGGAGGAGGTAAAAAAGGAAGAGGATTAATCAGCGAGTGCTTCGCGGCAGTCATTATATAAGGAATGGTAAAAGATCGTTAAAGTAAGTTAAAGATCGATAAGAGTAGTAAAAGACCGCTTTAATAAAAAGTATTAAAAAAGCTATGGCACATGGCAGGAGTAATTAAAGCACAAAAAACAATTATTATCTGCAAATTAGAATCGTGCATATATTTTCCCTAGTAGGCTACCGACTTCTGAGTTAGTATGAATTTAATATGAAATTAAAACAGTAATAACTATCCTTCAATAGAATTGTACATATTTTAAACTGTAGATAATCATTTGATTGAATTACAGAGAGCAAGATTCTAGAAGAGGAAGGAACTAGTAAAAAAAAAAAAAAAAAGATAGTATATGATTGGAAGATTCTAAAAATAAAATCTTAACACTCTCAAATTCTAATAAATAATTGGCAATGTTTCACCAATACAGATTTTTATTTCATTTTCCACAGAGAAAAAAACAACACATACTTCAGAATTGGTAACTTTATAATCCGATATTAATACACTAATTAATGTCACCATCTTCAGAATTCTTATCATGTATAGAATTAGGAGTTCTATTTTCTTCTTAAGTTTTTGATAAATCATTTGCATATGGAATTTGCCAATCTCCACATATCTCAATTAGTAATATTTTTCAAAATTTTGTATGAATTTATTCTATTTGTTGTAAATAATGGTTATTGGAAAAATATTAATAATTAAGATATACGGAGACTGGTAAATGCCATATGAAAATCATTTACCAAGAACTTATGAAGGAAATAGGAGAACTCCTAATTCTATGCATGATAAGAATTCTGAAGATGGGGATTTATACCCCGAAGCGTTAACTAATGTACTAATATTGGATAATAAAGATTCCAGGCTGGAAGTAAAATTGCCATAATTTCCAACTAGCACATAACAACAACCTTAACAATAACATAATAACATAACAACAATAGACAGAGACTTATCTTTATATTTATATTTATATATATATATATATATATATATATATATATATATATATATATATATATATATTCCATTTAACAAGTACAAGAATTATTCCACATAACCAGTACAAAATTATTTTACTGAAACAGACAAAAATCAGTAAATAAAATATTTAAAAAAGCATAAGTGCTGAATATACTGAATTGCCCAATTTTTTGTAAGCAGACCAATTTCTAGCCGATGTGAAAGAAGGGTCCTAACTAGGTCTGTTGGAAAGAACAAGCTGGTACACGTAAAGTCAACCTTTTTGTCGCAACAAAAACAACTCTTCCCTCTCCAATAGAAAGTACAAAAATTCGTTGTCTTGTGTTCACCGCGTTTCTTCAACGCGGTAAAATATAGGATATGCAGTAAACATTGACTTTCGAACTTTTTGATCTTTGTCACCTACGTATTTTACACGTAAAGAAGTAGGAAATGTTGGAGATCTTAAAGAGTGAAGATGATAAAAATATCCAAAAACAATAGAGCTCCGCATCACTATGAGCTACATTATTTAAACAATTCTATACGATAAAGAATTCAATCAAGATGTATGCTATCTTCTGATACATTAGAAACCTAATCTAATAATCTAGGAAGGACTTAAAAGGAATTCTTCAGAGGCTAAAATTCATAAGTTACATGGAACAATTGTATCCAGGTTTCATTTAACTGTAATATTAGGAAGCTGCTTGTGAAAAAAAGTCTGATATTGTATTATTATAGTGAGTTTAATAAATTTTACAGTTGCCAGGCTGATAAAAAGGAAAATATCTAGCTTGCAAACCGTTGTCAAAACCGGATCATACTAACGGTGGCTTTACATTTTTTTTTCATTATCTATCCATTACGTATCAGAATGTGCAGCTCTCTCAGGAGATTTGCTCTTTCTGTTTGCTTTGAGTAATCAAAGGCCAACAAAGCAGTACATCATCGGGAAAAAAAATTAAAATATGAATTCTCAAGATTCAACAAGCTAGTCACGCAATCAAATGCCTTTCAAGAACTTTTTCCTATCTTTAATTTGAGCATCTCTACAAAAGTTAGAAGCCCAATATAACTTGAAAACAAAAAATATCAGAGATATCAAACAAATATAGATAACCCATTGGTAGGAAAGAAACGCATTGTTGACGAATAGCTCGCAGAAAAATAAAACTTGTCAATCATGACTAAATCGACAGAGCCACCTGCACTCAATTCAAGAACACTTAAAATTCCAAAGGTGTTTTAAAGACAAAGAACCTGGTAGAAGTGGAGGATGGATCCAAGGAAAAACGAAGTGAAGAGTGATGTAAAGAAGCTGGGATAGGCGATTGGAAGATAGAGGCGCAGGACAGGAAGAAATGAAAAAGGATAACTAAACAGGCCAAAGGTCAAGAGTGTCGGGGAATTAGTATACAATGTTCAATACGCTATATCTCTGCTAATACTGATAAGATTTCGATGATTTTTTTTTGTTATGTTGTAGAGAATTTTATAACATGTCGATTAATCATTCTGGACGAAAAATCGGTCTAGTAGTCTAGGAAAAAAGCCTCGGACGGAAGACGGACTTTTTTTTTTAATTCGAAATTTGGATTCTACATACCTTGAAACGTAAAACCTCAAATTTTGAGGAGAGTGGGATTAAATTTCTTGTTTTCTTGGTCGATCGCAAAGGTTCATTATTGAAAAAAAATAAACCAAAATAACAATTTTCAAAATGGAAAATCTGGTATGGCTCTCAAACCGAAGAATAATTAAAATGCATGAAAATTGATAGTGTTGGTTGCTTAGTACGAGGTTAGGTCTAGTTTTAGACCAGGCCAATTTTATCTTCGCCTTCGATAACCTGATCACTGAATGGGGTTAAATTAACAACAAAAGAGGTGTTTTCCGAGGCTAAAAGGGAACTCATGATTTATTAATTAATATCATATTATTTATTAGTAACGTGTTTTTATCTAATTACATTTGTTGTCACTTGAACTGATGGCAACTCGTAAATCAAAAAAGTATTTTGTACAATAGGAACAAACAACGTTTTAAATTGTATTTTCTATCCGTCGCTTTGCAGGATATATATTTTTTCTAAAGAGATGTCTCTATGAAGCATTGATTTTCTTTTTTTTTTTTTTTTTTTATAAATAGTATATATAAAGATAGCACGTTTGATTTTTTCAGACTAACGAGATACCACAGATTAAGCGATGTTAGGTTTTTAGACTTAGAATATTCAATTCCAAGAGTAGGTTAGATTTAGATTAAAACCAAGACATTAACTCTTGCCTCAACAACCTTGTCCTTAATGCCACATCCTGTCTTCCCCAATAGGTATTATTAGGACTATTACTAAAGCTTTGTTCCCCTAAAAACAAATTGGCAGATTAGAAGTAGTGAGAATTGGCAGATAGATAAAAATAAGGTTTTCTATCGAATCTTATAATACAAAATATCATATAAATGATAAAAGATCTAAAATATATAAAATACTGGTCTAAGAATAGACAAGATACAGCTGAGCAGTGACGGGAGAAAGAGCACACTGGAAGATGGAGGCAATGATCTGTGATGTGGTGAGGCAACCAAGCATCACCGAACCACTCCACCTAAATCATCGCAACTGATTCTTAAGATTATAACTTAGCAACTCCTGCTTTATGCAATTAAATCTTAAGTTAAAACTAATTCAGGCAAACTCACTGTTGAAGAGCGAAAAAGGCTTCAGGAAAACTATTCTGAATATTTAACAATAGGTAGTGTTTCATAGTGTTGTTACATGTTGGTGCTTTAATTTCGTAAAAGAAAAAAAATACATAAGGCAAATGTACCAGCTGTGAACAGAGCTCAGGCAAATTTCACTGTTTTTTATGATCCAAGGGTTTCTCTAGGTTCTTTTGAGATTTAAAATGTTTCCATTGATTGCACCGGCTAATCCTCTTTGAATTCATGACAAATAAAATTTTAATTTATGGTATTTAGTATATTTTTTCTTATTTTTCCTAAGCATCAAATTTGAACCAGTAGTGGACACTTGAAAATCGCCTGATTGGATTAGTGGTGGGCAAACATTTTAACAACTTTTTCTTGGATTTCAGTCGAATTTTGTTTTACTTGAAACACATTAATGCAATGTTTCCTTATCATACAATGCCTCGGGTCTCATAAATGAAGAAAAAGGAGAAAACAAGGAAAGTCGAGTCAAATTGAAAGTTATAACTTCAGAACATCAAAGATTATATTATATTTATAAAAGTTATATTATATTTATAAAAGTACTTAAACCACTACTAAATGGTATCAGCTATATTTACTCCAAGTTTGAAGCTGAATCAGAGCCTAGCTACCTTAATTACCAAAGTGGCCACTCAGGAGGTATGTCCACTATCGGCATATTTACCTTACTGGTAGGACAGGTGACTCTGTCCAACTTAAACTATGATATCTCAGACTTGGCATGTACTTTAAACGGGTGCAAAATGTCGTTTAAATTTGGAACTTCCGAGCGATATCCAGTATCCAGTGTAAAGTACTGAATACTGTATTTTCTTATAAAGATATGGCGATTGATTGTGACAATTAGAGAAGTTGGACCTACGCAAAACCTCCACGGCTTGCGACAACTTAAAAGTAACTGAAGATTTTGCTGAAAAAAAGAGATAGGGAGTTTGGAATTGCATGTAATATTTTGTGGCAACAAAATAATTCCTTTCGTTTTGTACCAGATACAAAATTAATATACAATACACACATACTATCAATTTGTATATTATTAGTCGGTGTATTAGTAAATTTATCTATTATTAGTATGTGTATTAGTCATTTATTGAAAGGCGCGGGACCCTGGGCCTTTGATCAATTCGCCTTCTCACCTCCGCGCTTTTGATCCGCCACAGGCTCCAATCATTAGTTCTCATGTTACTCAATTCTTGCGTATGGAACTACTTCTTTGTTTTCTCAAATGACCGCCATGATTTGTTCGGAAGAATATATACATCTTATTACTTTATCATTTCAAGTCGTGAAAGGTATTTTTCAAGAATAATGGGTGATTATGAGTATAACAGAGGGGGGTGTTACGATAAAAAATTATTATTATTATTATTATTGTAAATTTTCTAATAAATTAGTGGCCTTTATTTTATTATTTCACTACGTTTTGGCAGTACATTATATGGTGGAACTGAAATTTTTTTTGCTTTAGTCTGATGACCTGTCCTTTTTGCTTGCCCCAAAAGAACCAATGGGAAGCTATTATACCTCTATGTCAAACCTTGCTATTCTTATGAGTTAATCGTGTTCACTATGTTTTCTCGTGAAGTTGTTGGGAACGTAGGTTGCAACTGATGGACACTGTTCGCCCCTCTCTTAAACTATTGCACTAGAGCTTAGCAGTTGTTAGAATGTTCTGCGAGAAGTGTTTTTTTTTCGTAGTCTGTTAAAAACCATAGTACAGATCAATCATCTGTTTCAATGCAACTACACACAAACTAATGATTACGCAGAATCATTTAAGAAGAGTATTTTATTTTTTACTTATCAAATGAAACCATGCCTTGGGAGTAACGGCAGTCACCAGAATCAGAAAAATATATGAGGAAGACCGGCAAAGCTAAATGCTAAATAACTGCAGAAAATTTGAAAAATAAATAATAAAATAAGCTGTTGGTGAAGCTTTGTTCGAGGAGAAAGACAACAAAGAAGAGAATAACATACTCAAAAATATCAATCTTTTAGTTAAACATGGTTATATTAATAAAAACTCCCTATATTCCTGGTTGTACTATATATTCAATAAATAATCGCTGATAACACCGACTGCCATTACGCCAGGGTTGGGGTAATACCGGTTAAAGCTGATATTTTACTTTGTTCGTAATTAAAACAAAAACTATACATGATTAGTGCATAGGTAAGTGTTTCAATTTTCTATTAGGGATTGCGGTATTTCAAACAAATAAAAATTATAATTTTTACAGTTGTTTCCCCTTAGATGACAGCCATTACGCCAGTCTCTTCTACTATTGTGAAAAAGTCTAGGCACATTCATCCTTGAAAATACTTCAATTTCATTATATTTTACGTTTTTTATTTGGTTCTTACTAAATAAACTAACAATGAACTACCGCAATGTTATCTTTTAATAATTTCATTGAGTATGTTCAATACTAGCCTCATAGTATTGAACATACTGAAGCTAAAATGCGTTTTCGTCCAATTTTTGTCTGTCCGTTCACTTTCAGGTAATTCTGAATGTTTAAGGTTGTTTCATTTTATTTATTATTGTATACGATTCATTTATTAGGCCATAAAAACCACTGGGACATTCACCCTGCACTAAACTTAGGGTTAATTGGTATGAAAATGTTTCAAAATAAATGCCTAAACAAATTCTATTAAGCCAATAATATTTAAATTGTTTAGTTTAGCACTTCGCAAAAAAATGAGCAGCTCTTAAAATGATTTTTCGAAGCTAAAACTGAAAAATTCTAAGCTATTTTTCTGAATTCTAATAGTTAAAATTTCAGCGTTATTATATTGCTAATGGAAAAATAATACGTAAAAATGGTCCTATTATTTTTTTTTTATTTGAATCCCAGAAATCACTTCCGAACTAGCATCTTCATACACTCATTATATTTGCACACGAGCACATGAGCTGAATTACACCTGATAACAAACAAGCACGTGCACAGCCTTGTAGTATTTTTTGATAAAATGAAAATAGTTTATTCAAACCAAGAGCTAATAATAACTATTAAAAATAAAATCTTAAAACAAAGATTTAATTTTTTTCCTCAATATAAAGTAAAAGAAGAATTTGTATCGACGATTTCGTTTATGTTTTATAATGACATTCATCTTAACAGTAATGATGCTAATAGTTCGAATTATACTGAATTAGACACAGAAGTGGTTTTGAATCGACAATATTCCCTGGAGCACACACATGCAATGCATTACATTAATAATAGTGGAGATGTATGAAAATCCAAATACGTGCTTCTTTAAGCCAACTTGTAACAAAGAAACAAAACAATAAAATATTATTAAATTCATCAACAAAATTGATTCTAAAGGGTTGAAAAAATATGAGGTAATATAATTACAAATTATAATAAAAGAGAGATCAAAAGAATTTAAGTAAGAACAAAAGTTACTAAGGCTTTTTTTTTTAATCAATGATTTTATTTTATGTGATAAAAAAAAAAATGAATTAACTTTCCTCAGAAATTTTAAAAAACAAATAAATTGATTATAAAAACAGCACTAAATGGAAATACAACGAAATTAATTTTTATTATTAAATTGCAGTTTATAATTAACAGCTTTAATATAAGTTTACATACGGAGAGATCAGCAACTAGTTGATAACTTACCTGTAAAAAATAATGACTCCTCTTTTCATACTTCAAATTAGTAGTTTTCATGTACTTTATTATATAATTCAAATAATTTATAATCTTTCTTCGTATATTTTCACAATATTTTAATTCCTATTGTTTACAATATAAATTAACATATCTTTCTTAATTTCTTATTATCTACATAATAATTAACATGTTTTTCTTTATACTTAATTTTTATTCATCATATTGTTTTATATTACTCTTTTTTTTATCTTGTATACCTGTTATTGGCACTATCACTGTTACCTCTGTTTTTATCTTGTTTTTTCTTAGTTTTGATGTTGGCCAAAAAATTAGGCCGAAACGTCGGCACACAATAGAATAAGGTTTTCTTATTTATTTGTAACTTCTTTGGTCGCACCCCAACCAAGTTTCTCCAACATATTGAAAAGTTGTTTAGTCAGCTTGCTTCTACGGATATTAAATTGTCATGGCAACGATACGTACGCAAGTTGGACACTTCTTCTCATAGCAATTTATTTATGGTAACTAATATGTTCCCATGGGTCTTAGCGAAATGTTATAAATCCTAGAGCTATCCTCAATAAACGCTCTATCTAACGCAAAAAAAAAAATTTAAATCGGACTTTTATTTCCTAAAATTAGGAAACACACAAACTCTTCAGCTTTATATATTAGTATAGAAGTAGCTATAAAGGTTCTTAAATATTACAAAATGTATGAAAATAGTCGAAAGGTATCAAGAGTTAAACAAATCTGAATCATCAATCAAATCTGAAAAATGTTCTAGGATCATTTTATTTCAGTCGACAATATTTGTGCAAGTTCATCCCGTTTTAAAACCACTATTGTCGGAGTTAAAGGTAGAAGTGTAGAAGAAGCGTTCGTCACGGTCCGCGTTGCCACTTGACTTATTCCAGGCCACAATTTCTGCTTTTTAGCAGCCTTTTAAACCAGTTTCTCATTTATTTATTTTTGCATTGAACTTACTAAAGGAAGTGAGGAAAAGGTCTCAAAATATCAATTACGTCCAATCAAAATCAAAGTAAACGAAAATTCGCTTTTTCCGTTATTTAAAATTTGAATATTTTATTTTTGGAATCTGCTTATATAAACTATTTATTGTATTAATGTTTATTTATAAATGCGACTTTTCTTGACCCCTTCCCCTCACCTTTCATTTCCTATGTTCATTAAAGGGATAAATATACCTATTTTTAAAACTCAATTAAAACTTTGAGAAGGATTTTTCAATGTTCAATTCACAGAGTGTATTAACACAATTTAAAAAAAAATAATGGGCCCATAAATATGTTAATATATTTACAATATTTCAGCAAACTGAATATGTATAATACATACTGAATATGCAAAATACATTACATACATGCATTATTATCTATATAATACTAATCAATTTTATCAACACCTTATGAAAAAGTGAACTCTATTTGCGGTCGGGTTCATAATTATTTATTGGACGTACCAAGGAATGAAAGGCTTATCCTAAGTTTCTTATATCTTTCTCTTCTTTCCACTGTAATTATTCATGTATATATAAATGTTTCATTTTAAGTTCTCTTCTTTTATTTTAACTTCTTTATTTTCTGTTATTCATTATTATTATTTTTATTGTAGTTTATATATATATATATATATATATATATATATATATATATATATATATATATATATATATTTTATTTTCTTTTATTATTATTTGATTTCTTTTTTTATCTTTTTATTTATTTATTTTTATTATTTCTTTTTTTTACCATTTCTGTCAATCAGTATGAACTGATATCGGTTAATGATTGATAACCGACATAGTTGAGCGTAAACAGACATCACCTTGTCGTGGATTGCCTTTATAAATAATAATAATAATAATAATAATAAAGGGATGAAAGGTAATGCTTCTGTGAAAAATGAATCTGACAAGAACTTCAGAGGAGGTTCTAAGTAAAAGAAACTTCGAGAAAGTTATAGGAAGAAACACAAACCGTTTAAAGAGCGGTGGAAGAGCAAAGATTATCTACATAGGTAGGAAGAAAATTATCTATATCACAACCATATTTTTCCAAGTTATGAACACTTCTCTGTAAGAACTAAACTATCATTATATAAACGACGCTTTAAAATAAAATTTCAATTTCAGTTGACAATATTGAACTCAATTTTAAAAACCAATCACAGTATGTGCGCAAGTGAAGCAGTCAAATACCAAAATAAAAAACATAAGTTATAATGTAAAATAAAATTCAAGAAGTACGCATTAAAAAAAAAATCGATATATTATTTACAAATAACAAGTATTAAAAGTAATCAAACTATTGTTCATCTAAAACCATCTTAAATTAAAAAAAGAAAAAATATTAATAAAACAGAAAAGTTCACAAAATACAATTTAATTATGAACTGACCAAATCACAGTGTTTGTGCCAAAAAATAAATAAATAAAATATTAATAATTAATATAAGAATATATGAAGGGTCCACAGAAGAATGGAGGAGATTCACAGTTTTTTTTTTCCGAAACAGAGATCTGCACATCAATATGTTCATATTGTTCAAAAAAATAAGATGGCAAAAAGATACAGACGGAAATATGAATGTTTATTAGAAGCGTTTGAAGAATACTTTGAAGCCCAAGTCGATTAAATACAGCATAAGAAATTATTCCAGTTTGAAAACCCTTCACCAATGACTAGTTTAAAATGGAAGGTAAGCCCCAAATACAATAATAAATCCTAAGCTCTTCAGTTGGACAGATTTACTACATAAAGATGTTCCGAAAAATACATTTTTCTAATAAGATAACTTTTTAAGGGCAATTTTGACGTGAAAAATAAATTTACTATAATTGCTAAAACGTAAAAAACAATTGGTACGTTTATGTATTATTTTAAATAGTGGATATAAAAATATATTTATTTTATGTATTGATAGTTGACCGTATGCTATATCAGGAAGATGGTCCGGTTGGCGGTCAAGAATCAAATAAAATAGTTGTGGCATTAAATAAATAGTTACAACTACTTTATTTTATTCTTCACCGCCGTCCGGACTGCTGCTCTCCAGTTACGGAGGTTTAAGAGGTTCCGCGCGTCGGCTGCCACACCGTCAGCCCACCGTAGTTTGGGTCTGCCAACTTTTCAAGTTCCATGGAGACGTTCTTCTAAAAGTTTTCTGGGTATTTCATCAGGCCTCATCCTGACAATATGCCCAGCCCATCTCAACCGCCCGATCCTGATGAATTTAACTATGTCAGCTTCATCATAAAGTTCTTTAAGCTCTGCATTAGCGGTGCGCTCCCTCTATTCATTGTTGACCCGTACTGCTCTGAAGATCTTTCTCAGAATGCGGCTTTCAAAACAGAGGAGTGCTTGTTCGTCAGCCTTTGGGATTGTCCAGCTTTCAGAGCCATATACAAGTACTGGGTTAATTATGGTCTTGTAAAGGCGGAGTTAAGTGTTCCTTGCAATGATTCGGCTGCGGAAGTATCTAAGCAATCCAAAGTAGCTTCTATTGGCGGCTAAAATTCTCTTTTGGATTTCTGCTTTATGTCATTGTTGGAGTTCATTCGGGTTCCGAGGTACACAAACTCGTCGACCCACTCAAGAATACTATTTCCTATTTTGATCTCCGGTGGGTGCTTCCGTCTTTCTTGAGGGTCCGTCTTCATGTATTTCAAGTTTTATTCTCGTTAATGGCCAGCCCGACTTTAGCCGCTTCTCTCTGGAGGTTAAAAATGCTTCCTTCACTGCAGCAAGGCTCCTCTCAACGATGTCCAGATCATCAGCGAACCCTAAGATCTGTGCTCTTCTATTGAAAATAGTACCTCCCATCTAGATCTTTGACCTTCTGATGGCACCTTCCAGAGCCAAATTAACTCTTTCATCCTAATCTGCTCAAATATTAAAAGAATGTTTCTAATTTTTGTATAATCTTTTAAAAAATATGTTAATAATCTTCAACAGCTTTAATAATGAATTATTAATGTGCCCTAAAAGGTTTAGATGTATTTCAAATTCCCTTTTATATATATGTTAGTTGAGTTTGAAAGATAAGAAAAATATTGTATTATGGGGCAGAGATTTTAGCATTTTGAAGAATAATCTAACAAAAAATTTTGACTTGTATATCCAGTATAAATATAATCTCAATTAAAAACAAGAAATTTTGTAAGCTTTTAATCATTTGAAAAGGCAGATGATGCAATGGAACGAAGCTAAGAAAATAAACTAAAATGATTTATAATTATTAAATTATGGAATCAAATTTAGATTTTTTTGTCCATTACAGATTTTATATTAAAAATATATTCAACGACAAAATTTGCAAGCATAATTGGGATACCCATAGTGAATGATTTAATAAGTTATTATTTTAGTATTTAATAATTTAAATATTTTATTATTTTCAAAATTTAATTTCTAATACAACGATAATACCAATCAATACTTCCATAGACAGCATGCTAAGATTCATTTCATGGGTCGAAGAGGAAATGTATATACAATATGTAAATAACACTTTAACACGCCAAGGCCTTCATTATGTAATAATTCAGTCACGTCATAATAACAAAAAAATAATCTTTTTTTCCTTTTTTAGATAGATATTCTACTTCTACGTCATTAAATATTGATTCAAGCATTATTACTATTTTATGATGTAAACACTACAAGTTATTTAAAGTAATTTTTACTAAGAAAGATGCGCAGGAAGTTTATTTTTTCTCATTATTTTGTTTTATTTTATTTTTTAGGAAGTAAGTAAAACAACATCTTATACAGTTATATTTCGACATGTATTTTACATCAAACATTATATCAAAAAAACAATAAACAAACAAATAATTTATTTTCTTTCCTTTGTAATCAGTAATAAATACCATTAAAAGATGTTTCTTGACATGATAATTAGTTATAAATACAAGAAAGTTGCAATTATATTCTTATAAATAATACTACGCGAAACAGATATATTGTTACCTAAAAAACCGTTTGGCGAATAAATACATTTTCAAACAGAACATGAAAGACTTATTGCCACATTTTCATAAAATATCTTTTTGCCATAAAATGTTTACTTGAAACATTTTTTTTTTCATTCCGTCTGTTACACGAATGAAACAATAATAGCAACATCATTTAATAACATTTAAAAATAACAAATTAACAATCTAAGTTATTACTGCGTAATCAAACAAGGACAATTAATGGATCGATCGTAATTAATTTGAATATTTAGTTTGAAAAAATTATTTCATGATTACTTACAAGATTAAAACTTCATGATGATGTTTAAATTATTCACTAATTCACTAATTAGTAATATTATGTATATAACTGCATCATAAAACAGAATAAATCTGAATAAAGAGCATTGGAATTCTATAAATGAAAGAGAGAAACCCCTGAAATGCGAAACCCTACACCTCTTAACTTTCCCATTATTAAGGTCCATTGGATGTATTAGGGTCACTTTTATTATTCAAGGGATGTGATTTACTCCTATGAAAGCAATTATTAAAATTTACTTTTATAAAATTCATCAATGAATAATCAAAAATTATTTATGTTATAAGCAAAAATAAATGGCATTTTTACCAATAATGTGTAAGTAATTGTAATTGAAATTTCATTTTGCCCAACACTGCAAAATATACTACTACAGATTCTAAAATCTATATTATCTAAAGTCTATATTATCTAAAATCTATATATTCTAAAATATATATAGTTCTTTGAAAACTAGAGGGCGTCTGTCGATATTTAGAGAGGCATTACTGAGTGATGCATCCGCTCCAAGCTACCCCCTTGTAGGGATAAGAAGCTGAAAAATTTATATGGGATGGCAAGCAAATGAACCTATCGATTTTCACAGGTATAAGATAACTGAAGTTTGAGCTGTACCTTTCGGGGCGTGGAATTCATTGGCTTATTACGTGAAAAATGATGCTTACTGCCACAATGTGAGCATCTTTATACGTAAAAAAATTAAAAATTTAATGACAAGAAATAAAAAATAGCAGTTTCATAAAAATATTGTAATACACGAAGGATTATGTTGAATACTGTTTAAAAGAATATTTCATTGAGCTTTGAAGAAAATTTCACAAGAGGCAAAATACCTAATGAGGATTTGTGCAACTTTCATTCAATGAGTTTAGCATAATCATGTCATATACAAACGCTATGTTACAATATTTCACACACTTACAAATGTAAAGCAAATAGAAATATCATGCTTACAAGAAGAAACAAATTATGCAGTAAAAAAAACTGGTGGTGTTTCCTAACTGGTCAAAATAATTTATATCCAGCGAATGAACGAGATATACAAATTACAAAAACCAATGACTTATCAGGAATGAAGGTGAAAATTATTCACTTGTACATACTGTCTTGAATAGAAAGTTTCATAGTCCGAAAAAAACCTAGTTTACCTCCTTTTTGTGCATCTAGAGGATTTGCCAAGAATACTTGTAGTGACTATATCCCGTATAGTTTATTAAAATGTCTTGAAAGTACATCTTGGGACTGTTGGTTTGGTGGGGTAAACCTAAAGGTTGATCGCAGACGTTGACCACATCAACTCCACAGAAACAATACATCATAACCAAGTACTGAGCCCAAAATCCTTCATAGTGGTACAGATATGAATTATTTCAATATAAAAAATAATACATCTGATCACATATAAACTTGATTTTTTATTTATCTTATTTTTTTTTTCTGGCTCTTAATATAACTGAATCATTTAATAAACATGGCATAAGTATTAATAATATGCATCCGTATTTTATAATAAAGCTACATTTAAAGGAATCTCTGGGATTATTAAATAGCCTGTGCTCTTATTTAATTTTTAGATGAACTACTAAAGTTCTGGGGCACACTTCATTTCTGGTCTCTTCATGTGCAAACATAGATATCAGGATTGGATTTAAAGTTTGGACGCTCTTGGTCTCAAGAATGTATGGGGCAATTCCTTGGAATCCGTTCCTGGCAATTTTTCTCAAGAAAATAATCTTTATAATGGCAATTTTAAGTTTATCGCATAAAAACATCACTTATGAAAATGAAGAAGTTTCTCAACCCACCATAAACATTTTCTTGGTAATTTCAATATTTTTTTAGAATGTGCCCCTGGCAGCGGCATACGAAGGAGTGATCAGGGGAATATATTCTCTCCCGAAATGTACGAAAAAATTTAATTTTCATACCCACCAAAATAAGATTTGTATTTTAAGTAATATTTTTGGTAATTTTAACAATAGTTTTTGACCAAATTTGGCTATTTAGGTCATTATTTACCTTATTAACATTAAATCCCTCCCCAAAAAAATTTAAATCCCCCTCCGAAAAAAATTCTGCGTCCAGCCTGTCCTTTCCCCTGACATTGCGCACCCCTAGGCCAAGACCTAGCCTAGTGGGCTTAATGGTAAATCGGGCCCTATGCATATAAAATATATGCCTGTCTTATTATTGTTATAAATATTAAACGAATCTCGGAAACAACTATTTTATTACATTTCAAAGCATACAGATAAAAAAATTAAACATATAAAGGGGCTTAATACAAGGAAAAAGCAACTACTAGATTTCACATTCATCTTAATAGGAATCGTAAAATAATTAAAAACGACATTTTTCAACGGAGTTTTGTAAATGGCAATCTCAATTATTTCATGTTCTAGTTCTTGACTTTAGACGTTGTTTTAAACTATTGTACAATTAATTTCATTTTGACTTATAACTGACACATATTGGTTGTTTTAAACTTATCTGTAGATATAATGTGCAGTCGATATTATTTCATTAATGTGGAAATGATTGAAACAAGCGAAATTTCATGAAAGCGTAATAAACCAGACTACGACTTGCCAATCAATAATTCCATAACCCTGCAGCCATCCTATTTCTCCCAAGCTATGAGTGCATCTCACTGATTCTTCAGGTTTCTCTTCGTATTCCTGATTCTGAAACACAATAGCACAATGGTTCGACGCCAAGAATGGCCTTTTAATTTTAGTATGATAATTCTTGTTGTTAAGGTGATATAGCATGAAAGGGGGTCACCCTGCAGACTCCCCGATAAGCTACTCCGTAACCTGATTCTTCCAAAGAGTTATACCAAGCTTCTAAATCTTTAGAACGGTATACCATTAATCTTTTCGGATTGTTTTTTTTTTTTTTTTTTTTTTTTTTTTTTTTTTTTTTTTTTTTTTTTTCTCACCGATTCGAATAGGATCCAATTTAATTTTTTTTTTTTTATTTGGCAATACAAAAATAATGAAACTCCAATGCCATTTATTCTTATACATTTTCTTATATTCTTAAAATAAAAAATATCGTGATAACATTTTTATTTGTTATCATTATTTAAAAAAAAAATCAGTCCACATTATCCAAATGCTTCAACTGCCTTATAACATAAAATATCATTGATGTTTTCCAATATTTTTAAACAGTTTTTTAAAATAATTTTATTAACCCGAAGGTAGCTAAAAAAGTAAAAAATATATTCTTCGAAACTTTTCAGCACAAATTATTTCAGTATAAGTATTTTTCCCAGAGATTCGTTTTTTTTAAAGTAAAAATGCTCACACGAATCTTAAGCAAATTCATCATAGTAGTTTTGGGATTAAAACTATTTCAGATATTTTTTCATATAAAAGACATTGAAACTTTTATTACTATGTTACTTTATTAAGTTTTCTGTTCCTAATTTGAAAAAAACAAAAGCATGAAGAGAACCCACACGTCATGAAGATTCAAAAGTATTTCAACGCTGATAAGTAAAATTAGCTGATTGTATTTTTTTTTTTACTAAAATATTGAAGGAGTCAAACAAAAATTAATATCATCTAGGATATCAAATTAGGAAACTCAAGATAATTTCGATTAATAACTACAATGCGTTGTAATTTGACAGTAACTATTCGCAATAAAATTTTAATGACAGTACTAACTTCCACATCATCCAACAAAACTTCATACAAAATATAATAAAGTCTAATGTAATTAATGTTAACAGTAGGAGAAAAAAACCTACACAAAAAAAAATTAAAGAATAAAATAAAAAATATAATTAAAAATATATATTAATATTATAAGTTTAAGAGAAGCTTTGTTATATTTATTAGAAAGAAAAATCTCGTCGAAAACGGTTAAAAAGTACGAGAATAAGACGAGACTTGTAGGAGAATAAGGATTTAATAGAATAAGGAATCATACCTCCACGGAATTATATCTCCTATAAAGGACTTATAGGAGAATAAGAAATTATAGAAATAAGGACTAAAACCATATACCTGTATGTTTTTTTTTGTTAAATAACACGAATTTTTATAAAATTTAGTTGGGAAAACAATGATCTAGTTGTTTTAAAGGTTGATTCTCATTTTAGTTGAATTTCAATAATTGTTTATATCCACATCAATCGCTCAACCTTTGACAATAAGCAGATGTGATCACATGGAAAAGAGAGAGGTCAGAACCCATCGAAAACTACTCCTAACCTGAAGTTAAAAAAAAAAATTATTCTAGGAGATCTCTTAACCAGCAACTTTTGTCATAAAATAGTATATAAACCCGATATGTATTTTAATAAGTAAGTCTGTCTACTTGTCGTATTTTCCCCGAAAATAATATACTTTTTAATCTATATATATATATATATATATATATATATATATATATATATATATATATATGTATACATACACACATATACATTTTTCCCGCTACATTAGGGTAATTCCAGCGGCTCCTGTTATTTTAAATGAGCTGAAATTTGCAATGTAAGGTTGTTTTCTAGCCAGAACAATACCATAGAAGTGAAGGTGAATTTCAGTCAAACTTTCGGCATATCCAAATATTTTTTTCGCGGTTTTTAAGGTTTTAAGCGCACATCAACAGCCCCTCCAAATTGAATGAGAGAACTGAAAATTTGTAATGCTTTTTGAAAATTTGAATTCCGTTGGTGTAAGAGAAGTGCGCTGTTGTTGGTATCAACTTTTTTCTCAGGCCACTGTGATTTTGATATTTTAAATTTTGTATTTTAGTGAATATAAGACTTTAGTGGCGAAGCTCTGCTCATCACCAATTTTTTAATATTAACGTCATATTTAATTTTAAGTCACCATGACAAAAAACTTAGTTATCTTTCTTTCTCTTAACTTTAACCTCCATAAAGAAAGATACATAGCATTTACATAAAAACCAAGGAGAACAACATTTTTTTTCTCGATATTTAGCATTTGGAGATAGTGCTTTTATAGGCAAGTAGTCCATGGATTTAGAATTTTTTAATTTAAAGGTGTGTAAAAACAATGGGAAGATAGTTTTTAATTCTTTTTGGTTGAAATGGCATTTCCGATATGTTCCCTTCCAATGCTCCGACATGCTTAAGTGTTTCCTGTCATTTCTGTAAAGCAATCTAGATTCTTAGGAGCGTTGAGATATTTCAAACTGATGCCCTTCACAGATGACAGTTAAGAGGAAGCATGCGTGGAATATGCCGTGTGGGTGAAGGCACGAGCATATTACGTACTGCGGTGATGAGCTGTCAGGGAAGAATTATTGTGGTTCCCAACCTTCACCTAATAAGGCTGTTATAGATCTCGCAGTATCTGTCATAGTTGTCATTTTCTATATTGTAAAAGAAACTAAACCACACAGACGGTCTGAAAAAAAAAAATTAATGTCTATTATGAATTGATAGCTCCAATCGACTTTCTTCCAGGAGATACCATTATCCTTGAGTTATCTTTCTCCGATCTTACTGAATGTCAAATCGTAGAAACACGACCCGAAATCAAACCGCAAACGTCACAATTTTAATGCTTGGCACAAACAACGAAACCTATAATTATTTTTTAAAACTACGCACCAGCTAAAAAGACCTGAGCAACATTCGCTTCATTAATCGGAAAACTGAATCTTCAAAAAAAAAATAACATTACATTAGTGGGAAATAGTGAAACAAAGCACCTTTTTACAATTTATGTTTTCATCTACTAATATTTTCATTTCGTTAGTTTTCCCTAGATTACGCATTATCCCAGCCCAGACATCTTACACAGACAATAGGATAACAACGAATGACGAAATGGATTATGCAAAGATCTAATAGAATGAAGAGTAATTTTCCACCCAGATGCTTTTAGATCCTTAACAAAAATGCAGAAAGTACAACAATACATAATGGAACAAAATAAGAGACAAATACCTAAAAACTATAGATGTTTAAATATTTGTATCGATACCAAAGTTTCGATATTGTGCAGGACTGGAAAAAAAGGTGTGGTATTGGATCGAACGGATAAAATTTATCTTTTATTTTATGTATTTATATTTAATCATTTATTAATATCTATTATGTGGGAGAATAAACGCTCATTGCACTGTTTTACCAAATGGTGTCGTATAGCACACAATGAAAACTCTGGATATAATTCCAGAATGGTCCGTAATACAGTGCTGAAAGCCAGAAGGTAGGTATGATAATCGACATCTATTGAGTAAATCAGCAATTATCATGAATTATTAACAATATATCAAAGCTGATTAACAACTTAACTAACACTGGACAAATCTGTTTTATGGCTTTATACTATTTTCATGTAATTGATAAAATAAATATTAGTGGTCGATACGAATATGTAGTAGTCAAATAGTAATAAATAAAAAAAACTCAGTAAATAGTTTGTTTTTTTTTTCCTTTATTTTAATCTTTTGACTATTTAACAGAAGAGTGACAAAAGCAAATGCGATGGAGATAGAAGATATACGCGGCATGATAGGTATGAGGAAGGATAGTACCCAACAGCACCTCTTCCCGTTCTTGAATTAGTCCTTTAATTCAGAAAAGGAGATCACTAACCCAGCTCCTTTTTAATCTTCTCGTAATGGTCATGCCAGCCATAACCATATTGCCTGTTTTGATGTCCGTGAAGGTTATTATGAAAACGGTTTTCATGTGTTGGTCAATAGTTAGTTGTAAGTCGGTATGTAGAGTTTTGTTGATTATGTACCAAGTAGCTTCCGTTATCAGTCTTCAAATTTTGGCTCGAAAAGATTGCAGTTTTTGTAAGTGAGTCTTTTTTGCTGAACCGTAAATCTGTGAGGCATAAGTTAACGAGTATATAGGTTTAAGTAGATCTGTATTTAGTTCCTATCTAATTGTTAGTTTTAATGATTTGTAAAAAGAGAGTACAGTAATTTCAGTCATGTTTTTAGTCTTAGACGTGTGGGTCTCAGATGATTCTTCGGTCGAATATTAGACCAAGGTAACGTGCTGTGTCCGTCTGAGGAATTTAGTGGTTGCCGCTATAAACTGGAGGATACGTATCTCGTCGAATTGTGAAAGTTATAGGTTTTGATTTGTCATGATCTAGCCGCATTTTCCAAAGTGAGTACCAATTTTGTAAATGTATAAGTGATTTTTAAAGCCAGTGAGGCCAGTCTGGAGTATTGTTATCATCAGTATCTCACTCAGTCAGTGTCTCGGAATTGGTAGGTATGTCATGAATATAAATAATGTACAGTATTTGAGCCATTATTGATCCTTGTGGTACTCCTGCTAAGGCTGGTCAATTATGCTAAATGCTAAGGCTGAGCCTTCTGAGAAAAATTTGTCGAAGACGAAAGACGAGAATGAGATAAGAGGGCGTGAGGTAGAATGATCTTGAGTTTGAAGAGAAAGAACCTGGTGCCAGATTTTATTAAATAAAGTAAATTATTACTTATTTGTTTTTTAATTTTCTATGATAACATCTAATGTTTTACAGCTAGCTATTTTCATGGACAATTAGGATTATTTGTTAAACCATTTATTTTTTTACTACTGGTACTGGAGCTGACATTGGTGGGAGAAGCAGTCCGACAAGTCGATAATATGGTAGCGTTTATATCATAGTAAAATTTTTGAAACTTTTTTTTTTGAAACCTTTTTTTTAAAAACTTTACCATTTCATATTTGACGATAGACGTACAAACCGTCTCCTATTTTTCTACAAAAGCGCATGCTAAAATAACACTTCACAGCACGTCTTCAAACGCTCTGCTAATGATTTTCTTCATTAAAGCATCATGAATTTTCTTTTATGTTGAACAAATTATTGACGTTTATACAATTTAAAAGTTCAATCATAAAAATAAAATAAAAATAAAAAAAAATAGCTTGAGCACCAGAGCTCCGTCACTAAAGTTACATTTTAGTTATCTTTAATGTAATACAAATTTTATTTGTCTTTGGGGAGTTCCCCTTACAAATAGAGTCTGGCTTGGCTAAACAATACAATAAACATTATTAGTGTTAATAACTTATATACAGATATTAAATACAATTTTAGAAGTATTACAAGAAAGAAATGAAATTACAATTAAAATAATATTATTATAATTATCTTTTGATTATAACTAAAATTAAACTGTTAGCAAATAATACTTTTAAAATTAAATAAACATTTCTCGTATTTATGAGATAGGATATTTGGATTATTGAATGAATAGACAATATTACTTAGGATTGACTAGCATTTGCATGTTATTGTTTATCTACAGTTTCTTTAATTCAGCCCATTATGTATATGAATAGTTTTAAATGCATATTTAGTTAACACTTAGTTAGTTATCTTTAATAGTAACTAAAATACAAAAATGAAAATATCAAAATGGCGGGGGCGATAGAAAAAGTCTTTAGCTCCAACTCAATTCACATATAAGTATTCAATCCTTTAAAACAATTTGGAGGAGCTTTAGAGGTGCGCAAAATCAATATTTCAACTTTGAAGCGTGTTCTAGGGGTTATGAAACGGATTTAAAATGTCACCTTCCATACTTTCTGATGGTGTTCGATACAGCGCAAAAGTTTACTATTTTCGAGAAAAATACAACTAAAAAATAATAGCCAAACAGAAATCAGTAAGGACAATACGCGCAAGCCAACAAGGAAATAAACTAAAAATTCATATAGTTCAGGTGTAGAGTTGTTCTAGGCAGTCAAAGAATAATGTTAAGGTACAGTTCCTGTTAGTATGAAACTATTTAATTTATCTTTATAATATTCAACTAAAACTAAAACTAATTAGCACCAAGGTCTAAAACATTTTAAAAAACCATGTTTAGAAATAATGCGTAATTAAGTAACCATACTAGAACCATATTAGAAAGTCAATACTATGAACGTTTCGATACAAATTTATAGGTAATAAAACCTAATGAAAATATAATTATTATATTTAACTCAAAAGTTACTCGGAATAGAAAAAAAGTTTATTTTTTAAACGAACATAAATACAGCCATAATCCCAAGGGGTTATATTCCATTCTCATTTTTCTTTGTACTTTAAATATATATTTTCATTAAACTATTGAAATGTATTCAGCTGAAATGCATATAACCGTTTTCGATAAAACAAACCGTAAGAAAAATTACCAGGATTGCTAGTCCGATATAATAATTGTTTTATGTAGCTTTGTAAGCAATTTAATTATCATTCAAATGAGCATCTGTTCCAAGATGTATATTTTTCGAGTTATTCTAAAATTTTAAAATATTCTAAAATAAAATATTAAAAAAATAAATAAAAAAACTGTTTCCCATCGGAATAAGCGAAGAATACTTAAAAATAAACAATGTGGAGTGTCTTTGCTAATAATGGCCCGATTTCGATGATTTTTTGTTTTTGTTTTGTAGGGAATTTAATTACCTTTCAACTGACCAGATTACCATAAAATATACGATTAAACGGTGCTCGATTAGGTGCTCATTAGACATATGTAAGCCATACCCAACAAAATTGGTCCACCCGTTTAAGAAATAATCATGGAATAAACACACAGGCAGACCAATGGTCAAAAATGTGTTTTCGGACTAGGTGTTCTTAGATCTGTTGAAAACTGCAAATCGAAAATTTGACCCGATTACAATTTCCTTACACAGTAATGACAGGAAAGTAAAATAATTAAATTTTTTTTTACCAAAAACATCATAATATAGTTATAATTTATGTTATTTTTTATAATATAATTCCAGAATTCATTAAGGTTTCGAAACTCAAAAAAGATAGTTTTAAAAAAAGTAAAAAAAAATAAGAAAGCAATATCCTAAAACGAATTACAGGTTAGGTTTTGTTTTTCTAATAATAAAAAGTGTGTTCATATTAGTAACGAATCTTTTTCATAAACAACATCAGCTATTTATATATATATATATATATATATATATATATATATATATATATATATATATACACATATATTTGATCGGAGAAAGAAAGATAGTGAAAAATATTTTTAAAAAAACCCCGATGGTTTTAGAGAATAGTATATCCGACACATGATCCTTTCCCAACGGTCAACCCAGTTCCCAATTCGTCCTCATTAGTTCAGTAGAACAAAACGAAATCTATGACCTAAAATATTTACAGTTAAGATATCAACTGCAGTGGTTACATTTGATCAGTTGAGACATTGGACCGCTAGTAGAATCTTTCAGCATATATATTTCCATTGAAAGGAATTATTCCTTCATTCATCATTAAAGCTTCCGGTGAAGGGAAGGAGCTGTTTCTCAATAATTGTGTAAAAACTCGGCATAATAAATCCTTTGGTTATGAAATGAATTTTTTTGACGAAACATGAAATAATGCGAATTGAATACATTAAGTTACTCTGAAGAAAGATTTCATTGCAACAATATAAAAGATTAGGTGCTGCAGGGTGAATTAGGAAATATTCTAGGTAGTCCAGCTATTCATTGCATCAAAAGGGGAGTATAGACGGGACGGCCAAAATTGATTTCATGGGCTTTCTTTGGACTAGTTATGAGGTAAACATACTAAAGGTCGCCGAATCTAGGAGGAGAGGTAAAGAGAGAGGGACAGAGGAGGTCATGTTTTTCAATATTTCGTCTAACATACATTTCGAAACGGTTGCTCCTAGTTTAAAGCATTTTATTTAAGTACTGAAGAGCATTAAATTTCCTGCCAGAATGCTCCTATTAATTTTTTTGGTATATGTTACAGTTTAACGAATTGAGCTGTTCAAAGTAACCAACGATGAAGGCAATGGAAAGAAAAGTATAGTCCAGTGGAGTATGGAGTAAAAAATGATTTTTTCAAATTTGTTACTTTCAAGAGCGTTTATTTCTAAAACTATAACAGATACTCAATTACTAAGAACATTCTTGTGATTTAATGCTCTTCAGTTTTTTTTTTAAGCATAATGCTTTAAGCAAGGACCAACCGTTTTCGAAATATAAACGAAGATCCGAAAAATATGGCCTTTTCACCCTCCATCCTTTCTTTGCCTCTGATCCTAGATCCGAGAACTTTTAGTATATTTACCTCCTAACTATTCCAAACAAAGCCCTGATAATAATATTTCCTGTACTTTCCGTATACTTCCCCCTCATTGACTGATACAATATAACTGATATAATATAGCTCTGCTACTCACGTTTTTTTTTAGTTCTGATAATGCCTGAATTGTCGAAACGTTGACTGGTCAGTTGTTTACCGATATTTCAGAGACACAAGACTTAGTGTATTGAATCTTCCAATTGTATCCTAGCAATTAATTCTTTTTGAGTTGTAGCCCTTTTATATTATTAGGAATCATCTAAAAATAAAAAATGCGTCAAAACATAACTAGTAACCGTTTGTTGTAAACCAAAATTACAATTACTAATAACTTCAAATATTATACTTCATTCAATACTTCATATATTACACAATCAGCAAATTATGACTTTGTCTAATACTAAAGTTTAGAATTAGTTAAATAAAAGATGAAAAATCACGGCATTACTTGCAGATTACAATTTTACTTTAAAAAAAAAAACTCATACTCTCCTAAACTATTTTACAAAGAAAAGATATAAATATATAAACAAAAATATAGATTTTTTTTTTCAATATTATACATTCAATTTTTTTAAAACTATACCTACAATGTACTCTTCATATAATCATTGTTGAAAATGATTTCAATTTAACAACTTTATTCAATAACTCAAAATTATTCTCTTCGAAACGAGAATCGAATACAAACTTACAACGGAACATTCATTCATAACCTTCAACACCGACTTTGATAGCGCAGACATGCTAGACATATAAAGCACTATATCAGCTGGACATCCTCCTCCCTAACGTTGTTCGCATTATCAAGCGACGGTGAAGAGTTCGGATCAAACCGAAGAGTTTCATTTCGGCTACAGAGTTTGGCATTGCTAAAAAACAGGGATTTAGACAGAAACAATATTCCATAGAACCGCTCAAATATTGTAATAGGCCAACGATTACGACTAAGTTGCCAGTTCTTTATAAGCTCAATAAACTTATTCCAACTACAACTGTTTACTAAAATATTCGGACTAGCAGTAAAGACATGGAAAGAAGGCGAACTATATTTGAGAAAAAAGGGTGCGGTACCAAGAAAAATTATTTCCAGTTTGGGGCGTTCGAATTTGAAAGATTTAAACATTTTCTTTATATCGGATCAAAGGCGAATGATGTGTCGGAGTATATTAGCCGCAAAAAATAGCAAATAAAACCTACTTTAGACTAATCAAATTATAAAAGTAGATTAATAGTTATGGATCTGAAGTTTGGGGATAGAGTAAGTCAGGAGCTAATAGTCTTCTTAACTTACCTATGAGAGGGAGAGAGAGATGATGCGAAGCAATACTGGCTCATTTAAAAAAGGATCTACGACGGTTTGTTGGATAAGAAAAATTCAGGAAATTTAAAATTTATATGAGAGACTCAAATGATCAGGATGCATCATCAAATTTAATAAAATAAAAATCGTACCTGAAATTTACAAAGCACCAATCAAGTACTTCTGTCCGGAAATTTAATAGCGACCGAGGTTGCCAAAGAATAAAACAAAACATTGCCCAAATATCATCAGTTCAAAACCGAAGCTTTCAATCAAACCCTATCATAATTATTTTAATTTTAAGAAGTACAATATACAATATAAAATTGTACATAATTTTGTTGTGATTAAATATACATTTTTGTAATTTCCAAATATCTATAAGATAAGTACAGTGCAACAATAACACAAGTGGTTGAAGAGCCCAAACAATTGTTAATAAATAAATAAACTAATACAATACTCTATCGAAAGAAATACTGTTACAAACAAAAAAAATATGCACTCCCCTTCACATGCTTTTTTTGCGCACCGCTAGCGAAAATCGTAGTAGGAAAAAAGGCCAATAACTTTAAAACGAGTTATCGTAGCCAAAAAATCCGAAGCCATTAGAAAAAAACAGACAAAACCATTATCGTTATTAAACTTTTTTTCTACATCGATTTTTCCTTGGGTGCGCAAAAGCATATGGAGTGGAGTGTAACACGAAATGAGTTGGACAAATCTAATACTGAATAAAACCAAAGTATAGTTGAAAGACAAACCTTTCAAGGCTAATGATGAAAAGTTACAATCCTAAAGGCTAGCCATTAATACTAATTTTCCTTCGCTAGTGAAAAATACCTTGAAACTCTACTCGTCGTGCCGACAGATACATGAGGAGTAAATTGATTTGTAACGTAATTGTGTTCAAAATAACAACGCTAAGCCTTCTCCGAAAATATTTTAGCAGAAATAAGATTAAAACAACGCTCATTATTTCATATTAACAATTTCCATATTATAAAGGACATTTTTAAAAATAATCTATATTTTTTTAAAGTGGAACAAACTAAATCTACTGATCATGTAAAATATAATGTTTGTATGTATGTTTGTAAAATATAACATGAGGTCGTGGAGAAGAAGAATTTTCCATACCTCAAATAATACGAAAGTATTGTTGAAAAACACTTCTCGGCTGATGGCGAAAAGTAACACGTCTGAAGCGGAGCTATTAATGCTATTTTTTGAGTATTTAATTTATGCTAAGATAATAAAATAAAATCAGCATCGTGAAAGATGGAAACTGAAGAAACTTGATCGTAAACACGATTAGATTGCAACATTTTATAATTTAATTGTTTTACTTTACTACAGTGTATTCATTGTAACATGAGATTCTTAAGTCTTCATTATTAGTATGACAACTTTTATTTTATTTTTTCAAAAAGTCTGTTTGTAAACACATAAATCGTTATTTTTATTTTTCAACTTTTAATATCAAATATAATGAATTAGAGATGAGATCGAAATTACAAATAAATAATAATTTAGTACACCTGAAATTACATCATTGCAGTGACTCAATATTTAAGAAGCCCCTCTTTCGGAAACACCAGACTCTCTTAATTACTTGAAGACAGAAGCTGTTATATAACTTCAATTAGAAGCCGTGATAAAATTAATTAGAGTTAATTAATTATTACAAGACATTGCCTAATTTCGAAATTGAAAATGGATTAAGTTTTCGATAAACTATGCGAAATAAATAGCGAAAGTAAATCCAACAAGTAAATCGCTCGTCACCCATAGCAACAACCTTGCACGGGAGTGGCATCCGAATTTTCCGCTTACAGACATACCTGTAGCAGTCTAAATTCTCTATTTTACATATCCTTTTTTGGTCCAAATATGGATCGAATATGGTGATATGCAGACGTTATCGATTAAGATTACCTCATGATACTTTATTAAGATGATTAAGATTACCTTTTGATACTTGCAGCTTATTTGAAGAAGAAAAGGTGAAAGAAAATAATTCTGTATTGTAAACCTTGTTATCGTTACAAGAAATCATGGTCGCAACTAAAATTTAATGGAAAAAAACGTGTGATTGGTAAAATTATTTACGGATAATTGAGGAGGCATACCTTCCTTTGTAACGCCTAGTGACTTGTTACAAAAAAAAGCTGAAGATAATATCACAGCGAAGGTTTATATAATTCTACAGTTACTGATCTACTTCTTTGACTATATTTATTTCTTGAATACAGAAATAGAATATTGATTTTGGATGTTAGCATAATAGTCCAGGCCTATGGAACTTTTACCAAGAATGTTTTGGAGATGTTCTGAAAATAAGCTCATTTATATTTTTTAGGGCGATGATTACGAATTTCAACTTACAATTAGTTACCTGGAATTTTCCCCGAAAATATAAAACAAAATGAAAAAAAAAAAATTGTTTTTCTTTTTTACTGATAATTTGGAAATAATGCATAATTCTGATACATTGTAGTATTATACTAATAGTATTATATATATACTAATTATAGAAGAGTAAATCACTCAAAACTTTTATTCTAATGATTTTTTTTTTTTTGTGACTCGGAATTATGAGATGGAATGTCGAGCTATTTTTTTTTTTATTTCCGGGAAAAAAATTGAGGTAACAAAGTCGAAATTCGAAATTTGGATCCCAAAAAAACAAATGAGCAAACTTTCAGAACTTCTCCAAAACTTTCCACCAAGAACCCTTTCTGGTCCCCATATGGCTGGGCCCCATTAGACTTAGCGGATGCTCCTAAACGATGCTCAGAACAAAAAAAATTATCGAGTACAAAAACGTAAGAAATTTACTCTTGTTTAATTACATATTAATTTAATTACATTTAATTATTAAGTTTAATTACATGGCTGATGTGTCAAAAAAAAAGATGAGTAGATTTGTAGAAAAAAGATAAATTTGTTGAGCGCTTTTAATTTTTTTTTTTTGTTTTAGATTTCTGTGAAAAATTATTAGCATCCCAAAAAATATAAATGAGCGAATTTTCAGAACATTCTACCAAGAACTCTTTCTGGTCTCCAATTGATAGGACTATGGTTTTTGTTGATCCTTTATGTTAAACAACCACAGAGATGTATTAGAAATTTCAATTAACTTGGAAGCTCTATCTGAATTTATTCAAAGATATTATTGCAGATTTATATTTAGTAAATCGATAGTGGCTTAGTCTTTCGTTTTTGTATAACGTAAAAGGAAGCTCTAACTACCATAATTAAGGAATCAGCATTGTCATCCTCCGAAAAGAGCATAAGGCCTTCAGGAGGTGAACAACCTGACGGATTTTAATTGCCCGTAACGTGTGAGGTGAGGCGTCGCCTGTCCTCCGGAGCCGATCTGTGGTGAGGAAGTCCGCTGTCAGGATAGTCGCTCTAGTGGAACCTTGTCTTGGAGGCAACTAATCCATGGAAGAACTCTACCATCAAACTCTGTGCCTTACTGATGTCAGACCATGATTGCCCAACGGATTACCATGACGGACACCGATAAATTATCGAATTATGCTTCAACTTTCACTAACATTATCTTTATGTAACTTGTTGTACAACGAAAATACTGTCTAAACACAGAAATACTTTTTAAAAGTTAAAGACTAAACTTATCGATAGTAACCTTAATGAGTATCATTTGTCGAAACTGGTCCAATTTTACGGACATATTTAAATATTAATATTTTAAGAATATTTCAAAACAAGATCAGCTATGTAATATGATCACATATACTAAAATACACACACCCACACATATATATTGATCGGAGATAGCACATCTCACATCAACAGCCCAAAAAAGACATCCAAACAGAAATAGCAAATTAATTCAAGACATAAGAGTAATATTTTAATATCAAAACCTAATGGTCGCTTTCAGACAAAGTATAGCACAAATTCTTAATCAATCCAAGAAAAAAATTACAGCCAAATGTAAAAAAAAAAGAAAAAAAAAATTAAGCCCATGGATGACAGGGTAAATAAGATATTGATATAGTAACTAAAATTGCCATTCTGATCAGTTTTGCCTTAAGTATAAAGATTGGGATAGAAACATATTACTTATGAAATTTGGTAACCAATAACATTTGGTTGCAAAGTACAAATATATATTCAAAATATTTTTTTATCTTCTAATTTTCTTTTTAAAATTTTTGTTGGAACGTGTTACAGCACCACAGGGTGTCGGCATCACAAATATTTATTTCGACATATATATCGTTAAAAAAATTAACGAAATAATATTGAATATTTTATAAAATAGATAATTTTTATTTATCTATAGTATAAAATAATTTAATGTGCCTGTCCAACAATATATTTACACCACCTCGCAGTATGAGGAACAATATATAAATACTCATAAATCGCGAATTTAATATTGTATTATTATTTAATATTATCTTTTTCCATTTTCAAGTTATCTTTATCTGCCACTTTTACATCAATATTTGTCAAATATGTAGCATTATTACCATAACTTCATATTTACATATGAAGAATCTTATTTGTTCGTAATGGTTCTCTATTTCTTAGTGCCCTGCTCTAATGAGTGAGCTATTTGAGCTATTGAACTGTTGAACCTTGTAGCTAAATATAAAACTGAATTAATTCAAAAATCGATTCTCCAATAAAAAAAAAATAAAAAAAAATTATCAAGATGCTCCGGGTGTAACACCAAAATAGTAGAAACTATTTAACTTCTTCAAGGCTATAAAAAACAATGCATAGTTTCTATTATTTTTGGTTTTATCTTTGACCGCCACCCGATCTTCTTCTTGATTTACTATAGGCCAATTATTTATATATACCTAGGACAAAAATAGTTTTTAATATTTCTAATGATTATCTTAAATTTTCAACTTTTGTATCTTTTAATGCAAAACGATCAAACTGTTTATTATTTTAAAATAAATATAGAGAAAGATATTGTAGAACGACGTTCCACATGCCAATATCTATGATTTTGACATATACATCCTCTATGTCCAAACTCTTTATTTTTGATTCATGAATCCCTCTTGAGGTCAGCTGAGAAGAAGCAGAAGTCAGAAAGAGTGAAGTAGAACTGGGGCCCTAACGGTTCTCACTGGGACAATTGGTTGCCTTCGGTCAAGGAACCAGGGGAGCGATACCCTCCCACCCCCTCTATCCACCTTTCAGGTCGATAGTATGTAATCGATTCAAAGAAAAATCATAACACAAATTGCTATTAATTATCATTTGCAGGTCACTGGTTCTTCTATATGCCTAACAATATCATTAATCTCTATCAAAAATAACGTTGAACTCAATACAGAACTCTGAGAGATGCCATTTTTTTTTATTAGTGTGTTTGACAACTATTCACCAATTTTAACTACAAAAATTCTTCCATCTATTAAATTTTGATCTATCTGACTAACTAACCTTCCTCTTCTTCCCCATAGTATCAGTTTTTCTATTGCATATCTTCTCCATACCCTATCATACGCTTCGTATTATCACTATTAAATGTTCTTTTGCCAAAAAATTATCATGAATGAGTATTTCTATTTTTATAAGATGATCCATTGCCAAAAGGATTTTCATGAAACTACAAAGTTCCTCAGCAATCACTGGGCAGATAATGTTACAGAAAATGGAAAAATGAATAACTACATTTAAAGAAAATAAATTTAATATCCTTGACTGGAACGGAGTCCGATACAAAAGGGTCTGGAATATAGTGAACATAAAACAAAGCATGCAAAAGTGCAAAGTTCAACCGGTAAGTGAAAGGATGTTTCAAATGAACAGCTAGGTTTGGAAAAGTATACTTTACTGCTAGAGTTATGAAAGAATACGAATGGTTAGTAAATTAATTATTTGAATACATTCGCCACAATAAGCAGTAACATTATGTATGTTAAAAGAATTTTCAAAGGATATGTAAAGAAAATAAACCACCAAATCACCAAAATTAGAAATTTTCTACAGAATAAATAAATGAAGACATTTCTAAAACGTGTAGGTAAAAAGATGTCGTTGATCTCCAAACTAGCGGCCCGCCATAGTTACATTTAATCTTGAGGTTGAAATACCAAGTTCTTATAGTGATTTGATGATCATATACCGAAAAATAGTTCAGAGAATAATGACATATTTTTTTTTAAAACCTAAATTAGATAATAAATTTCTAAAATTGGATATTTCGGATCCATACGATAAGTCTCAACCATTTTAATTTAAAACATTCATTTATTAAAGTATGATGTTATCATATAGATGAATATATTTAATACAATGATATATAAGGTATTGAAATTTTAAAGACTGGCTAATACTGTTTCTCAGTAGTTTAATCCATTATTTACTAGAAATCATCATAAAAAAAAAAGGATAAATTATAAAAATGCAATTAAATTGATTTCATATTAATTATAGAAATAAGCTTGTTCAGCTCTGAAAATTTTAATGCAGATAGCAATGGATAATGGCGAACAGTAAAATTTTAATAAATGAGTGTTTTTAATTCATATTTTGAGACTTTTCTACAAGGATTCAAAATACCCAATTTTAGAAATAAACATTAAGGAGTTTTAAGAGGAGAAACGCAGTTAAACAACATTAATTAAATATCAGAACAATGTTTCTAAATTTCATGTCCTTTCAAGATCCCTGAGGCGACAATGGTCTTACTCAAAATCGGACTACCGCTTTGAGCCTTGAAATTCTTTTGAAGGATATGAGAAGGCAGAATATAGGCTTTTTAATTGTTATATAATAAATACATCGTCGTTGTGAAGTGAAAATATCTTATGTGCCATCAAATGTCACACGTGATTGTTATATTTAGGCTTTTATTTTTTCAGTGTCTAAATTAATATGAAATAAGACTCATTGATAAAGAACCAAAACATATTTACTACTCAGAAAAAAAATGACATAATTATTCGATGTAACTAATAAATAAATATGATAACTAATAAATAAAAATATTCTATATAAATATTGAATGGCACATAGGATATTTTCTCGTGATGACGAAGATACACCGCTAAACAGATTTTCTGCACAAATAAAAAAACGATTTAAGAGCGGGCCCTTTAAATAAATATTTTAGAATTAAAAACAAACCTCCTGTACAGGTTTGAATAACTGCGAGTCGAATGGAAAAGTTTTAGGCAAACAGAATATTTTAATTCACAAGAAAAACGGAGTAAAACTCTAAACACAGGCAAATAATTACGTTATTTAGAAAAAAAAATCCAAATCAAAGGCCATAAGTCTCAAAAGCCGAGATTTATTAAATCTTAGTCAATGTTTCGCTAACTCCACGAATACTCCAGTCATTGCTATATTTACCTATAAAATTTCCCTATTTTTAAGAGCGGACTTGTCGAAGCGTAAATGGGAATAAAAAAATGAAATCGAGGCGATTTCCAACAGATGATTAAATTCAATGACATAGGACTGAAACTACATTCTTCAATTCATACACTTGCATAAAACAAAAAAGTAATTAATTTATCAGTTTTTACAGAAAATGAATAAATTATTAAGATAAATCCAAATGAAGACAAAAACATTTTTATTATACTTCATATCATTAAGTAGTCGAGAAACTTTAGGTAGTTCAACGTAAGCAGTAAGTAGTAATTAGTAATTTAACGCTTAACTAACAACAGCTAAAATAAAAGCTAACTAAAAACACAATTTATGTACGAATCGTAAAATGATCTTATACCCTCAAGACAGAGAAATTGAAGTAGGGCATCGATCGAATGGAGAATTTTATGACCATACGTGAGGACCATAAAACAGGTAATATTGGTTGTGAGTAGAATCCTTCCTTCTATATTGCATTTTCAGAGTCCTCGTTTGAAAAACAAACGCAATAACAGAAATATTAAATATTACTAGTTCAAAATCTTTCTAAATAGGTCACTTTAGCTAAGAAATAAATAGAGAAATAAACATTTGTTCCAAAATAAGTGGGCGAGTCTGAACATTTTTTAAGACAATATTTTTATGTGAAGGTTGTAGTTTTTTTTTTTTGAGTCAGAATATCAGAAAATAATTTTTTTATAGCCCAACTACTACATACAGAACAACTAAATTAAATTTGAATTAAATTAAACAATTAAATTTTATCAGCTATACCAAATAAAATACAAATGAAGCAGAAATTTTATGAAGAACATCAAATTTCAATTATTCCAAGGCGAAATAATTAATTTTTTTTTAAATATTTAAATAAAAATATTGTGACAAAACACGTTTTTGTTTTTAACTTGGATATTTAGACTTTTTTTTAATAAAGTATAAATAAAAAACAAAAGATCTCAAAACAAGGAAAAATAATTTTTTACCTTTTGTCTTTTTTAACTAAACGTTTCTGAAAATTACCGACACACGAACTAAACATAGTTGAAATTAAATCTTGCATAATCATAATCTCATTAAATTTTTAATTTAATAAAGCTTGTTTATTTCCCTGAGTCACATAAAAAAAATTTCACATAAAATCCAAATGAAGACAAAAATACTTTTTTTGTTTCCAAATGTTTTTTTCACATAAAAAAAAGCAGTGGCTTTTCAAGTAATTTAAAAAAAAAATATTATAATTTGATAAATTACCTATTTAAATTAGGAATTTTAATTAATCTCATTTTTACTATTACATTTTATTAAAACAATATATATATACGTCTAATTGTAAGTTTAATATATTGGTTTATTATTTTCAATAATAGATCTTTGGAATCGACCAAAGAAAATTTTTTTGTAACCCCCCCCCCCTCAAAATTTGAGGTTTTACGTTTCAAGATACGTAGAATCCTAATATCGAATAAAAAAAAATCCGTCCGTCCGCCGTCCGCCGTACGCCGTCCGCGGCTTTTCTCCGAGACTACTGGACCGATTTTCTTGAGATTCGGTACCAGTCACAGGTCACCCCGAGATGATCCTCGGAACTCGACATTATAATCCGTCTGTTTGTTTCAAAATGGCGGCCGATTAGAGATCTCATAAGTCCATAACTCGGTCATTTATAAAGATAGAGAGAAAATGTAAGGTGTTTTGGAATCAGCATAACGAGACATGAAAAAAAAAAATAAAAAAAAAAATAGAAAAACAAAAAATCTGTATAATTACCGATTAAATATCTAATAAGCCCATAACTCGGTCATTTATAAAGATAGAGGAGAAATGTAAGGTGTTTTGGAATCAGCATAACAAGGCATTAAAATAACAAAAAAGAAAAAAAACGAAAAATAAAAAAATCTCAATCTGTAAATGCTTTTGGTTTATTATTTTCAATAATAGACCTTTGGAATCGACCAAAGAAAATTTTTTATTATAGGAATATAAGTTTTAAATTAAAACAGTATCTGAATTAATTGTTAATAAAAGTAACACTAGTAGCATCAATCACTTTAATAAATTGTAATATTTATTCACAAAATAAATAATTTGGAGGAAACGGAAAATTAATCTACAAGATTTCACAACTAAAATTGATTGATTAAAATGATTGTTTTGAATGTTGTACAAGTCGTGGACAGTTTAAGAAAAATAAAGCGTGAGCAGCAGAGCTTTAATTATTTAAATTTAATAATTAATTATGTAATTTAAAATTATGTTTAATAATAACTAAAATAAAAAAATTGAAAATATTAAACTAAAAGGGGCGGAAGAAAAAAAAAAGTTGAGAATCCCAAAAGGCACTTCTCTAACACCAACTGAATTCACAAACAAATTTTTAACCCAATTTGGAGAGGCCTCAGAGCGCAAAACCTTAAAAACCGTAACAAAAAAATATTTGGACGTGTCGGAATTTTGACTGAAATCGTATACGGGTCGAACGACCGTTCCGAGATGAAAAAATACTGTATGTTGTTTGACCATGCACCTTCATATGGGTCGAACGACAGGAGGATATTTTTGGATTCTTCCGCTAGCTATACGTCAGGTTTGCATCATGGTACCCAATAATTAATTTCGATTTTGAATTTCGTACATACATGTAAATATCTAATATCTACGATATAAATATAATAATTACTCCTTTTGTTCCTAATAATAACGTATGCAATAATAAAATGACAACTCTAAACACACTCATTACATAGTAAAAACAAGATTTCCAAGAGACTTTAATTACCAGCATTTGCTGTCAACTTAATGATCTACAATTTTCCTAAACGACACATATTTCCATCTAAGGATATGTATATGCTATCTTTCAATATGACAGAAAAAAGAAGGATGTGTATCTAAAAAATAATCTAAAATTGATTTTAATTAACAATTGTTTTCAACTTTCGTAATAGATGCTGTAAAATGTAAATGAAATTATAAATAATGTCCGAAACTTATTTGTTCAAAATTTAAAAGGTATGTACTTACCCACCCACAAATCTGGCAGTAAGAAACTTACATGACAGATGAAATAGGAGAAGAAATTAAAACTCACCTGAAAAAGGAAAAAAAAAAACATTAGCACATTGATATTGTAATGATTATCAGTATATTTAAACTAATGTGATTTTAAAATGAGAACAAAATAGCAAATTATATTTAAATTCATTAATTATAATAATTAATAATTCAGTTGAGAGTTGATTAAATAAAAGTTTTTATTCTTGTTAAGATGAAGATCCATATAACAATAACTTAAGACTTATCATAATAATAACATTATTTTAATTAGATAACTTTGTGATTTCTTTTTTAAATTATTAGTAGGATATTTAAAACTTTAAATATATGTTGAGGATTAGTTACTTTAACTTGTTATACTTTATAATTAGAAATATTAGTTTTTAAAAGTAATTTAGATTAAAACCTTAAATCAAAGAATTTGAAAAAGCATCAAGTAACCTCGTAGGAACATATATCCAAAGACTTTCAACACCAAATACTCATCATGCTACAATTATAGATAGTATTGCTTATTTTTAAAAAACTACATATTTTTACTTTCACTAACCTATATATGAAATATATACAGGGAAAGTGTATATGAACCTACATACTATATACAATGTACAGTATTATCTAAATACATATTTTGTATACAGCTATTTTGTATATACATATATATATATATATATATATATATATATATATATATATATATATATATATATATAATATATATATATTTGAACTAACATATGAAATATATAGTAAGTGAAAGTATTGCCATTGTGAAAAACTTCGAATCCGAATTTTCAACGGAAATACAGCTTTAAGGAAATAAGGTTCCCCGAATTCAAATAACCAAGTCTCGCAAAATGGTCTGTGAGTGTGTATGAGAACAGCCTCGGTCAAAAACGAAATGTTGCACGGAACTAAAATTACGTATTTAAGGTATGTATATGACTGAGATGTTACTTACTTGAAGTGCCGATTTATATAATCGATTCTACACTTTTTAAAAAAAAAAAACTATTTTCTAATAGAAATAGTTCGATAGGGCTTAAATACCGAATTTTCAAAATGGCTTCCTCCGAGTTAAAAGAAATTAATTTTGTTTATTATAAATATTATTAACCATCTATCGTTTTGTTGTTACAAGTAATAAAAAATGAATAAATATAAACTATTAAAGAATCAGATGATTAACAACAAGAAAACAAGGAGAAATATTTTCCAAGGTTGAAAACATATTTCCCGAAATAAGAGTCGTAATTTGGATGTATAACATAATAATCGTATAAAGTAATCAAGATTGATGAAAAAAACATAAACATTTATATTATTTAATAGAAGCTTTTAAAATTATTTTAAGTAGGATGATAAGTAAAAGTCTTGTGATGCGTGCACCGTACAGGATTTTTTTAAGTAGCTATAACTCAGTGAGGATAAACAATCTTTTTGCATTGGACTACTAACTCCCGGGAGGCTTGGAAAAAACACCCGGGGGACGCCTAACCTCTTGTGTGGTAAGGGACTCTTCAATGAGTTGGGGAGAAAACTAGGCCGATGAGCGTCGATGCTTGCCAACCCACTATAATTTCATTTTATTATTTAGAACCTCCATGGTCATATGTAGTTTTCATGTAATACAGGTTTTTTTTTATAATTTTCGGTTTTTGAAGATAGTTACTTTAAAACTAAAGTTAGACATTACATTCTTCAAACACAATAGAACAACATTAAAACGGCTTTAATATTCTATAGTATCATCCTTCCAGAATAATGATTTATAATTCATTCCAGTTCTCCGAACATTTCTTTCTGTAGGCAGTCGGCTTTTCGTCCTCAATTTTCCATTTCCAATTTTCAGAAGCAATCAGATCTAATACCTCAATCAAATCGGATCTCATTATCTTCGAGAAGGGAAATGAGGGAGCGACAAAAATGGAAGGTGGAAGGGGGACTAACAATTTTTCGAAGAAACAAGGTCTTGAAGACCGGAGAACTTTTTTCTGATACCACTGTTTTCTTGTCATATAATATAAAAGACGGATTTATTTTAACGATGCTTTTATGACCATCCCGCCGTTCCATCAGACACTGGCCAAGAAGATAAAATATTCCAGTCCACAGCCTAATTATAAGTCTCCAGTTATGCCTTGGTCCGTTAGGCCTTGCTCTGTTTTACTGGCATCAACCATAGCATCTTTTGGCAACTCCTATTAATTCCTGAAAGAACTGAGCCTTGCCTAAAGCTCCCAAGCAAGGAGGGCGACTTTATAGTTTAAAGTTACGAATTCACTACTAAGAAGATTTTCAAACAATTTTTTATCTAACGCTCTTAAACAAAAAGTGATCGAATTTAATGAAAATTCCTAGAGCTATCGAAAGTTAAGTAAAGAGTTAAGACCTTCTTATAGACCTTACCTTGATGGAAGATCCCCACCAACCTCCAACGCTCTAAAGGAATCGCTTCACCAATTCTTTTCAATTCGAATATCGCAACACACGATACGGAATCAATTAAAAAATACATTTCTATCAAATGTATTTTTGAAATAAAACGTATTTTTTTAATTAAAATCAAATAAAAATTGATTACATAATAACATTTTTGATGGTACGTAATCGGTAAAAAGAAATTAACTCACTCACTTAATACATTTTAGGGAACTCTGAGTAAAAAAAAAATTTTAAAGATGCAGACGCAGTTTCACCGTGTTGATGGCAGACATCGATGTTTTCTTTTTTTATGCATCGATACCATCGATATTTGACTTTAAATATTAATGAATTTTTAGATTCTAACATCCGAGATATGAAATAACAAAATTTTTAGCAACTATACAATTTTTCTATACACGTGCAATAGTGAATTCCTTGAAAAAATAAGAAAATACATACCGCTGAAAAAAAAATAATATTGTTACGTTTTTTTTTCTTATCGTATCTTTCCAAAATTATGAAAGGATAGCTTATTTAACCATTTAAATTTTCCATTCCTTTAGACATTATATGAGCACACACATGTATTACAATTTTATTAGATTGGTTAACATATTATGAGTACACACATATTAATTTTTTTCAAAGAATATCAAGATTATGCAAGTTATGCAAGAATATCAAAATTAATGAAAATAAATATTAAAATTCGAAATGAACTTTATAGAACCTTATTAGAAGAATTCATTGGTGTTTGGCAAATTGCAAATACCTCAGTTAAAAATGAAAGAGGGTTAAAAAATGAAACTTAAATGAATGATCACTTGAGGCAAAAGAAAAAGGTATTTTAGGAAGCAAACAAAATAACAAACATCTTCATACATTTATAATATTTATTTTAAATTATTAGTTATTATAAAGAAAATCATTAAAGTAACATAAAATCCGCAGGATTTGTGGTCTAATGAGTAAGTCATTGAGTAATTATTATATCATTGTGATTTAATCTTTTATATAATTATCAATAGTTAATTTAATTCTTACTTTAACTATAATTACAGATAAAAAAATAAAAATGTTTGGACAAAAAAGTTATGCAGGATTTCATATTTTAATTATTATTGTCATAGATATTATGGTCTATAACGTTTATGAATCAATTATGTCTGAATCCCAAATGCTCAGCAATTCAGACTTAATAAAATTTTCGAGTAGTGATGTTGGTTTAAATTAAATATATTTAAAGTAAAATAGTAAGATAATAAGGCCACCTTAGTCTCAAAAATATATAATAATTTTAATACATTAATTCATACATTTATTCATAATAATATGTTTATATATGAGTATTTATAATAATACTTTTGAAAATTCAATACGTTACTATAACAATACAGCCAACAATATTGGGTCAATTATTAGAATTATTGGCGTTATATCATTTAAATCGAGGAAGAATACTTAAAGCGAAGTAAAATCATCAATAAACCAGTTAACTATTTTATTTTTTTTTTTTAAGAAGCACTAGTTAAACTTATAAAAATAACTAACAAATAAATTATTTCTATAAATACACAATGGAAGGTGAAAGGAAGTGACTTGGTTAATATTCTAATCAAAGGAACGGAGACGCGGGTCAGCGGATGACGAGGCTTGGACCAGATCTTGTTTTGCGACCTTAAGAGTCAGGGCCAAGGTCACGATGATGGAATGACAAATGGCTACTGATAATTCCCTTAATATAGATAACATTAAATATCTTATGGGGCGGAAATGAAAAGAAACTAGTTACTGATACTGATTCATTTCATTTAGTAGACAAGCGGCCTATTAACTCTTAATTTACAGCAATAGTCTTCAATTAATTAAATTACTTTAACAACTAAACTATATCATAAAAGTAATTATGTTTACCTGCGTTAAAGTTTGACTATAAAATGTAATAACTCTTAATGTTATATCAGCAACTCTTTAACTGCCTTAATACCAGAAAATAATAAAAGTGATGTTAAAGATCCAAAGATAAGGGCTAAATTTCAGTTCTAATCAATAACTAGACGGGGGAAAGAAAGGTGATTAACTGAAATTTCCAATCAAAAATAAATAGAACAATGGCTATAATTCAAATATTTCAATCACACATTCCAAATATTCAATGATCCAAGAGAATCTAAAGGTTAGCAATCGAGGATTACAATTTTTTTTCTTCACGTTTCAGACATTTTTTTTTATTTAAGTATTAAAAGTTTTTTTTGTTAGGTTATTTCAATTAGAAGTTTTAACTAGCATTCAATTAAAAAAAAAATGTTTGAACTTGGCAAAGTTATAGGGATAAAGATCCGGCACGTATTTCTCAAAATCGCAATTTTAAAAAGAATGTTAATTTGAATTGGCCTTTTGGCCTTAAAGAATCTGAATCATAATAATTATTTTTCAAAATAATCACCAATAACAGCAACATAAAAAACGTTTTACCTTGAATAAGTTGTTAAAGATAATGATTTTTTCAAAATCACAGTTTTAGATAGTGTAATTCTTGGAAATAACCTTTACGTTTCTGAATTTCAATGTATTTTTTACCATTACAAGAAACGACAAAAGAAATGACAATACTAAAAATGAAACAATTAAAGATATTTTTAAAAAATACAATGATTAAATTCAAAGAAGTGCATTGTGTACAATTCTTGGAGTCGCGTACACAGGGGGAGGGATCAGGGTTATGTCCCCTCCCCATCATTTTTGGAAAAATATGATTTTCATATGAATTTTGTATTCTGAGTAATAATTTTTGATCCAATTTTTATTCTTATCCTTAAAATTTACGTCCTATTTGTCGATTATAGAAACTTAATGATTACTTGCTTTCTCATTAAATTCCTCCCCTGAAAAAAAATTGAATTGAAAAATCATCACCCAAAAAAAAAAAATTGAAATCTCACAAAAAAACCTATTGTGTAGGTTATGATTATATAACCGTAGGGGAGGTTACAGACTATAAAGTGGGTACTTGACCCTTCAATTGCTGGAGGGAATAAACCTGGTGGTTAAGCGTGGATGCTGACCACGTCAATGTAAACAAACTGGAGGCTTAGGGTGGGGGTAATCAGGGTGAAGCAATATGATTGGCTGGTGGGAAAGGGGTAGAGATAAAAGGGACGGGGTATAATGATCACGTGACTAAAAAGGGGTGTGGCCTGATTAGGGTTAGGTCGAGGTGAAACCACGTGGTGGTTAAGGTAGGGTCGAGGCAAGGCCACGTGATACTTAAGGCTAGTGGTGGAGGGGATGGAGGAAATGGTGCGCCAGCTCCCCTGTTTTCCCTCTACTACACTGCAATACGTGCTAGGGTCGATTAGCAGAGTTTCTCCTTGATAGGGCATCAGCTAACTCATAGCCTTCGATTCCTTTGTGTCCCGGAGTCCATATTAGGATAAGATTGTTGTTCTTAGCTAATTGCTTTAGGATATCGAGACATTTTCCGACTAGCCATAGTGTGATTATATATGAATTTAGGACCTTTAGTGCCTCCTGGTCTGATATTATATTTCCTTTTGGATTCTTATTTAGATTTTCTAAAGCATTTATTTCTATTCCATGTATTTCAGTTAGGAAGACCACTGGGTATGATCTCGTAGCGAGACGATTTAAAAATATATACTTGCAACACAAAAGTACCATTTATTTATAATAAATAGCTGATTCAAAAGAATGCAAGCAAACCAGAGATTCCATTACATATGATTAGCCTGGAAGGAGCAAAATATTAAGAAAGATATAGAGCCTAGACCGGGAGGCGCCAGGCATTAAGCAAATGGCTTGCGGGTGGTATGGAAGCCCTTGGAGTGGGCTGAATAGACAACCAGCTGCTTCCTTCACCATCTTTTGTGTCAGCAGTCCGGAGATATTTCCAGAAAAGGGAAGGGCTCTAATGGATCCCTCATCTGAGCACACAATATTAAGGAGTTGGGATTGGAAACGTGAACAGGAAGGGGGTTGCGGCTTAGCGATTTCAAGCCATCCATATATATTTACAGTTCTACGAAAAAACAAATAATATTAATAATAAAATTGAAAGAAAATAAACCGTCACAACTTGTATAGAAGTGTTCATGATCAATCCTAGCAAATCTTTACATTCATTACTGGCTAATATTAGAACTATGGTAATTGTTAAAAATTTATTTATTTTAATTATAGATGCAAAATGTATTGTTTATATAATATTAGAAGATTATAAAAACAAAGCCTTAAATAACATTAGGCGACTTGAAAATCTTGTGCGGTGCGTCCATCTATAGTAATTATCGTGAAGCGCTTTATAATAATAATAAACGTTAAGTTAGCAACTGAGTTGAACAGAGCGTATTGTTTATAGCAGGAGTAGCTAGTTGGGGGAAGACGCGTTCGGCCACATGTTGTATTTCGATACGCTGTAACTTTGTCAATTACTGGTCCTATTTAGCTCATTTTTTTAGAGAATTTAATTACCCCTTACGATAACATACATAATTTACCATAATATGCTTACTTTTTGAGTTATGTGCAAATAAAAGTTTCTTTTCGTCATAACTTTCATCACTAATTTTTTTCGGTGATATACTACATATATGAAAATTTGATGGGCTCTAACGCAAATACTTTAGGTATTTATGTAATATATATATATATATATATATATATATTAGAAGAAAATTTATATATATATTAGAAGAAAATTTCTTGATATATAAATAAATAATTTCTGATATATAAATAAATAATATAATTAAATAATTTCTTGATATATAAATAAATAAATATATAAATAAATGATATATATATTAGAAGAAAATTTCATAAAAATTTCGACCCCAAGTTTTCAAAGGAAATATAAATTTTAAGGTCCCCTGAGTCCAAATAACCAAGTTTCGCAAATGCCATAGCAACTTTTTCGCTAAAATCAATGACCGGTAGTGCCACTCTATACACCGATTTTATACCTATATATATGTGTATATATATATATATATATATATATATATATATATATATATATACACATATATATAGGTATAAAATCGGTGTATAGAGTGGCACTACCGGTCATTGATTTTAGCGAAAAAGTTGCTATGGCATTTGCGAAACTTGGTTATTTGGACTCAGGGGACCTTAAAATTTATATTTCCTTTGAAAACTTGGGGTCGAAATTTTTATGAAATTTTCTTCTAATATATATCTTTTATACGTGAGTAAATGTAAAAAATCACACTGAGTAAAGAGATTACATCACTTCGAGACTATTCACATACCATTATGGATTTAGTATTTTTGGGAACTGACCTCCGCATATAAAGCTATTCAATCTATCTCGAATTACTTTCGTATTAAAGGATTGTTTTCCTGAAAGGTTTAAATGTGTTATTATCAACTGTGGAAGGTCTCTGAAAGGTTCAAACGATCACTGTCATCCAAGTTGACATTTTTTGGCTTTTCTGGCTCTGAACCTAGCTTATGGAAAAACGAAGTCTCCAGTACTAGGAATAAACGTTATTTGACTCATTTTCATATAAGAAATGATGAATGAATAATGTTATTGCGGTACGAATGCAAGCATAAAATCTTTTTTATTGAGATATTTTATGATTTCGTGTTTCAGCATAAATAAGTTCTTGGTTATGACCGTCAGATTGTTAATTGCAAACGTAAATCGATTACATCACCTAAGTGAATGAATTAATTGTATTGAATCACTCATTTTATAGAAGAGGTAAAGTCTGTTTGGTAGTGCACTTCTTTGACTATAATATCTAATTAAAAACTATAATAATGTCAAGGAGAAAATGGTCTGGATGACAGTCGATAATAATACCCAAAAATAGTTTAAACTATTTATTAGGAAGAATTTGCGAATGCTACTACAATGTATATTGTTTTTTCTTGCAAAATTAGTACATCCTATATCATATTTTTTTAAATTCAGTTTTGTTACTAAGTTTTTTGGAGGAATAGGTTCGTTTTATTCTTTTTTTTTGCTCCACAGTAAATTTTAAACCACATCGTTTTACTATTCCAACAAATTCATATGAAAACTATGTTTGAGTTGGAAAAGGTATTAAAGCTCATACATTTAGAAATTCTTTTTTTGAATCACCATTTTGGATTTGGTAATTTGGTATTCAATAAATAGTTTTTAGTCGTATTTTCCCCGAAAATATTAGACTTTTGCATTGCATCGAAGATCGTCGGAAGAAGGTTGAGGGTACCATTAAATCCGTTTCATAACCCCTAGAACACGGTTTTGCAGAAATCGGGGATGTCCGATATATATATATTCTACTACATTTGGGCACTTCCAACAGCCCTCTTTGAATCAAATGAGTTGAAAATTGGTATGTATGATTGTTTTTTTGGTAGAACAATACCACTTAAGTGGGTGTATATTTCATTCAAAATTTCGGCCACTGTCACGAGACATCAACAGAGTTTTTTCGCGGTCTGTAATTTTTTGCGCCCCACTGCAACTCCTCCAAATTGAGTTAGAGTGTTGAAAATTTATATGTGAATTGGGTTGGTGTAAAAGAATTGCCTGTTGGAGGTCTTATAGTATTTCTCTCACTCCTGCCATAGTCAATGGGTCACCGATTTCAACCAATTTTTTTGTGGTGATTCTGCATCCAAAATACTGGACTTTTGCGTCGGCGTTTGTTCCAATGGGCCCTAGGAGTCGAAAATAAAATAAAACATGCTGAAACTGCTTTATTTTTTATCTCAAATTTGAAAAATGATATTGATTTGGTTTTTGCACCAAAGTATTTGCTTATCAGTATAAATTAAAGGAAAAATACAAACTTGAAAAAAATTATTGCTTTTTGGCCAAATAAATTGAAATTATACTGGCATTACAGATTTTTTTCACAGCAAAAAATTATGGCAGATTTTGATTCAGCGCTCTGCAAAACCTTTTACGTGTAATAAGTGTTAGTTTATGTGATATAAACCGCCTTTAAAATTTATAAACATTATTAATTATTCCGGTTTTAGAATTCCATTAATTTTTTAATACCTTTTTGTGGTAGATAAACAACGGGAATGGATTACCTTGAATGAATGTTTTTAATTAAGGTTCTCATTTGCTGTTTGTCTTTTTTAGGTGTTATTCTTCTCAATGTATTTTTTCTTTATGTTCGAATCAACTACTTATAAGTGCGTTTTAACAATAAATGTTCCAGACAACCTAAAAACTAAAACTACCCATAAATTTCCCCTCCTCCCGAGAATCAGGCGCGTACGCGTTTTTTTGTGAGATTTCAATTTTTTTTTTTTGGGTGATGATTTTTCAATTCAATTTTTTTTCAGGGGAGGAATTTAATGAGAAAGCAAGTAATCATTATCGTTAAGTAATCATTGTCGATCCTGAGGATGAGGAAATAGATCAAATTAATTTGAATATGTCCGCATTGTTATTCTTTTTATTGATGTTATTTCATGCTATTTCCTTTAAAATTCTTTGAAATTATAATTTTTTTAATTTTTCGCCATAAAATAATTTTATCAATTAATTAAAAACCATCAAAGGTTTATTTTTATTAATTTGTGACGAACACGTGGTTTCCAATCGAAAATTCAGCTATTGGCCCCAATGTGCGCCGATCATATATTGTGCCCTCCCCCCATCCCTTCCCCGCGGTTCTCGGAGTTAAAATATTGAATCATCACAGTAAAAATTTATATTATTGTAAAGTTCATTTTCACCTGTTAAAAAACTTAGGCCATTGGTCTGCTCAAGCTACACCCTCTTCCGATTGACTTTTGAAGGACATATGATAATTATTTCCCGGAACAGCTGCCATAATATATATGCGTGATGAGACCTGTCCAAGCGCTTGGAGATAGCAATTAGGATGTGATCCAGGAGGGCCATCGCCACCGCGAAAGCAATATAGTCCCGGTAATTACCATTCCAATAACAGCTTCAACAACTACGGCCTAGTCTCCCGTGAAATTAACTTGTTTTAGACTTAAGTCAATCGTTTTAATTAGATCCTTCAATTAATAACATAAATTATGCTCAAAAATACAAAAATATACAATTTCTTTCTTTCTTAAGATGATCTAGGTAGAACTCATTTTGTGTATGCCATATATAAACGGTATGATATACAATCCCGATGACGGCAAAATTGATTTTCTCAAATAATTAATGTTTGAGGACCCCCAGCAAAATTTGGAGTTCAATAACTTACAAAACGAGTTATCCCAGCTTCCGTTTTCCAAGTTCCAAGCTTCCGCTATTCAAGTCCGACGCCATTTGAAAGACCATGAAAAAAAGAACCATCAAGACATGATGTTGCAGACTTAAAAAAATTCAAACAACAGTTTGTTACAAGTGATAATGAAGGTTTAAAAAAAAAATCTAAAATATTTCATCTTGTTCAATCGCTGGCAGATTTAGATACAGCTTTTGTAGAATACAAACTACAACTATGCACCATCACCTGTATGGTGTTTAACTGAGTGGATATCTATTCAAAGTCCAAAAGCTGTTATAGGATTAAGGGCCTTACCCTTAGTTTATGTTTTCAAAGTTCATGTTTACGTTTCACCCAGAAAAAACAAAATGGCGTCCGGGTACACTCATGCTCTACAAGGTGAGTGCCTGACCCTTCATCGTATAGGTTATGACTATATAACCGTTGGGGAGGTTACAGACTATAAAGTGGGTACCTGACCCTTCATCGTATAGGTTATGATTATATAACCGTTGGGGAGGTTACATATTATAATGTGGGTGCCTGACCCTTCATCGTATAGGCTATGATTATATAACCGTTGGGGAAGTTACAGACTATAAAGTGGGTACCTGACCCTTCATCGTATAGGTTATGATTATATAACCGTTAGGGAGGTTACAGACAATAAAGTGGGTACTTGACCCTTCATCGTATAGGTTATGATTATATAACCGTAGGGGAGGTTACAGACTATAAAGTGGGTACCTGACCCTTCATCGTATAGGTTATGACTATATAACCGTTGGGAAGGTTACAGACTATAAAGTGGGTACCTGATCCTTCATCGTATAGGTTATGATTATATAACCGTTGGGGAGGTTACATACTATAAAGTCGGTACCTGATCCTATAACAAAACCTTAAGTCTCTCAAACTGTGGGAAAACAAAATGGCGGCGTGTAAAAACAAAATGGCCGTCGGGTACACTCGACAACATGGACGAGGAGGTGCCGCGGGTCACGTGACTTAACCACGTGACTAAAAACATGTGGGCGGAGCATAGACCAGAGGGTTGTAATGGGTCACGTGACTGGATCACGTGATTAAAACATGTGGGCGGAGCGTAGACCAGAGGGTTGTAATGGGTCACGTGACTAAAACATGTGGGCGGAACATAGGCCAGAAGGTGCCGCTGGTCACGTGACTGGATCACGTAAAAGGGGCGGAGCATAAGGTTCACGTGACTAAAAAGGGGCGTGGCTTAATAGTTAAGGTTAGGTCGAGGTGAGACCACGTGGTGGTTAAGGTAGGGTCGAGGCAATACCACGTTACACTTAAGATTAGCGGTGGAGGGGATGGAGGAAATGGTGCGCCAGCTCCCCTGTTTTCCCTCTACTCAGTGTATATACCAGCTTAATCAGGAAAGAACTTGGGAAACAAAAAAGGAAACGTACTAGGCTTCAAAACTTGGCATGAAACAATCCAAACTCTTCATTAATTGGAAAAGGCATAACTTTACCTAAATCTGCCAAAGAACAATAACGCGTCTCCTAACAGGCCACTGTCCGCCAAAATCTCAAGAAGATGAAATTAGTGGATGATTCCATCTACCGTCTTAGAGGAAAACGAAAAAGCAGAGCTCATTCTTTGTGAATGTGATTTCTCTGCCTTCTACAAGCTGAAATTTTTTACAATAGGTAACACTCAAACCAGAAGTACAGATCTAACCCGATCGAGGAGAGAAAGGGCTTCCCATCCCACAGTACAATAATGATAATTTTAAATCTGAAGTGCCTATATTTAGTGCACTAGGGCGCCATCATTTTTAGGATACCCTTTGCACTTAAAAGTGGATTATGTACGAGGGTTATTCAATAATTAAACAGAGAAACAGCTAAAATGGTTCACTAAACCAATAAAAAACTTGGTATTTCTCACGTAACCTCCTCCAACTCGTACGCAGCTAAGATTACAATTCCTAGGTGCCGTACGTCGGGGATAGTGTGTCTTTCCTCTACATCCAGAACATTTCCTCATCAGCGCAGGATGATTCTTGTCATTGGTGTATGAGCAAAGGCAGTCAATAGTGCATTGGTCGTCCAAAAATGACAGAAAATCGGGTCATGGGTAACCCAAAAAAATGTATATTCCTAGGTAATGGTTGCGTTTTGAATTTTAGCGGTCACATAAATTATCTACGCGTCAAAACTCTTCAGGTTCGTACAACGGCTGTCGTCTTACTTGTCTATCCCATAGAATATTTTTAACGGTTTCATAGAATATTACTTTGTTTATATATTGAATGAACTTCGTATGAATTCCCTCTACTAGGCCAGTCAAACGATGTGTACATAGAAGAGAAAATAAAATTTTCAGAAATCTGATCACGGACAGGCGGTCTTGAAAGTTCAGGATTCAATCCAAATTTTAACGAGGTCTACAGAACTTAGAGCAGACGTGGTTACCATGGAAAACATCTGAGTTCAATAACTATTTGTCACAATACCATTGTAGGGACAGCATCATAATCAGAGAAAAAAAATATGTTTCGTTACTCTAAAAAATTCATCACAATCAAGCCAAAAAATAAGCATCAGTTAGAAGAGCGTAGTGCCATCACAATAAAATCATAATGCCTCAGTATGCCATCACAAAACTTTCAATATGAATCGTAAATCTTCAATATCGAGGGAATGACGTTTGCCAGACGTCATACAAAAATAAAAAGAAAAGAATTTCCTGCTGAACCGGTTTCACGAGCACAGAAGAAAACTAGTTCGCATAGAAATATGGAAAAATGTGAAACGTTTCTAAAATAAAGAGGAAAGTATCTCACTGAGAGCTAAGTTTTCATCATCCCATTTACTCGTCCTGAGCTCGTATTTCTCTGCAAGTATGAACAAATGACTCCAGAGAAATTCATATCATCCGCTTTTCAAATGGTAACTTTTTTGCACAGAGCATTTAAATGGTTTATTAAAATATCGACACCGATATAATTCTAAATTTAAAGATCTCAACTTAAAATTCTTTATAGAAACACTATAAAATTACAATTACGAATGAAGCGTTTTATATTATATTTAAACTGTTTGCTAAAAACGTTTCATATTTTGTCTAAACAAATTATTCTATTTTATCACTATCAAAATAAAAATATTTCATTATTTGAGATGGCCTTTTGCGAAAACGCGGAAAAACAGGTGCTTGTTTGTTTTTAATACATCAATAACATTAATAGTTTGCGGGAGAAAAGTTTAATTTGGTTGGGCAAATATTTAATTTGTCAGACAACAATGTTTAATTTGTCAGAAAAACGGATTAAACAGCCTGTCAAATCTTACATACTCCTCAATTGATTATAGCCGTCTTGGTAATCGTATTTTTACATATAGGATAGTCGGATAAACAACAAGGAATTTACAATCTGTGTATACAGATAAACGACAGAGAAAAAACAGATTACACACCATATATGAAAAAAAAAGAAGAATTCATATTTAGTTGGTATATTCATAGGAAGTTGGTTAACCTTGGCAATGAAAAACCCGTAGTTACAATGTCAAACCATATAAGATATATGTTTCTGTACAATAAAAGGGATTCAAGGATAGTAAAAAAAATTATATGTCTGACATAAAACGACTCGCCAACTTCTTATTCAAATACGTTTACTATATATGCATGTACGTAACAAATTGACTAAATCAAAAATTAGAAATATATATATATTTTCCAATTTTTTATATCTCATGAAATTATGAGACAGTAGATAAAATATGAAATGTTCTGGGATAAAGAGAAAGTGGAAAATGTTAGAGATGTGAAAAACTAGTAAAATAAATCATATAAGGTCATTCGATACATGATCAAAATAAATCATATGATAATCGCTGGTGCAGTCTTTTGATCAAAATCTTGTTCCTGAAAGTATCGCGCTAAATGATTAAACAGATTTTTGAAATATTAAACAGTATTTTAAATTTCAAAGTAAAACGGGTTTAAAAGCAATATAGAAAGATCTGAACATGACTACAAGGAGATAGGAAACTTTCAGACACCGAGAAGTACATATGCAATAGTCAGGATGGAGTCCAACAAAATGATCACGAGGAGGATATTCCCACAGACGAGAAAGTGCCTTGGCCACGTCTCGCGAGTTATGCTCTCACATGTCACAGAAACTATACAACAGGCAAACATGGTTAGTATGAAGCAAACATTAAAGGGGTCGTTTGTTTGTAAATATTGGTCCTTAGAGAAACATGTATTATAGTAAAGATTTGATAAAATATATGATATATTGAATTATTGATTATACTTACAAACTTAGAAGACGGTGAAGAAGGCGGTCAAAATTAAAACAAAAAATAGTAGAAAACTATTTGATGAATGCCGAAGTTTCGGCATTGATATATAATAAATCAAGTGTTATATCTGTCTTATTAGAATTAAATACATATTGAAAATAAAATCACAAAGATAAAGAAATGTGGTAAAACCATATATATAATTATTATTCTTTACTTTTTTTATATTTCTTTATTTTAGTAATTTTATTTTTATTTATTTCATAATACTCTCACTTTTAATTTTACTTTTTATATATTTTCTTTCTATTTGGATAATTGAAGGGTCAAGTGAACAAAGGTACTCAGCGACATTTTTGGAAAAACGGAATCATTGCTATGAATAAGAGTGTAAAGTGATATATTTTAATAATTCTTCCATCCATTCACATTAATTCAATACCTGGCGCGTAACTGAGTTGATAAAGGTATCAAGTGATGAGACACACATGCTTAACAGTAGATGAACCTGATTTCAATTCAGTTTTATCAGAACTCGAAAAATTTTATTTACCATCTTCATCCACCTGACCCTTCAATTTTCATTTTTGTTGAATCAAGTATTGATAGCCCCGAAAGAATGCCAAATAAACTGGATCTGCATTCAATAGTTTTATACCATTTTTGGATTTAATTTTGATCGCGACTTACATAAAAAACACATAATATAAAGCATAGGTAAGTAGTCATTTCAGTACTAATATAATTAATAACTAAGTGTTAAGACAGCCAAAAAATGTTTTTATAAAACAATGTAGAGAGACGTAAAAGATGGCAGCAGAAAGAGTGAATCAAAAAAAAAAAGGCTGAAAAGATAAAAGAAAAAGAAGGCAATAATTGCTCTGTTAAGTATACATTATGTATATTAAATATTTTCCTTTTTCCTCAAAGATTTCCTCACTTTCCAAGAAGTAAAAGACAGGTAATTCTCTTCCAAACAGCAGAAAAAATATAGAAATTATTTCAATCTCTTAGGGTTTAATTATTTTAACTTTAGCAACTGTTGTTTAACTTCAGAAGAATAGTTGGTTTAAAATATGCAACAGCGTTTCAATTGAGGCAGTGACTTTCAATGGCAAAATCACTGAAAACAATAGCCTTTGTATTTCCTGCACAAGCTGACACTGCGTAATTTCTTTTAAAAGTTTTACTATAACTATAACTTTAAAGTTTCATTTCAACCTTAAATACCCTTATTTATTATTTAAGGTCGAAACAATAAATAAGGGTTGTATTGTCATTTTTAAAAAAAAGGATCGTTTTTGTAATTGTTCGTGCAACCCCTCATCAGATTATTTTTTATGATTATGAATTTGGAACATTACAATTTTTTTTATAACCTATTTTCAGTAGAGAGAAAATTAATGCCTATCCTTTGAGGGCTGCAACAGTAATAATTATGCAATTTAGGTATCTTTTCTCTACTATTATAGCCTGAAAGCAAGAACTTGTTTAGGCAAAGGAACACTAAGAAAAAATGTTATCATTTCCTTCAAGTCAGCAAGCTCTGACTAAACACAATCCTCCCACCTACGCCTCGCTCTACCACTCGGATGTTTACCAGTCGATTCAGGGTCATTTAAGTTTTTAGGGATTAGTTCGTTGCTAAGTCCCTCTTCTGTTTGAATTCTAAACTGTAGAGAAAAGCTCACTAATCTGCTCACTTAAATTTATTTAAGACCAATTATCAATGGACAAATAAAAAATAATTCTTATCAACAGATTTTTAAAATAATGACGAAGAATTCACTATATGACCGTCCCTAAAAGAAGAAAGAGAACTAGAAAACGGACAAATAAGCTAGAAACGTTGTTTCGAATTCATCTAATATAAAAATAAAGTATAAAAGGATTAGCATGCTATTCCTAAAAATACGATGATTGCATTAATACTAACAAACTGATTAGCTGATAAAATCAGATAGATATGAAATATACTATTTTCTTTTTAGCAGTCTTTCCATAAGTGGGTATATCCACAAATGACAATATTCAAACAAAAAAAAGGTTACTTACGTAAGAAGTACTTAGGGGTCTACCATATGTTCTATTAGTTTTGGTTGTAACCTTTTGATCAGTTCTGTGTTTTGTTATTTTTTGTTTTTGTCTTTATCTTCCCCTTTATTAGCAAAATCCACAATAACGTAGATATTATTCGGGATTAATGATCCTTCTATACCATCATGCGGATGTCAACTGATGTAGATATTATTTCCTGGTTTTATAACGCTAAATCGGGAATTAACATCTACGGAAGAAAACGCAGTAAAGTTTCGGGATTATTCCATCAAAGTAAGTCTATGATAATATTTTCATTACATAAATAACTAAATTACGGTGAGACCCTACCCTCAACTGAAAAGAATCCGTTGTGCGTTTGTCTATAACTTGAGCGAGCGTAGCGGGAGGAAGTCGAGAGCTGTCTATATAAAGCAGTAATAATCCCAATGAAAATGGATTTTTAATGCCACCACATAAATTCAAAGTTTTGATATTATTTAATTTTTTTTAATAAAGGAATTTTAGTAATGGAATATAATAAAAATTAATTTTTATAACGCTGCCACATTCCCCAAATACGTAGCACAGACACACGTCCTCACGTTATGGCATATGATATGGGTACAACCTACATCAGAAGATATGGTCGAACGTTCAATATCCTAAGGAACCAAAACAGAAATAACATAGAATATCGAAAGGTTGGAAATGTACCTCATTGAACCAAGCATTCAACAAAGCGTTGATCTGAGCTTTCACATTCACCATCGTTGAATCTCCTGAGGTCAAGAACGTTTCCTCAATGAAATATCTATTCGTTTCTATAGCTCCTCTAAAATTTTCATTTTTGATTTCAATATCTATTCTTGGTTGATCATATTCCCAAATACAGTTCTGCAGATTTTATTGTATCTGACCTCTTAATGCAGAACTGCAAATTGTATCATCCTCACTACTTTAAATAGGATAATCGTAGGTGGAAACAATTATAAACATTATAATAATATAAACTAATCGGAGGACCACTGTTTTCATATACAGAAATTATTTTATAAAATATTGTGTGAATTATGCGAATTAGCTAATTGGACACGAAACATGAAAGGATGATTAATATTAAAATACAATAAACTGCAAAGATTACAAGAAAAATTAGGATTACTTACAATAAAGACTTTTGTGATAAAATCTACTATCGTTAACAGGTAGGAATTGAAGGGAGATAGAATGAAAAGATTTAGGAAAAAATCTGGCTGCGTGAACTTATAAAATGATGCATTCTTGAAGGCAGCTAATATAGTATCTTGATAAAAAGGTATAACACAACCAACGGAAGAAAATAAAGCATTGAGGTGAAGAATCGAAACGAAGCGTGATCATTGGAAAGAACTGAACATGAATAATATAGCGGTTTAGCAATAGAGGGTGATCAAGCACAACGTTAGCAGCATTATACTTATTTAGTTAGTGGCACTACCAGCGCTTAGAAACAGGCAGGAATATAGCACTGCACTATCAATCGAAATATTTCAATTTTTTTTCGTAATCCATAGACATGAGCATCCATAGTATCTGATACACGGTTGGCTGATATAAAGTTTCATAAAACAAACGAACATGATAGATTTCAACAAACAAGAATTATAACTTTCATTATTTCGATCTTGTTATCCGTCGCGTACGTAACCTCATATCCTGAATCTTCAGGGCACAACCTGACTGAATTATATAGTTATTAATACATAAACAGGCTAGGTCTATTGTATGTTAATTATTAGTATTGGTAATAGTCGATTAGTGATGACAAACTGGCAATGAGTCAGTTGTGACCGCGATAGAGTCCAAGGGCAAGCCTTGTTGAGGGTGTGCCAGGAGTAGCTTTTCATTGGCAGAGCAAAGCCACACCTCCTACCTCCTGTAAAGATCATTGTTTTCTATTAACAGTGTCTACACGGATAACAGGAAATAGATGGTGATATCATATATCAGAGATACAGAATTTTAAATGAGCTAAATTGCATATTTATTGGGTGTCTAAGCGTATTTAGATTGTACTCACAAATTGACTAACATCTATTCTTTATTTCGCTTAAAATCATTTCCACAAACCATACTCGAGATGGTCAGATATTCTGAAATTAATTGAAACTGAATTATAAGAAACTGAAAATTAATTGAGTTACAACATTGACTCCACCCTGAGGACCCATGAACGAGTTATTTATGGAAGCAATTCAAAAACTGAAAAACGACCAATTCCTCTCACAATCCAACTAATAACCTTTCAAAATATGTAAGGAAATAAATATAAATATAAATCAGTGTCGAATACTTGCATTAGTCTTATTTTCCTCCCCGCTACATTTAGGCAAGAAGTAAATTAAGTTGGTGTTTGAGAAGTGCCTTTTGCGGGGTCTCAACTATTTTCTTGAACCACCGCCATTTTGATATTTTCAATTTTATATTTTAGTTACGATTAAAGATAATTTAATATACGCCTTTAGTAATGGAGCTTTGCTGCTCTCACTACTTTTTTTAAAAATTTAAAAATAGCTTATTATTAGCATGTACTACAATCTGAAACCCCAGGTAAATAATTGATAATAAAAAATGCTAAAATTGATATTAAAAATACAAATAAAAACAGAAATAATTCCCTAGCACTTTAGTTTTCACACTGTTAGATACTCCGTCAAGCAATACAGCCTACATAACAGATGAGGTTATTAACTCCCCTTCCCTTGACTTTGACAAATGACGGATCTGAATTCGGCTTATTGGATAGAAGGTGTCATTCATAGTAGTACAATCTGAAAGACAGTTATAATCCATCTATATCTACACACACACACAGTATTATAATTTTGTGAGACGTATATGTGCGCGCGCGCATAAGTAGACACACACATATATGTACACACACGCACATACGTCTCACAAAATTATTTATCACACTACAATAATATTTTTTAAAACATCTTAATTATCAGGTATTCTTAAGTATAATGGTCACCTGGAATAACCACTTCCAATCGAAATTACAATGAATCTCCTAATTTCTGCCAATATTTCACACATATAATTTAATTAATCTTTATGTTATGCTTTTTTCTTATTACATCAAATACACGTTTGTACTTATTTTAACCAAATCTTATAGAGACACAATAAAACTCGATTCCTTCCGGAAAAAGAATAATTTTACGTAAATGACAATTGAAAAAAAAAAAATAAATAAAAAAAAAAATAAAACCACCATGCTATTATAAGCATCTGTAAAATCAAGATTCCCACCCTCAGAAAGTCCACTGATCATTAGTCAGTGCATCCGGTGAAGTGAGCCAGCGCACAAAAATATATATTTTTCAAAAATTAAAAGATCAAAATGTAAATATTTAATAAGAAGTATTTATTGAAAACTAATACCAGCTGCAACACTCAAGGTATTATAAAAATATAAATAAATTATTCGTTGGATAAAATTATTTATATAAGTTACTGTTAATATGATATTATAAACTATACCAAGCACTATGAGACAATAACCGGAGGTTCACGAAGGATAAGCAAGGGATTGGTGAAAATAAGTTTAAAAATACCTTAGGAAATTGTAAATAAACTTTTGTCAGCTTAAGATTTTTCGGCTCTCCACTTATTACAATTTGCCACCGATGTTTTCTCATAAACTAAAATAGAAAGAATAATATGAGAACATTAACAAGAGAAACATTAAAGAATGAGACTCAGGAATTTAAAAACTTTTATTTTAGGAAAAAATGACTTCTCTCTGAACACGGAAATAAATAAAGCATTCCAATTTAATTAATGAAACGGATAACCAGAAAAATGAAAAACAAATTATATAAAATGAAAAGAAATGTAAAAATATGAAAAATATATATATATATATATATATATATATATATATATATATATATATATAATTCAGTTAATTCTTTATTAACTAACATAAATGTATTTGGGATTGATTTAAGTGCTGCAATGTGGGCGTAAACTATGTAAGTAAATATATATATATATATATATATATATATATATACACATATATTGCTATAGGGGTCGGGGTGGCCGAGCGGGTTAGCGCGCTTGCAAAAGTGCACCTACTCACAAACCCTAAGGTTGTGAGTTCGAATCCCGGCACCGGCACTACTTTATTTTAATTAAAGTAATACTTCAAAAAATTTATCACCCATCCCCCGGGTAAGTGAGGCCCGTCAGCCTACTGGAGGCTACTCACATAGACCGGCCGTAGGACTGATGACCTTACCCCGTGTACCTTAATTGTGAATCGCGTTGTGGTATTCCAGGACAGGACGTAGGACGTACCAGGAGGTTTGGTCCATGGACGGTCTGTCTCGGGGAAAGAAATATAGGTCCTCGTGCGCCTGCTGACTCCGAACTATGGCTCCGGATTATGGCTATAATTCGTGGATCTAGACCGATATGTCACTGTCCTTGAACCCGAATGAGCCGGTGGGAAGGACACTGCCTAATTGGCCCCAAAGGGACCGGTTATGGAGCAATGGGCAGCCTGCCGCTGCACTATGGAAACCATCGTTCGCAGCAACGTGAGGTTGGGTGACCCCCTAGAGCCAACCGAAAAAAAAAAAAAAAAAGAATATAGTGCTATTATTAATTATCCCTATAATATGATATTAATTATTATTAATATAATCGCAACACCAGTCATCAAGTGTTATTCAAACAAAAAAGTAAACTGTTAACATTGTAGAAGGAAAAAAATTAAGAATCGTATACAAAAATGTATGTGATTTATTGCTTAACTAATCTAGAAAATAACATTAATACATCAATCCTAAAAATTTAAATAATCAATATGCAAATATTTTAGCATAAAATTTAAATTAATTATAACAAGGCTTAATGGTGTGATGTTCCAACGAGACAGTACAGCAATTAGTCATGTTATAATGGCTCCCGCTGTCTAAATAGACCAACTATCTAATATAGGACAACGCAGCGCATTTGAGGAATATACAGGCTATTATTAATTATATAATTAATTTAGTATAGAAAATAAAATTTATTAATTTTAAATTTAAAAACCAAAACATACAAATTTTATAAATTGAAAGGATAATTTTGTTTGAGAAATACACATATACAAATAAACACATACTTAAATATTCAATTTTAATACAGCACAGTATGATTTTTTTTTTTTTTTATGAGAACTTGAATAACATCCAAAAAATTAAACTAGTTAATTTCACAAAATCAAATTAAATTAATTATTAAAATATTTTCTGAAGCAAGCCAAAGCCATTAGACACCTCTTACATGGGAAGTTTAATAGCTGTTAAAAAGCAGAGGAATATCATTAAAATGATCGCAGGAATGCCTTATTCGTAAAATATTCTGCTTATCTTTTAATATTGTTAAATCTTCTATTATATTGTTTATATGTTTTTATCAACCGTGGTTTGGACGATGTGTTATTTATTGATTATTATATAATTAACTATTTTCCTTTAATATCTTTTTATATTCCATTACTATTTAATTTCCTCCTTGTTTATAATATCGGTATAACGGTTGCTAATATTTCTTTAGACAGTTTTAAAATTAAGAGGTTAACAGTAATTCTTCTATGTTTTAAATATTTAACAGTAAATTATATGTGAGCTTTTGAAATCAAACTGATGAAAAAAACAACATGGTATTTGCGCAATCGACCAAGAATGTACTAGAAACTAGTAAATAGAGAAACTAGTTTGGTTACAGGAAACTGTTTTTATTTAATAAGGTACTTACTTGAAATATTTTAAAAAAATAATTAAAGATTAAGAAGAACCTTAAAAATATTTTTTGAATCAAGACAGAAAAAAATGCATTATTGTTTTAAATAAGTAATTAATGTATTTCATACATGGCAGCACCGAAGAACACATAAATTTAATAAAATCTCGAGATACACAATGATTCATCTGGCTTTTCTTAACTATTCTATTGTACATCCATTAAATGTCAGGACTCTACTGATGAAAAATATGATAAGAAATATTAATTACACTAAATTTTCTTTTAACTTCTCGGCAATAACGTTTGTATTTTATTAGTTAATATAAAAATAATAATTACATACAACAACAAACTTCTCTAGGACAGAAAGCAGCACACAGTAGCTAAAGACGCAAAAGGCTAGTTACTGGCAAGGCTATATTTCCTTAGACAATTGAGGAGTTAATGGGACTCTGGTGTTCGGATAGTTGTTTCTTCCAAGTGTCCTTGCCTTAAAAGGACGGAAGCGGTCAGCTTAACAATTCAAAAAATTGATATTTTTAAAAATAATGCCTCTAATAGGTATACATAAATGTAAATGTCTGTTTATTGAATATATATGAACATTGTTTATCGATCATTATTTACTAATTATTTCCTTTAGCCAATGTGATATAGAGCTTATTAAAATATCGGAAATTTCTGTGAAAACTCGAGGTAGCCAGAGTTACCCACAAAAGATTCAAATGCATCGTAGTGAACTTGGATTCACCGAATTATGATAATAATACAGAGGAGATTTTATTCTTTGAAGCATACAAAAACCGACATTAAATCAGCCCCAGCAGTCATAACATTTTTTTTTTTATCGTAGATATTATCGTCTAATTATAGCAAAAAAAAAAACTGTAATGGAATATTACACGCGATATGATAAATAGTTTTTTTTTATGTTTATTTCTTTTTTTCTTTTTTACTTATCAACACAAAGAAAGCTAATTAATTCAATAATCCTTCATAACATAAGGATCATAAAAACTCGCCAGCTAATCAAGGAGGTCTCTTAAAGCCGCAATAATAAACGGGGCATCAAATAAAATGTATTGATTTTTTATCAATAATTTAATATAGTGAAACTGTTTTTTTTTTGTTTTTTTTTACTACTTTAAATGTACAGCATATTCAGGCAATGAGCTATTATCAAAATATAAGAATTCATTTTGAGACTAACATTCGAGACCTGTGTTATCCTTACTAAGCCATCCATCCCCCCGATGTCCAGCCCGTATAGAAACCATATCTTCACTTTCCACTTTAATATTGGTGGGCTGACGCTAATAGGTTGGAATGTTAGAAAAATAATATTAGGTTATGCACTAAGTCTGCACGTTTTTAGTCGTATTTTTCCTGGAAACAATAAACGCTTGCAATAAATCCGCTACCAAACCTCTAGAATACGATTTTGGGAGCACACCATATATATGGTGCAAACATCCAGGAACCCCCCAAAACCGTATTCTAGGGGTTAGGAAACGTAGTTATTGCAAAAGTATTTTATTTTCGGGGTAAATACGTCCAGACTTTGTAACTAACCTAATATTACGTTTATGGTAGATATAGAGAATGCGAAACCGTATAGCCCCAATTAAAAAATGGCAATCTAATCCGGAGTTAACGCTAATTGGTTAGAATGTTAGAAAGTAACCTGATACATTCCTTCTTATACGATAACTGAAGGCAGCGATCAATACTCCGTAAAATTTCAAGACCGCAACCGAAATCACTTCGATTAAAAACATTTGACAAGTGCATGTATAAGATCCATTAAGTAATCAATTTATCTTCATGCCAGGTGTTAACAGGAATTAATCTACAACCAAGGTATTGCAAAGGGAACTGTAATATGGAAGGGAGAGACGAAGAGAACGGGCCAGCCAAGGAAAGGGACTGACTTACGTAAAGGTTACAGAGGCGTGGGCCAAGCGCTTTAGGAGAAAGTGGGTTAGTGGGTTTCTCGTGTCGGCGGAACACAACTCTCCGGTCATCATGTATTGCTCTTCATCCATTTAATTATTCGAGTTTTTGTAGCTTTGAAAGCTATTAGACAAATTTAAAAGATAAAACATGAACAATGATTGTTTATGAACCAATAAGCTGCGGTGTATGCAATTGCTTAGTTAAACTAAAAAAACTGATGAATTGTTTCCTTCCATTTATTTTATGGATCTCCGGAGATCCATACTTGTTCAAATCCATACCATGCTCAAATTTCACAATACTGCACCGAGTTGTAGTGTACTTTCTTCATATATCCCATTATAATTCCTTCCGACTCCTTTAGTTAAAGTCCGAAATTCACTCGCTCCCGCTCTCCTGACTTCTGCACCCTTTCCAATAATACTGCTGCATCTGATAAATCCATCATTAACTTTGCTTCATCCTTCTGGAACCCTATACAACCCCTATCCCCAATGCTTCTCCTCTACATTAAAATCCCTTATCTCTCAAGAATCATAATTTCCTTTTTCTCTAAATTTAAGACTTACTAAATATTAACAAAGTGGTGAAAATCTGTAAATATTAATTAAGTTTTATTATAATTTTATCTAATTTATTAATTTATAATTATTAAGAGAAGCAAAATATTCAGTATTCACTAACTATTAGAGCGTCTAAATCAATCATAAAACGTATTGTAAGTGAACATAAATTGCAGTATGAGTAAATTTGTATTTTATTTCATTCCAATTCTGAATATCAAGCTTTAAAGTATTATAATGGAAAATGGAAAACTTTACGATATATTATTACCTTAACTATAAAGAAAAGTAAATCATTTCAGGACCGATTGCTAAGTCAACAGATCATGCAGTCTTGAATTAAATTACAACAGTACAGTAATTTTATTACTGGACCAGCATACTAACTATTCCGAAACTAATAAGATACATTTCTCGTTTAACCTTGGAGTAAAATAGATTTGGGTCCAATTTATTCCGCAGCTTACCTCATACCGAGTCTTATTCTGTACAAGAATAGTTTGGACAATGTAGGCTTACTCTAAAAGCCAGTCTAACACCTGACCAACTTGATCCGTAAAATAGCTATCATAGGTTGTATGATAATAATAAACTATATAAAAAATAAAAATACACAATTTTTAAATTTCATGTCGATCCTGTAGGAAATCTTAAAATCGAGCATTTCGCGATCTTTATCGAAGAGATATTGCATGAAAGTTCAACCATAGGGCTTAAAATTGTTAGCGGACCAATTCACCTACGATGCCAAACTTGCGAAGCCAAACCGCCAACCTTCACTGTTGACATAATCAAAACAAAAACACCTACACCGCAGAGCACCAAGACATCACGTTCCGGTACGGCGCTGCGGTGAGCCAACCTCAAAGGAAATGTGGTCAGGAATAAATTTAATAATAACCTAGTTATGGAATTCAAAATGTGGCTATTGACCAATAGCCAAGAAATAAAACTTAAATCTTACGGAGCAGAACATTGACTAAATAAAAAGCAGCCTAAGATTGACAGCCTAAGATCCGCACAAAAATCGTAAATGTAGAAAGAATGAATGAGACAAAACTAAAAATTTCTAACGTCAGGAATTGTAATAGTTGGAGCCCTATGATTCCAAAGAGCAGCCAGGACTCAAATAACGGGCCAAACCAATGGACAATAGGTGATCTGCCAGCAAACATGTGTGGGGAAACACACTGGGAGCTTCTATGTAGAAATTCACCTGCGTATAATGTAGGTTTAAACGAAAACACATTTTTGTGCAATCAAACAATTAATTGATTCAGAAAGACATAAAGCTTGCGAATTTAAATGATACTGGATGGCATCATTAGGACAAGTAATTAAAAACTATTTTAATAATATACCGATTTGAGGTGAGTAATTTCCGCAGGAGTCATAAGTAGAAATACGTTTAATACAAGTATGCCGAGGAACCTAATTGTTCGCGAAATATAAAGAGAGGAAATGAACTTTTATAGCATTTTGTAAGCAAATTAAATAGGTATTTAGCTTAGTCACACGATTCAGGTAGATAACAGTAAAAAAAAAAAAAAAATTATCTACAAAATAAATTAGCAGCACACGTTTAGTTGTTTTCTGCATGTACCATTTAAGAGATTTTTTATTGTAATTACCAATTTCCGCCATTATTGGGTTTTCGGAAGATGTTATTTGCTAAAAAAATAATTACTTTGTATAAGAACAAATTATTGTACTGTGAGCAGTTCAAATCGAGGATCATATTTGGTGGTTATTGATGATCTCCTCGCGCATAAGTTTTGCTTTCTTTCAAGTTGTTTGTAATTAGTTAAGTTGAACTCCACACGGAGAATCTGAGCTAGGATGATTGTCTTGTTAAAAATAATATATTAATATTTTTGGTAAATATGGCAGCATTTTGTAAATTATTTATTTTTTGGGATATATCCTCCTATAGCTCCTACTGGCGTGTTCTGTGAAAGTAAGGGATTTGCATCTGAGTTAAAATCAAGGTACTGTATTGATTCTGATGAAGGAATTAGGGTTGAATTTATGAAAATGTGATAATACATTTAATAAATATAAGGACTGTCCTCAGACAAGCTGATAATAAACCTATGTACAATTTTATAAAAAAAAATCACAATGCTGTATAACCGATCTATGATAAATGTTTCATGACGGTAAATTAATTAATATTTTAATAATTCATGGCCATATCTGATTTAGTATACTGCCTAATATGAATAAAATAAATTAATTTATTTTCCACCTCAACGATGAATAATAATAATGTTATTTAAAGTAATATTGACGACCGGTTATAAATAATGGAGAAAGAGCGTAGAGGTCCGCAGAGGTGACTACTGTCCCCTGCAATGCGGTTAGTATTTATTAACGACCAAACATTTTTGTAAGCCGTAAATCTGCATAGGAATGATCCTATCGTCCATATCCCACCATTAATTCATCCGCTTGATCCATTTTTTTTTTGTTTTTAGTCGGAACGAGTTTTTAAAGATATAGGGTTTAAAGATATGATAGAAAATTTAGAAATTTACGCTTTCGGTTGATATATACGGGTGGATAATGTTGAAGGATGTATTTTATACTACGGACCGAAGACCGTTAAGACAAATAATCGGTACCGGTTGTTTTCAACGTGGCAGGACCCGGGGGTATTTCGTATGGTCGGAGTAAGCTTTTGAAAGGGAACAAATTTTTTGGAAACTAAACAAAGCTAGTTAAACCATTCAAATCGCCAGAATAACATAACCTTTGCCCTCCTCCGAAATTCAATGGCATCCTTCTCTTTCCTATCTTTAAATAAACAAAAATAAATAAATAAAACTTCTTATTGTGTTAACAGTCAAAAGCTGAATGAATCCAAATCTGACATCTTCCCTCAACTACCACGAACTACAAAATTTAATACAATGAAATAAAATTTCTTCGTGTTAAGATTTATTTATTTTTTTTCTCTTAAAAAATTATCGAGTTTTAAGGTAAAACTACGTAACCCTAAATTTTTAACAATTGCATTTTGTTGCAATGTCCAAATCTTTTGCAACCATTCGACTACATTTTTTTTAAGTCATCCAACCCTCAGACAATGTTTTCTGAGAATTAGATGACTGAAAAAATGCAGTTGAATGACAGCGAAAGAGATAGATGATGCACAAATCCAATTTGTAATAATTGAGGGTTAAAAGGTAAAACGTACCTTAACTACCTCCTTAACACGTTTCCTAACTTAGAACAAATAAGAATGTTTGCTTGAAAACGAAAACTTCATTAGCTTAAAGCGAAAAATAAAGCAATAGTAAGTAACCGTTAGGTTGGCCTATAGCCAAGGGCACTAAATCAAGGCAGCCTTCGTAGAGAAGCACTTCCAAAGGATATCTTAGCCATTGTTCTACTTTTACTGAAGGTAAATGAATTTTCGTTAATGTTCTTGTAATGTGAATGTTTACGGGAGCGTATTCAGTTGTGAGTGCGAGGAGGGAGGGGAGAGGATATAGGGCTATCCCTCAAAATGAGCAACCACCGTGTTTAGATTAAAAAAAAATTAAAGTATTTACAATAACAGGCAGTTGTCTCCAGACTCTTTTAAATAATCCTATTTATGACACTAGATCTTATCAGACTATAAATTTCATTAAAAGAATTACAATATGCACGTTTCAAAACCATAAAACAATACAACGAGTTGGAAGTTTAACTATAATTTTTATTGCCTCAAATTTTAAAATATTTTTGTTTATAAAGATAGTTATATATTAATTAAAAATATATTTAAAATACAGATATCTTTTTTTATAAAATATAAAGACAGTTAAATATAATTTAAGCGGCTCAGATGGAAAGAAACGGATTTGAATTTTTTATCAAAGTCTAATATGACCTTCAAGTAACTTCCGGTTTGCCAATTTTAACCAAAATTTATATATTTATATTAGTATTTCCTAAATTGACGGAAAAAAAAGTTCACAATATTGTATAAAATTGTAAATATTAAATAATAAAAAACCCGTTTAGCTTATATCTTATTCTCCTCCTGCAGACTTGTTTATCTCACAAACCTCAATACTCAAAACCAGTATTTTACACTCAATTTTAACACTTAAACAAGTAATAATTAAATGTTTAATTCGAGTGGTAAAAAAAAAACGCGTTTGTAACATTTATTGCCGAATCATATGATCTCTGTATTTAATTTTAATATAATTTTTTATGAAACTTTATTATGACCTTCAAGTAAAATACTCTTGTCGCCTCACCAGTTTTAACCAAAATCTAGTAAATATATTCATATGGATATAAAAATCCTATTTAGCAAATTTGAGATGTTTTACATTATACTTTAATATAATTTTTTATGAAAGTCTAATATGACCTTCAAATAAAGTACCGCTTCCGGTTTTCCAATTTAGACCAAAATCTAGTATGTTATTTAAATAAATATATAAGTTATAAATACTAAATTTGAGAAGTTTTGCATTATATTTAAATATAATTTTTTATGAAAATCCGTTTATGACCTTGAAGTGAAGTACCACTTCCGGTAATCATACAATGACCAAAAAGGGAGGTTCACAACTAGATTATACAATAATCATAAATACAAAATTATAACTTTTTACGGCTTACCGTTTTTGAGATATGCGAGATATGTACGAACGTACGTTCAGACGCCACGACGAAACTAGTCAAAATGGATTCAGGGATGTTCAAAATGGATATTTCCGTTGAAAACTGAAAACCGAAAATTTTCGCGTTTACAATACTTCCTTTACTGCATGTAAGGAAGTAAAAATAGCATGAGAGACAAGAGAAAAGACAATAACCAGTTTTTACAGTTTTAAATACGCAGTCTTCAACGATTTGAAATAATAAAATAAAAAAATTTTAATGTAGGTAGGTACTTATATATTCAATAAGATTTTTTTTTTTTTTTAATCAATGTCTGGGGAAACAGTAACCACCGAGGTGGTATTTAGCGTATTTAGTAACTTTAACGTTTTCTCTACATAATGATACCGATACTGTCATAAAATATGGATACAAATTCGAAAAAAAAAGACAAATGGTATCGGATCAATAAACTGAAATTGGATTATTGTACTCTGTAAAGTCATATCAATCTCCTTCCTCCGTCGTATGAATACCCAGGGTGTCCTTTTTATGGTATTCCCACTTTTCAAGGTTTTCCAGGTCATTTTTGGGACAATTCCTTGTCATCGAAATAGTCATAATAGGATATTATATATTACATAATTTAATTAATCTTTCTACTACTAAAATATTATGAGGCAATAAACGACACAGACAATTACTTTATATGCTAGTTTATGATTCATTGCCAATAGATTTAATTTTTCCGCTAGTTTTGTAGGCTCTTATAACAATATTGATTATTCTTTATCGCAAAATTCTATACAAACCGTAATATTTTTAACATGTCATATATCATAATTATGTAAACTTATTGTGATAAATAATATTTATTTTGATTCATAATAGAATATCCGAGCTCGCGTCCATTAGCTTGTAAAATTCCCTGGCTTTGGATGTTTTTTAAATAAATTTCTCTGATTTTTCCAGACATTCCAGGTCCGGTAGACACCCTGGCACTAGCTAAAACAATAGAGCTAATTAGTAAAATGATGTGAAATAAAAAAAAGAGGCAAGGGAGAACGGTACCCTGTTTTTTAAGTTTTGAATACACAACCTTCAACAGCTAGGAACCACAAAATAAGGAAACTTCATAATTTTGCATACAATATTTACGATTTCAATTAAATGTAAAAAAAAATAAATTAAAAAGTTAAACCTGTGGAGATATTTGGAGGTTATAGGAACTTCAATAATTTCCCAACCAAATGGTACCAACACTTATTTAAAGGCGAAAAGCATAGCTTTTTGTTAAAACTAGCAAAGACGGTTACTCACTAAGGCGTACGATTTCTGCTAAGTTCAGACTAATGAGGATAAAAGTACTTTAGTAACAAAATTCAAAAGCATGAACAGAACTTAAGTAATGAATGAATTAAAAAGGGCAATTCGGCCATTTCATTCATTGTCTTCGTCCTTGTTAATTGCCATATGATATGACAATTAACAGGGAACAAAAGTGAGTATATTCGACTCAGGCTACCAATACGGAAGTAAACCGCTATATATCATTGCACACACTTTTCGTATGCGGGGAATGATAGTGAGTGGTAGCTGTATCGTTCAATAAGCAACCCGCGCAAGCTCGCCTGATCTGATTATTTGGCCTGCCATATTTATATATCTTAAACAATCAAAGGCGAGACTAAATTTCTCCAGTTTGTGCTTTTTCGAATTTTCGTAAAACTCACTCAGCGAAACTGACCTACCAATTCTTATTTATACGGAAGAGAGAAAAAAAAATGCAATGGGTCTAAATTTAAAATAATATTCCATGAACAATTTGTAATGCATGTGGAATAACAAATATTTACTACATTAGCAAATTCATTGTTTTATTGCTGACTTGGGTTTTGACGGAGATCACTGGAGGGAAGTATGTAGGTGAAGATTGGCGGTATCGGCATCGAACCTTCGGGTGGAGAAGCTTGAGATTTATTAAGCAGATTCGTCAAGAAATCGGCGCCGCATCTGACTTGATAATGCTGTCCGGCCACCGCGGAACATATTTTAAAAAAATATTATTTTTTGCAGTACCTTTCAATTCATATAATAAATTTTAGAAATAATACTTTTTTCTGAAGTTTTCTGTAAAGGATAGGAAAAGTCCCCTCTCAAGTGAAAATGTCAGCGATTTTTCAGTTACGTCTGATAATAGATACCTCATACATAATGAATAAAGTATAACCTATTCTTATAATCCTATTTCAAATACCTCTTATATGATCCCAAATATCAAGTCTCCTTGCAAAACTAGCAATAATTGATATTGGATCGTGTAGCACCAAAGAGACATAGTTAAAGGTTCGCTATTGACATTATTTATTCAAGGATAAATTTTGTGTACGCTTCAAGCCATTAACTCTTCAAAACTACACTCTAATTATATGAATGGAGGATACGAGAAACTTAGTCAACGAACTCTTTTCAGAAGTACATTAATACAAATAGCACTCTATTAAGAGTTCTCTAGGAAATGGAAACTTCAGAGATTGGATTAATTGATAACTTGAAAAGTATCCCAGAAGCCTCCTAAATGGGACAGCAATAGCAACTCATGAGGAGGTAACATTGTTTTAAAAATTAATTATGATTATAAATAGTTTTATACAGCGTTATCTAAAAGAAGTATTTATATGCATTTTTAACAAAGGATCGGTTGCTGGAAAAGGAGATGGGTTTAGTTCTAGGCTAAAAGTTTGTTTTCTAGGTTTTTGTTTCCAAATCCTCTTACAGTTCCTTGATTAATAATAGATTTCATAATTAGTCTCCTCCTTTTTCTGAAACGTATGGTATAGTTAAATAAAGAATTAAAATAACAACAGTAGTTTAATCCGAGGATAACCGGGAACCGACAATACATTTTTAATTAGTCTCGGAATAGTTAAAAACTGTAAAAGAAATGGTTAGATTGAATCCAAGACTAGACTAAGGCCTGGCGCACCTTGAGACGCAGAACAGAACAGGACAGCGCAGTTTCTGTGACTTGTGTTATAGAAGAGGATAGCGCGAACTGAGAGGCAACACCGCGTCGCATGTGGTCTATGTGCCACCAGTTACAGAAACTGTGCTGCCCTTTACTACTCTACTTTATATCATAATGTCCGCCCGGCAAAATTGTGAATAAACACTGACTATAAAACCCGTAATGTGCAAAACAATAAGTTTCTTCAACAAAAAAACAAATTGTAATACCCCGCAATTTGCATAGTAATAGTAATATGACCGCGGTATAATAAAATGGAATTATACAAAGAATAAAAAACAGAGACAGAAATAAATAACATTATTTAATTTAAAACGTATCCCCTCCACCTCCATAGCCCCTTTTTCTTCCATCAGTTCTAATGATAATACATTCTTATTTCTAACATTCTTTCTAGCATAAATGTATTTTAAGTAACATAAGTCTACCCAATTTTTGGTAAATTTATTATTAAGATATTCTTGAGAGATGGGGGCTCACGTTTGTGCTTTAAAGTATTTAGTAATAAGCATATTTTATGATATTATAAAAAATACATGGTACATGGTAAAAAAGGCAAATAAATAAATACATTCCACATTAACGTTTTAAAGCATGAAAATATCTCAAAATTTTAGTGACAGACCAAATCTTCCCACTTCTATGCAACATGGAGAGTGACTGAACGTTTCCAACTTCAATATGATTTAGTTCAACTTTTTTTCGGATATCTGCCTATTTATAAAAGTTAAATATAAATTATATATTTATTAATAAATTATATATATATAATATCAGTATAAGAACGGAGACCTCTCAGAACTTTTCAACAACTAACCACTACCGAAAAAAATAACTAGATCTGCATAGATCGATGACATAAAAGGAAAAAATTCTCATGTACAGATACTAAAAGTGTATAGTAAAAAAAAAAAAAATTAAATACGAATTAAGATCTAAGGTCAGAAAACATCTCCTTGTAGAACGTAATGTACTATGTAAATCTAATTCGTTCCTTCTTTTATCGTCACTATTAATGAGCATAACTAAAATCCTATCCTTCAGTTGAATGATCAGATTCTATAGAATTCGTCACGATATTCAACGACCCTCCAGCGTAAAATGACACGGCAGGTAGTTTAGGGAAAGAATGAACTTATTTATAACTCAACTATAATTTCAAAGTTTTAAGATTCTTCCATCAATAAGAAAAAATAATCCTATTTCTGCTATTTTAAAACATGAACATCATGATAGAAACTACATGAAAAAACAAAACAAAAAACACTTCATGAAAAATAATTTGATACAGACAGCTGCACCAGAGAATGAGATACCTCGCCCTTGAAGACAATTTATATTAGGTAATATTACGAAAACGCCGGATCTGAACATTTTAAAACCATCCTACCGCGATACAAGGAAACATGAAATACTAGTTTCCAAGGATATTCTTAAAAACGGTAAACGACTGAAAGATCTGAAGAACTTGTTCTATTATCATTGCAGTAAGAAAAAAACCTACTTCTTAGGTAAGACCTCCAAACAAAAAAAAATATCAAGTCTGATACACAAATGTGTAAATTACAATACATTACATTTCAAACATTATTTACATAGGAATGGATAATTTTTGTAGGTATTATAAGTATATATATATATATATATATATATATATATATATATATATATATATATATATATATATATGTATATATATATATATATATTATAGGTACGTTGTAAATAATTGTTTTTAGATATCTTAAATTAGATTTAATATTTGGAAATAGGGATTCTCAGGAAAATAATACAACATTTATTTATCCTGACTGCAATCATCATAAATTATAATGAAAAGTGTGTTTGTCATCATAAATGGAACCAAAATAGACGCTTGGCATTTAAAAACATAGCGGCTCTATTTTGGACTTCAACAGAACCACTGCCATAATGATCGAGTGGATGATAATCATTAATTTGTCAATACTTCGACAATAAACCTGATCTAAGAAAATCAAAAAGAAGTAGAAGAGATTTTCATCAAATGAGAACTTCAGAAAATCATAAATAGTCCATTTGTATTAGATAATCAAAATGGCAGTTCGCCATTTTGAAACCTGGATAGGTGTAACGGACAATAAAGGGAGAGCACTATTGTTGTTAGGACCAGGGACCGGCGTAGACGTCTTAAGAGCTCCCGTAATAATTCATCCACATTCAAGATCATCATTTTGGTAACATACATTCATTATATCCCATAGACCACGGTCGTCGTTCTTCAAAGACCTTATATCGTTTTTTAAAGTGTAAAGTGTTAAATTTAAGATAATTGACGCTTCACGTTGTATTATGTTTTGTATTAGAAATAGTTCTGTGTGTCTGTGTCTGGTTGTCTAGTAACCCACCCTGAGATAAGAGTCCAAAGTTGAATAAAACAAATAAAAATATAAAAAAGGGAAAATAAGTTTAATTAATTTATTTCCCAAAAACGTGACATTACATATTATATATATATATATATATATATATATATATATATATATATATATATATATATATATATGTATGCATTTAATATATATATATTTGTATCTGGGTTCTCACTAAATAACGCATTTTCAACATCACCACCAATATCAAGGCGTCAACTGAATTCTGTTGGATAATTTACGACATAACTTTCACTTAAGGATGGACACGCAACAGGCAGTCATTATACTGAGTGAAAATAGCGGGGTCTTAATACAACAAAAAATTGTAATTTTATAAAAGTTTTAAACGAATCAAGTTCAAATTGTGGTTTAGCACAATTGAGTTGTTTCGTGTGCCCTAAAATGAATCTCTGATATAAATCAATTGAATAAGCCAGTTGAAGAAAGGTTGGTCACACTGTCAGGTCGATACCTGATTATTTATTTTTTCTCGCAAGTAATAAAGTTGGAGTAAGATTTTAGAAATTCAAAATGGCGGGCCCAAGATGATGACTAGAATTTTCAAAATTGCTTGAAACCATGCAATACAAGCTTATTGGGATAAAGAGGTAAAAGGTAAATCTGACGCCTAATACCCAAATTTATCCATCCAAAAATAGGAGACCAATTTCTTTCTTATAACTAAACAGATAATGTAATATCGTATTTTTTATATAATATAATAAGAGAATGATTAATTAACATAATCGGCATTTGTCTATTGATTTCACACAAAACATATTTATAATATTCTTTTATTTATCTTTTATGTCTAATATTATATCTAAATTAAGACAATGAATTTTTATAATAAATGTCGAAATTTATACAGTTTACGACACTTTTTTCGGTTAATTAATGATATGATACTATTAAATGAGATCATTTCCTAGCACAATATAACTGAGTCATGTCCTTGCTGGCAAAAACAAGAATACAAGGAAGGACTTCAACGGTGGTCTAAACTTCAGACAGGTTGACCCAACAAAAGGTGAAGATTTTTTCAATTCAAATGAATATTTTGTATGATTTGTAAACCAGCCAAATATAATAGTAGATTATATATTAATTTAAAACAAGTTAGCCAGAATAACAACTAATCAAACATTATAAGTGGCATATTGGATATATATATATATATATATATATATATATATATATATATATATATTCTATTTATATATATTATTACATTAATTATTATTAGACCATTTATTATTCATTAACTAAAAATTCTAAGATGATTAGTTTGAAAGAAACGGGTAAGAGCGATATATTCAAAGTTCAAGGCTGTGGAGTGGATCACAACTTAACTTTAAGAAATCGTGAACACTTCCCTGTTTTTTTCCAGAGCCAGTTCATGATGCTTATAAAGATGGCTGCGAATCAGTTCCCACGGCACACCCAGTATTTCTACACAACGCGGACGTTCTATTACATAATTCAAAATAGGAAAACAAGGAAGAGAGGCAACTCGACAGGCAACGACTATTTGAGATAGCTAAGAAGTAGAAATGTGGAATATCCGGGATGCATAAAATGATAACTGCAACTTTTATAATATAGATTTATGGCAAACTGAAGTATTGAAAGAAAATAATACATTAAAAAAATATATATTAATCTACGTTTCATCGATAAAGACAACATATCAATAGAAAATAAAATTCATAAAGCAAAAATCTGAAGTGATACGTCCCATATAAAAATAAAAATGTTTTCGGAGGAAAGAGAAAAATAAATTAATACGCTGTTCACGAAACTCCTTCAAACGTAGTAACCTTCATTTACCAGAAAAATAGCAGGATGTCACTACCAGCTTTTTACAAAATAAAAACAAATTAAGATTTCAACTGAATTTTTGGATTAAAAAAAAAAGAATGTACCTGGGCAAGAAATAACACATGCACATTCTTCTGCATCCTTATAGACCTTCTTCATTTATTTTATGAACTAATAACTAATACAGCAATATAAAATAGTCAACCTTTCGGGACTCTTCAGAATTGGATTGGCTGAGGATGGCCAGTATCATATTGTATCATAAAGGACTGTAATAAGATTATTACTTGAAGCAGGTTTCGGTTATCAAAACCAAACTGTTATCAAAACTGCTTCTATTATTAAAATAAACGTGCAATAATCGAATCAGTTTCTTTATATATAAATGACTTGAGGCCTAACACATAGTCACATAACGCATAGCTCAGACCTTATTAAGATAGAAGGCATACAAATATACATTTATAATCTTTACGATCTTTACTATAATCTATTTTTACGACTACTTTTAATGAGAACTGTATATTATCAGCTCTTCCTTTTTCCTAAATCGCCTCCAGCCTTGGAAGTATTTTAATTATTATCATACATTAATTCGGAGAAATGTATCAAAAATAGTCCAAGAAATTGATCCTTATGTATACAAATTCATTCCCGGTGATGATATTGAGAGAGAAGTATTCAGAGCTCCTCAGCCTGTGTTTATGAGTATTTATTTTATTTTATTTTAAAATCGTTTTGTTTAATTAAACTTATTTTTCTATTATTTAATTAAATTTACTTTTGGTAAATATGGTATGAATGATTACGTATATTACTATAGCCTAAGTACATAAAATGTAGCAAATGGTAATATTTGACAGTAAAATCAGTTTATCTCTTTTTAGATCTGTAAGCGAGAGCTGTTGTAGACTCAATGCAAATAACTTCTGAACCCTGTGGTTAATTTAATTCGCTAACACCGAACCATTAGAGACTTAAGCTAAAGGCCCACACAAGTTGGTGGAATGAGGAATGGTCTCAAACCCCACAAGCGCCCTTTGCGGTGGATAATGCGGCAACCGCACTACTCAAACTCACTCGGATCACTCATCCTAAGTTGTCAATATATATAGTTATATGTATATGTATAGACATACAAGCACTCAATTTTGTAGCACAAGAAATCAACTAAAGAGTCGAAAAGGAATGAAAAAGATCAGGTTAACAAGAGAATTATTGATGATTGACGTTTCCTGTTAGGGCCTAACAATGTATTTTCAACAAAGACGCAAGAAAGTAATGTATACAATCGACTCGCCTTTTCGTCAATACAAAAGCGGATACAAGAAACCGGTTGAAGAAAGAAAGCCATAAGGCACAAGTGGCGACCCAGTTCCGTTATATTAAAAAAATAGTCTTTTTTTCCATTATTGAGTCTTCATTTTTCTCAGTGACTAGATGGAGTATGCGCGTCCTTGTTCATTCCAGGAAAATACCTGTCAATAAATTTGAAAATGTTAACTATAAATTTGCAAACTAGTCTTAGATGGCGAACGAATGAATAGTTGAAGAAATAATAAATAGTAAGCTTTTATTTAAAATATTGACAAAATAATAATAATACCATATTAAAACTCTTTTAGATCATAAAGGATTTGACGTGTTTCTTTTTCTTTAAAGAAGTCTTTTTCTTTTTCTTTAAAAGTGCCAAAATAGAAATTTCTGTTTTAAACTCTCGAATCATATTGATTATTTTTATCTAAAAATGGTTTTCAATCGGATATATTTTTCTTTGAATAGATAAGTAAAGCTGAGGAATACATTTTGATCTATGTGCTCAATAAATTAATTTTAAAACAGTCTAAACATTAATTATAATTCATTAAATAACAAGAAAATGATAGAATTATTAACAGCATTAGGCTGTGTACTCTGATAATAAGATAATAATTGGATTTTAAGGTAAGGTAATAAGGAATTAACCTTGAACAACACTTGCTCTGCTAACAGGTGTTACACCGCCTATTGCTCAGTCCAGAAATAGCAGAGATGAAAAAAACGTTTTTCTAAACTTCTCTACTGGCAAACATAAAGAATGCCTAAGAAAAAATCTGACAATACTTTGAGAAAAAGTAAAGAACTTAACTCGGTTTGAAACATTTAATAAGAAATTTATGCTCATAAATATACATACTGTAGGTTATAAACAAGCAGACAGGAATAGACGAAAACTAGAACACTAGTTCAAATAATCTGAGTCTTGGTATTCTCACGATTAAGAAGATAAAGTCTTGTTACGTTAACAGATAATAAGTACAGACTAAATGAACATAAGACATTCTTACACGACCTTCTAAATAAGTATACAACCATCAATTGCAGGCAATTAAATAATGAGGTAAGAATGAGTGAAGAGCCACGTGGGGACAGAAGGAAATAAATGACATAATAAAGTTGAAGCTCTCAGGCAGAACTGATATCTCTTTTCGAAATGCTTATTAACAAAGATACTTTACTAATGTAAGAGTAAAAATATGTACCACACATTGTACCTTTCATTTTTTTTTTCTAAAAATCTTTATTCACACTTATGATAAATGGTATCGACAACCAGTGAATTGAGTGAATTTAATTCAAAGACGAGGCACAAGAAAGAGCAGTACCTAATGGCACACGGGTAACACAGATATCACCTGGCATGAGCGCTGAGGTCAGCTCTTTTACGAGTGTGTTGAGTGGTCTATCAATTTGTCAGAGTTTCATTGTAGAGGTACCGTTTGTAACATGCCAAGGTGCTTTAGTTATTGTTCTGAACGTTATTGCCTGAAAAAATTGATGTTCGTCAATGAGAGTCTTTTTAGCAGCTGTTCCATATCAGTGATGCATAGGTCCAAAAAGGTTTCAGTAAGTGTAAGTGTTAATTTAGATAAGTGTCTAAGTTTTAATATTGAATGCTTTTCGAAAAAAGTGAATACAGAGAAGTTCTAATCTTTGACTTAGCTATTTTCTTGATATGTGGATCCCATACCATTCGTGTAGTTTAAGCTATTTTAATTAGGTTTTAGTTTTAGTTGGATAAGTAGGTATTTATTCTATTACTATCGCAAGTCATTTGTAAGAGATCGCATTCAAGACATTTGTCTCAAGCTTTTACGAATTATAGTTGCATAAAATAATAATTTAATAAAATCGATTTCATTGTTATATCGATGAAAACTAATCGGATACAGGCCGCCGTCAAGCGGGGAGGGAGGGAGAGACAAAAACTCCGAGGCCTGGGCTTTCGGAGGTTCCATTGAGAGCTGGAAAAAAAAGATAAGTCTTCTCTTACCTTGGTAGCTTCGTCTAAGATGTAAGAGAACGCATTTGAAAAGCCAATTCATCCAGCTCTACCTCCTTTGGAGAAACCGCAATATGTCCGTGCCTAGGAAACTGAGGCTCTACACAACCGACGTAAAGCCTATAAATATGTATGGCTCGGAAACTTGGAAGGTCAAAAAAGGTGTCATCGGGAAGCTGCAGGTATTTACCAATCGCTGTCTCCGCGGTAACCTAAACATCAGATGGCCCGAAAAAGTGTCAAATCAAGAGCTTTGGTGCAGAGCCGGGCAGAGGCCGATTGAGCAAAGCATAAGAAGAAGGGAGTGGAACTGGATAGGTCATACATTCCGAAAACATCCTAGAGCATTGGAAAAGTTGGAACTTGATTGGAACCCAGAAGGATACGCCGAAAAGAACGGCCTCGCATCACCTGGAGAAGATCCGTACTAAATGAAGCGGAGCAGGCAGGAAATACTTGAAGCGAGGTGAAGGCACTGGCTGGGAATAGAGATGAATGCAAGTTGTTCGTTGAGACCCTTTGCTCCACTGGGACTGCAGGAGTTAATAGAAAAAAATTTACACAATCAAAAAGTTGGTTGAACATATATATGCAAATAAAGAAATCATTTCAATCTAAAATAATTAATGCCACCTACTTTTCACATAGTCTTATAGTACATCCTCTTTTGTAAATATGTATGTTGTTTATAGTTTAAATAGAAACGAAATTGTAGTCTATTGAGTCTGGATTAGCAAGAACATCGAATTTTGAGTCGGCAAGCGTCTATTAACTTTTTAGGAATTCGTATCCTACTGAACCCAACAACTTTACGAGTTTATTTCAACCGTTGCGATGATATTGCTTCGATTACATTAACAGAGTGCATGCTCCGCAATTCCGCGTTGTGTAACCTCCAGAATTCTCCTTTGGACTCATCCTTTTTCGGACCAAATAGCAATACCTTATTCTCGAAGACTTTAAGGCGCTATCCTTCCTTCAAGATTAGCGACCACAAAACAGTAGAAAGGATAATAGTTTTGTAAATTCTAACTTTTAAGTTTATGGAAAGAATTAATGTTGATACAGAAAAATAACAAGCATTTCTCGCCTTTAACCGCACCATTGTTTCCTCTTTAATTTCATTTTTTATACTTACTGACCTCAGATACTTAAATTTCTCAACGTTTTCAAACATATTCTCTCCTATATCTATATAATCAAAATCGCCGCCGTTTCTGTTGCTAACAATATATTTCGTCTTATCCGTATTTATTTCGGAGCCAACTTCTTTACCGGCTATCATCAACCTTTTTTGTGTTCACTTTTTTATAGTTTCCGCGTTCTCACATAACAATGCCAAAACATCCGAAAAATCCAGGTACAGATATTTTACTACCGAGATCTAAATCCCTTTCAGTACGCATCACCTTTCTAATGGCATACTCTAGTGCTAAATTACATAGGACAGGTGAAAGGGAATCACCCTGTTTGAGACCCGAGTGAACCTCAAACATTACCGATTCTAACTTTATTGAATGTTTCTGTCATGCACATCCCTACTAGATTTACTAACTTTTTCGATAATCCCTACTCAACTATTATATTAGTGAAAAACATTGAGTGGACGGGGGCCCACTGCATTATTTTGTCCTGCGCATGGGCTCAGCTGACGACGGCTCTGATCGGATATAAAATTACGAAACTGCTATTAAACCTGGCTACATACTTAATATAACAAGATTATTTAAAAGATTGGCAGACACGTATAGACCTTTAAAGATGCGTAAATTTCGGTAAATTCGGAAAACTAAAATGATTATTCAGGGAATAATAATAGCTGCCGAATACAGGAGGCGGTGAATGAACTGGCAATTGGAAGTAATGTTTCTAGTGAAGGAACGAAGCGAAGGATAGTAAATTGCTAGCACTCTATAAGGAACAGCAAGATTAACGAGGCAATGGAAATAGCTGTAGCATATCTCAGCACTTGGCCCTAAAGGTTTGGAGAATGTCAGCCTTCGCTCCAATGACCTTTTATCTTCTTTGGCAAAGGACGCTTATCGTGCACTGCCGAATATGATGGATCTCGTAACATTTGGATTTCGGAGGAGGAACGTTGCGAAAAAATGGAGCTTAACCTTAGAAATATCTAGGCAAGATGTTTATAATAAAAATCCAGAACCTAAAAAAAAATATAGAAACTATAATATATAAACCAAATAATCCAAGCGCCGAATATCGACGAAATTGAAAAACTCAAAGCACTCCATAGAGAAATTTTCCATATCTATCGCTACAGTGGTTCTAATCAAAATCATGGAGAAGTACATTGAAAAGCCTTTCTGGGCCAGCCCATCTCAGGATCAAGAGGCAGAAAACAGAGCTTACACCGGATTCCGAGGAATTAAAATACCATCTATACTATAAAAAAATATACTGTAAGCTTATTGCATCTCCACAAAATTTGTATTTTTTTCATTTAATATGACCATTTCCTTTTCATTCGCATTAATTAATTATTGTATTTCTACGTTTTTGCCTTATTTATTACAGACTATATAAGTTCAACTGTCAAATGATAAAAGCTAACTTGTATAAGAAATGGTAGTGCTTGTCATTATATGGATGATTCTAAAAAAACAAATCAATTACTCGAGTATTCCTTCAAATGAATGTGTCCTATTGATGATTTTTTTTATTTTATCATTACGTTCTTCCCATCGCTACTTACAATATTCATTAAAAAAACTACCATTTACTTACAATAAATGTTTTTTGTAGTGGTCTTAACATCCTCGATTATCATTACCACCACCTATAAAGAAATCCAATTCGGATAGAACCTCTCTTCTGAGAATTCGGAATATATTCTTTTTATGAGAATTTTATTTTGTGTTGCAATATCTCTGTTTGGCCTCCTACTAGAGGCCTTTAAATGCGTGTTTTCCTTTTCGCATATCCGCCTAACAAACTAAGCTAAGATTAAGCTCGAAAACTTCAAATTCACATCCCCGCGCATCAATCAGTGATGATTACCGCCACTCTTAACAACTAGACGTCTTTCATTATCACCGCACTAACAGAAAGGTAAATTGGAATTTGGACTCCAAAAAGTGATTTGGGCTCTATTTTGTTTTCCATGTTGTTCTATATGATTCCAGGAAGCCACCTGTAAATCCGCGAATTTTCTAGAATCGAATTTTCACTGGCTCGAAATTCTGGTCTAGAAAATGAAGCTTTTTTTGTGACCTTCCTACTTATCATATATGCAGATAAAAATTTAAATTAATGGACGATTCCCAAAATAAATATATATAAAACTAATTAAAGCCATGCTAACTTTCTAATTTTTAAAGCGGCTGCTCAGAAACAAGAATAAAACGGAAATGGCTTTTTTAATGGTGAGAACAGAAAAGTTACTTAACCCTATAAAAGGTCAACTCTTTTAGAAAGTGATTTTTTTCATTTAAATTATATATATATGTATATATATATATATATATATATATATATATATATATATATATATATATATATATATGCATATTATATAATATTAATTTTAAATGTATTGCTAGCAAATCTATACCAAATTATTATCATCGGCGTAACTTCATGTCTAGTATTTGAGAAAAAAAATATTCAGTATTTAGATCAAACTTTAACGAAAATCTAGACTTTTGAATTAAATAGTTAGATAAAGAAAATTGCCTTTGGTTCAAACGAAAAATAAAAATTTACTCCTACACACAACAGTACATAGTATATTTTGGTTTTAGCCGTATATTGAAAAAAATGATCAATTGATATTCTTTAAAAAGATAAAAATAAAACAGGTCCGAGGATAAGACTAGGAATAAGAAACAAAAGTAAAATATCTGCTTGTCGAAAGAAAAAAAATGAAAGAAACAAAGATGTGAACCGCAGAAGAAAATAGAAACAATATGCTGATATCAGGGAGCCATATTCTTGTTAAGAAGACCTCGGGAGTTGGTATATTTCAAATGGGAGAATCCAAATTGAGTCCCAAAAGCCAAAAAAGGTACCAACTGAGTCCCAGTAAGTTTTCGATGCAGGGTAAATTGAGTCCCGGACCCAATACCTTTTTTCAGGTACCGGGCCCGGCTTATCAGCGTTACCCAGAGACACCATGAAGCTTGCTGGATAGTTTCCCATATATTGTGTGCGTAAGTCACTAAGTTAGCATAAGTCAGTAAGTCCAATTAATGAATTTAGTTTTATAAATGTTTTCTGTCTGCTGGAAAAAGGACATACAAGGACTAAGTGCATTTTTAATGAAACTACTGCCAGTACAGTCGTAAACCGTTGTATGGCTTAATCTTGTTGTCAGGTGAAAATGGTTTGCTACGTAAAGAATTTTACTGTGATTTTTTTACAATTTTGCTTGAACGCCCTTGATATGTTTCCCCATCACATCAGTCATAAATATCAAGCAACAATTAATGGTTGCATAGCACGCCAGAAGCATAAGATAGATTTTATTTAACAAAGAATAACAAATAAAAATTACATAAGTAAAATACTGTATTGTTTTTAACAATTTTAATCAGTCAGGTGTTGTGAAGATTGCAATGGTTTAAAAGATGTATACAATTTGAAACTCATAGACGAAAGATTAAGTATATGAAGAGAAATAAATATAAATTGCAACTAACAGTAATTACAAATAAATATTACGCGTTTTAAATTAAAAAAATCTGTTAATATAATTCACTCCATAGAAGAATACTGTTCTCATTGTATATACAGTCGAACCTCTATGTTTCGAACATGAAGGTTCCTTGAAAAAAATTCGATATATGGAAATTTCGAAATATAGAAATTCTATATTTCGAAATTATATTGCAATTTTTCACCCTTTTCAGGCTAAAAACAATTACAGCTATTCTTTAGGGTAAAAAAAAAACAACAAAGGCAATTTTTGGAAAGTAATAATGGCAATTTTTCGGGGTAAAAGAAAAATAAAACTGATCGATCAATTAGACTTATTTGAAAAAATGTACAAATTACTGTGTGATTTCAGATTTTTTACAAATGTGCATTTATAATTTAATATGGCATGTATTAAAAATATGCAAATATACAAAAAATTAATTTATTTTTGTTTTCGCGCAAGATAGCTTCTAATGTCTATTTGTGTATAATTCATCACCGAAGTCATGTTTAGGAGCAATGTTCACAACAAAAGAGGCAAAGTTAAACTGAATTTAAAATAAAAATTTCATTCTATGTTAGGAAAGAGATTCAGAGAATTCAGGTACTCCTGTGCTTTTTCTGAAACAAGACCTTCCATGAATTTCCACTGCTTTGCAAACCAGTGAAACATTTTTTTTCTTATTTAATTTTTACCCATTATTATGTATGTCGACTAAGGTCTCTATTTGATGACTATCATATTTTATATATTTTTAAATTGGAATTTTTCGTTCGATATATAGAAATTGTATTCAGTATACAGAATATTTTTTCTAATAAAAATTCAAGGTTCCTAAAAAAAGTTCGATGTAAAGGGATTTTCGATATATGGAATTGCATATACAGAAGTTCGACTGTAATTCAATGGATCCTTCAGGTCGCATTAAAAATTCAATTACTTCGTTTTAAATAATTTTATTACTCTAAAATTTACTATTTCTGGATCACAAATAATGTTTTGCTTAAACTTTAACAAGATCTTAAATATTCAAATTAAATTCAATATACTATGACATCCCAAGCAAGACTGGGTTCTTAACCATATATATGGTACAAGACAAAAACGTAGTAAATATTATGCTTTTAGACCACCTTTATAACCATAATCCTTGTAAAAAAAAGTAATATTATGTAGAGGGAATAAATTTATTGAAATGATATAATTAAATTGTGCAGCGTTCTGATAGCTCTATTGAATTATATTTAATCAGTATTACTATAGAGTAAACATATATTTATTTACTTGTATAATTTTAAAAATTAAAATATACTATTTTTTGATCATAAATAATGTTTTTATATTATAATATGTACATAGTTAAGAACCCAGCTTTGCTTGGAATATCATAGTATATTGAATTTAATTTGGATAATTAAGACCGTGTTCAAAGTGTTATAAATAATATAAAAGCATTGTTAGTGATCCAGAGATAGTAAGTTTTAGAGTGATACAATATTTTAAAACGAAATTCAATTTTAGATTGATTCGAAGTGTCCATTGAATTAGAAGACATAAAAATTAGGAGAATTAAAAAAAAAAAAAATAATTCGATGAATACAAATTTTTATTAGTTTTGTCTATGTTTAAATCTGCTTCAATGGCCCATGCCATAGATTCATAAAAAAAAAAAAAAAAAAAAAAAAAAAAAAAAAAAAAAAAAAGTATCAAGGCGAAATAGTTGTTCTCATATTAGATTAAATAAAACTTTAGTTGCATTAATAATTTTATTTGACCAACAAACATTATTCCTTGCTATTTACCTCTCAAAAAAATTGTTTTGTATTTTACTATTATGATAAGCTATCAAAATTTATTTTCTCCTGATTTTACTTATTATTCTCGGGTCGTCTCCTAACTTTCTCTGAATGCTTAGTTCAAATCATTTCTTATGGTTAGCTGGAATAAAATATCCTTTATGAATGAATGAAAATGTGTTTATTAGCATGAAAGATACAAAATAAAGTATACATACATATAAATGTCATACAACACATAGACAATGGACAAATCCATCTGTCGAAGTCTGTATGCCATTGTTTTAATTACATTTCTTTAAAAAATTAAATAATTAATTATTTTAATATACTTTGTAAAAATAAATAATATAAAATCAGTAACTATTATGTTTTGATATACACATTCTTCTTCAATTCCCTATGTTTATGTTAAAACTATAAAACAAATATATTCAAAACCTATGAAACCTAACAAGTAAACATATTAAAATCAACAATCAGGTCCCTGTATGAAAATAAATAATACATAAACCAACTATATCACATGCTGTGGCTATACTATAAATTTGATTCAGGCGCAAGTGAATTAGCAACTAATCTCATCTTCACAAAAATTGCAGTTGATAAATTTTACCTCCAAACCAACAATATAATGGAAGGTCAAAAATTAAAACTAATTAAATATATATTAGAATAAACTTACAAAAGAAAATTATAAATTGGAAATTAATTTAAAAAATCAAAATTTTTAATTCATTTTACATAAAATGAGATTCAAATAACTAAAAAAATTCACCTAATAAAAGTGTATCCATCAAAAGTAAGAAATTTGGAAATTATGGAGAAAAGAATTAATATTTTTCTGTTGGATGGAGCTCAACTTGATTCTCAAGACCTCTTCAACACTTACTGCCTTGAGTAAGGTAACCGACCTAAATTATTTTTATTAATTGTAGATCTTGTTTATTCAATTTATAATGAATTCATTCAATAATAATTTTAAAAAAATTGTCACTCTCATTGAACGTTCTAAAAAGATGATTTTATCCATTACTTTTACTTGCTTGTTTGCGTACCTTCTAGAACATCATCGCGTACCACGTTTTGGACATCTCTGTATTAGAAGCTAATGTTAATTTAATACCGAACAAAGTGTTTTATTATTAGTAATTTTTAATTAGTATATTTACTAGCCCAAAAAGTCGCAAAATATTTTACCTACGTTTAATTACCCAAAACTATCAAACATATAATAAAGACCAAAAAATAAAATAAATATATCAAACACAATTATGTTTCTAAAATTATATTAATCCCTATTTCACATAAAAATCAAAGTCTTATCAGAACTGTTGCTGTTATGCCAAGTTTTATTCGTTTAACAGATAAAAATATATTATTCATTCATGAATCATCGCATACTTAACTTAGATTTGGTTTATCGTGGTAATAACTCATTCAAGTAGCTACTCGACTGCCTTTTCAACATGATTTTCCTCAGTGGATTTTCTTTTCACCACTGAAAGTACATAATTATATTATTTAGGGAGGGAAAAAAAGGATTTTTTTTTTGTCTTGTACATCACTTGTGAATCCTTCTCATTGAGACTAGGATTTAATTCTTTTAACTTCATTGGAATTTAGCTAATGATCATTGGGTACCACTGCATTGTAGGAAATTATATAAAAAAACACTCCAAATTATTTTATAATGGTTTATTATCAATTATCATTATTCATTTGTTAAATTTATTATTAATTATTTATAGCATTATTAAAAGAATTTCGTAATCATTATACCGAAACTAAAAAGGGAAAATTAAATAAGTTGGATTACTTTTTTCATTATTATGATTATTTACTTTTTTTGTCTTTGGGTACAATGATTCTGAAACACTTCATATTTTTCCTCTATCTTCATAAATGGTGGCGATATGGGAGTATGAAACCTCTAATTGGTCGCCATGGAAATGATAATGGTAATGTCGAGTATCGAGGATATTGCTGGAATCTTTGGTGCAAAATCTGAAAAAAAAATCTACCAGTCTCGTTGAAGTGGAGGACGGCGACCGGACGTTTTTGTATTGGATTTTTGTATCTTAAAATGTAAAATCTCAAATTTTGAGTTGTATTATGGCATAAGTTAAAGAATTCGCTGAGTTTTTATTATGATTTATCTCTGATTTTGTCAATAATTGTGCGGCTCATTCGCTCCAAACAAATGTAGGTAAATTATGTTTTATCGAACCAGGAAAAACCTGTCTGGCAGTATAGGATGCTGACCTCATCTTCCCCAGTAGTTGTTGGCCTGGTTAAAACACGAGTTTTTCGTTTAGTACATTTAATGTTTGGTTTAACGTCCTTATGCACTCTAGCATGGTAGGAAATACCGGTTATCCTTCAGGTTGCTGTTCTAGGCTGTCTTAATATTTGATTTACCTGTTTAAACCCAGATCTACCGATCATAACTTGCGCAATGCTTCCATCTAGGTGGATTTCTTCCAAGGAGGGTAGAAAACACAAACAGTCCTGAGTAACGCCATGCCGAATTAAAAAAAAAGTGTTACCTATCACCAATTATTTTAGCATGGTTGCACTTATGACAGATAATTCTAATAAATATTAATATGAAAAAAGTTACAAACTTTGTAACTTTGTAATGTGAGGAATGGATGGTCATCATGAATTTCTAGAAACCACGCTTGCATTGATTGTTTATTAAATATTATCAGACATAATTGAAATCTCTTTCTCGTTTTTAGTAATGTTCTCAATTCTTTTAAAATCATTTGTGTGCCCGATCCGGTGAAAGATATTGCATATGCTTTTTCTGTGGCTTAATATAACTGTTAAGTGATTGTCAGTTCTTTTTTATCATTTGGCATTTGTTTGTATCATTTAAATAGAATAATGGTTTCCTTGACCACGTGGAATAGCAGTTCAATGTCAAATTGTTTATTCCTAATCTTGTTTATAAGTATGGCATCAGTTGTTCATTAGTTGAGGTCTGTTAAATATTTAATTAACTTAAATATTTTCTTACTTTTTTTTTACATGCGAATACTCTTAACGGAATTAGATTAAAAACCAATCATCAATCTTTTTTGTTCCTACCCGAACACTTATGATGTAAGCCATAGCTATTGTAATTTCCGATTCCTTTTTTAAATTTTCAAGTATTCCGATAAGGGGAGTGATTAATTTAGTTATGAAACATCTAATGAATTGTGTTATCTCAGTTATTCCTAATAAAGCACTTGTCATAATTTTAATTATCAATGGTATCATCGTTTTGTTTTCTCTATATTAAAGGAATAATTAATTATCGCATAAAGTTATAGTTTGTATTAGGTAATGTAAACGAGAAAAATAATTATTAGGATTTAATTGGAGGATTTCAAAAACAAAGCCTTAAGTCTCTAAAACACCAGCAAATAATTTACCAGTCAACGTTTCCCGTTTATAACACACCACTCAGATACATCACCAAATATTCTTCATTTTTTATAATGCATTTTAAGTTATCTGTTATAGTGAGGTAATAAGTAATTAGTTCAATGAACACGTAGTAGTTTGTATTTTTGTTTATAGTACATAATTGAAGGGGTGAGTGGATGAAGGAGGTATGCAACAGCAAGTATCTTTTTCGATTAAAGATGTTCCTTTTGGGGCTCTCAACTATTTTCTCCCACCTTTGCCACTTTGATATATTTTATTTTGAATTTTAATGGATATAATGCCTTAGTGACGGAAGAGGAATTATTCAAAAAGAGTCTCAGGTACAAAATAACTGGAAACCTCTCGACATAATCAGAAATAGATGTTTAAATAAAAATCATAAAAAGCTTTGAGCATATATTATTCATTTAAACATATATTATTCACGTATATTTTCATTTCCTACGATGGAAAATATTTTTAAAATTTTAATTTTTGTTTTTAATCTTGTACCTTTATAGTGATCATATCAAGTATGTGCATTTTTTCATTTGAAAATGGTTTACTCAAAGGAACTATCATTTATTCATTTCTTCATTGTTTTTTTCAATTGATAATTTAATTAAATAAACCCTAAATTAAAAAAAAATCTGAATAATTCTTATTTGTATATTTATAAACCTGTAAGACAACTCTGCCCTATTCCCAACCCTCTGCGCCCTTCAGACCGACCCATATTTGAATGGCTGTATCCAAATTGAGTCCTAAAATATTTAATGAGATAGCGAAGAGGGTACATTGAGTCCCCTGTACCTGGGAATTGGGTTGGACCTTTTTTCAGGTATTGGAAACGGCTTATCAGCGTTACTTAGGGACACCGTGAGGAGTTAGATCGTTTTGAAAATATTTCGTGCGTTGGAGCAAGTCACTAAGTCCAATTAGTGAATTTTTATGTAGGTTTTTTAAAGTGCTAAAACTAAACCTCACGTCAGTTTTGAATAAAAAGATTCTGTTAATATACTTCATTCCGTAGAAGAATACTTTTTCGTTATGAACCTCTCCCTCACACCAGAATTGAAAAGCACCTGTATACTGGGCAGTGATGTTGATAAGAAAACAGAGGAACCGAGAAACGTGGAGGAGTTGCTATAGAACTGGTTGACCTACAGAAATGGAGGTCAGAGAGAGGGGTTCGGTATACAAATCTTCGCAGCAAAACCAGTTCAGAATACTTCGTAGATTTAGTTTATTATTCGATGGAATCAACACCCACTAATAAAAAAGAAAAAAAATATAAACACATTTCCTAAAAGACAAATTTTAAGACAACACTTGATAAAACTTATATCAATGAAATAGAAAAATTCACATAAAAAAAAACAAAAAAATATTTTGGAAAAGAACAAAGGAAATTTACAAAATTTTAAAAGATGGTCTCAAACTCCTTATTAAAAAATATAAGAAGGCTCTGTTTATCACTACTAAAATAAGCTTACAGCTTTTATTTTATATGATTGGTTACAAAAGACGTGTTTCCTAACTAAAATCCTCGAAGACTGTTTTTTTATTTTCTCTACTCATTTTTTATCTGCGGAATATTTTTTTTATTTTATACTTCTTCACTCCATTATCTAATAAATAAGCGAAGAACTTTTATCTCATAACCTTGTCTAAAAATCTGTAGAATAGATCCATATATTCATCTAGTTTCAAAAGGATAAAACTTGTTAATAAACACGAGATAAAAAACAGACTATAAAGGCCTACGAGTGTAATTGAACTTATTTCTCGATTATACGTTATCGAATCAAAGCAAAAACATAATTAACACATCTTTTACATGCCTAATACAACTAATACTCTTATTAATGTAACAATGGCACACAAAAAAACTTTAGAGAATTAATGACACCGAATAGTGATTTCGATTGAAGTTAACTGTTCCTATACGTTACCTATAGTATTTTTTACTTCCTTGTACGAAGTAAAGGAAGTATTGTAATCGCGAAAATTTTCGGTTTTTAGATTGTCTACTAGTTTCGTCGTGGCGTCTGTCCGTATTTCGCATAACTCAAAAACGGTTAACCGTAGAAAGTTGAAATTTTGTATTTAGGATTGTTGTAAAATCTAGTTGTGAACATCCCTTTTTGGTCACTGCTTAATCACGGAAAGTGGTACTTTACTTGAAGGTCATGATCGATTTCCATCAAAAATTATATTAAAATTCTTTGCAAAACTTCTCAAATTTTGTATTTATAACTTATATATTGATTTAAATAACATACTAAATTTTGGTCTAAATTGGAAAACCGAAAGCGGTACTTTACTTCAAGGTCATATTACATTTTCATCAAAAATTATATTAAAATATAATGTAAAACATCTCAAATTTGGTAAATAGGACTTTTATATTGATGTGAATGTATTTACTATATTTTGGTAAAAATTGGTGAGCCGAAAACGGTACTTTACTTGAAGGTCATAATATGCTTACATCAAAACTTATATTTAAATTAAATACATAAATCATATGTTTCGGTAATAAAGGTTACAAACGCAATTTGGTTTCCAATCCAATTAAACATTTTTATTATTTGTTTTAAGTGTTAAAATTTAGTGTAAAATACTGGTTTTCCTCCCTATTTGTGTGTGTGTGTGTCAATAGATGGATGTCGCGACGCCGAGTGTTGTTTTTGAGATACTGCGATCTTCAGAAACTAATAACCAAATTCAGGATCACTTTTTGAGTCACCGATTTATAGTTTAATAGGCGTACAAGGAAGTCATGTGTTGTCCACGTCAGATATTTAAAGTACATTATACAGAGAAATATGTTTAAAAAAACAAATTCAGCACAAAAACATTTTTTTATATAAATGAAATTTTAAAAATCAACACTATCTAAAAATTCAATAATTAATAATAAAATACATGAAGAAAAAAATCCAATTACTCACAATATATAAATCCATTAACGAAAGGGAAAATATTTGACTCACCTGAAACAAAGAAAAAAAAATATTTAAAACAAAATTATTAAAAAAAATACATTTAAAATATAAAATATATTTTATATTATCTTAAATGTAAAAATATTTTTTTTAGCAACGGCAATAAAGTTTGAAACGAATACACAGAAAAAAATATTGTAAAACTAAAATCTAGACATAAATATATTTTAAATATGATTCACGAATCGAAGACTGACAAACAAACACAAAATAAGAGTTATATTTTTAAACTTTATATTTTTCTATCTCTAGTTAGTTGAGCAAGTTTTACGGCAGTAAAATACAGAATGTAAATGAGCTAGTCATCACTTAATACAAAGAATAATAAATATAAAAAAAATTAAATACAATAAACCAGAATTAATTATATTAATCAATTAATTTATAAATTACTAAGAACAAATTGCTATAAGATAATAATTATGATAAGTTGTAACTAGTAGAGTGTCATTATAATGTAAATTATATTTAAGTTACACATAAATTAATACAGTGTTCAAAACTTCACTTGCAAAACCTGAAAAATCGTGAATTTCGAGTTAAGACGCTGTTGCAGCATAAGGGTGATATGTACTCAAAATAAAATAAGAAGTTAAATATAAAAATGCATCAATATAATTAGAATGTTTTGGAAAAAAAAAGTAATGATAATTGGAAACAAGTGCGACTTTCCACATTATTCTTCCAATAGTTATTAGCGTGGTCCCCAACACGAAAACTTCTTATTTCTTTATGTTGAAATAAGTTTTAATTTCAAATCCCATAAGCATGTTACCTAACAACTGTGCGTCAAATCCCTCTCTTTACAGAAGAATGAAGGGAATGTTCGTTACCAGCATTGTCCCGACTACCAGCTGATCAGTCTACGAGAAAATGTCTAAGGAACTCTAATTAAGAAGGCTGTGTTTTTTTTTTTTAATTGTATACAGAAGAACAATAAAAATAACCTCCAAATCAGTAAATACTATGAAACTGCAATTTTTGTAACATTACTAGAGATATCATCAATGCCTTCAGGACAATCAAAATATTCGAAATCCGTAAAATATATGATTTTTATTTAAGTTCTTGGGATCATTATTGCCCTGTTATATATTGATAAAAAAAATAGAAATGAATTTTCAAACATAAAAATGAGCTTATGAATTTTCTAAAGAAAAAAACGATTTTTTGAGACGATTTAGTAACAAGCATTTATTTAGTGAGAGGAAGATAATCGGAAAAAAATAGGAAGATAAAAATAACTTGCAATATATAAGTCATAAGCAAAGGCACGCTAATAATAAATAAACAAGAATGATTTTGTATTTTTGAGACATAAATGAAATTGAAGATAGACAACATTTATCCGAATTAACATTATTTAATAATCCAAAATATAATTACATAGTTGGTTTCTTTGCAAAACACTATTCCATTACGTTGTTATGGGGTTGAAAACCTATACAACACACGCCACATGAATAATAAATATAAATATGCAAATCTTTATCCATATATATTTTTAAACTTTGATAATAATGATGATATACTACTCTCTCTTAAAACCATTGCTTTAATTGATTTAAAAATTCGTGGAATATTATTTTCTTTTAAAATATCGAATATCTGAACCTCGAATGAAATTAGAGTTTGGTTAGGCAAATGATCGAACCCTTTCCTTTTTGTTTGCATAGCTGAATATGCGAAACTGCAAAAAGCTTTTACGTAAAGTAACAGTGTTTGCTTGCTGATAACAAACACTAACCTACAAAGGTTATCAGATGACCAAACCTAGGAATACACGTACCTCTATCTGACAATGTTAAACACAAGGTCATTTAGGTATGGTATTTTAAAATATATAACAGTCAGATTGAAGATAATTATACAGTCACATTGTACAAGTGAAATACTTGAGTAACCATCCTGAGAATTAAGCCCCTACACCTGCAAAAGTACCAACCACAACACATGAAGTGTCGTGTGTTCAGTTCTGGATAAGGAAGTAGACTCTTGCTAATCCGAGCTGATTAAAACCAAGGAGGTTCGGTTCGCACTAGCAAAAAATAAGGCCATTTAAAAACAAAAATTATATATTGAAAATAATTAAACAATAGTTAATAATGGTTCAGAAATTTATCTTTTAATTATTTCCTTGAAAAATGGTCAGAAATTTTCGTTGGTTTGGAAGTTGAAAGTATCTTTTATAATTTATAGGGCCGTAGGGAAAAAAATTAGTAAAGACGTAGGTTACTAAAAAGTACCCAGATGGTAGAGTGTGTTTGAAGTTTATTGTTAAATGAAGCTCATAAAAGATTTTTGGAAAACAATCTTTTTATTTTCTTGAAACTCGTGGCTCATAGTTAATTATATTTTTGAATAGCGTAAACTACTCATTGAATTGACAACACAACAAGAGTAATTTAATGAAAAGTTTACTTAATATCCACTTGTAAAGAAATTGAGAAAATAAACATGCTTTTTTTTCTTGTTTATAGCTTAGTTTTTATTTTAAATAACAGTTGGTATTTCTAAATAAAAATCTATTTAAAAAGCTTGAAAATCTAAGCTTAACAACACTTAAGGTTTTTATAATACAGAAGATTTTATTGTCTGGATATATTATAGGGTTGGAATATCGACACGCGATATATCGGTATATCGGAGTTGAAAAACCGATATATTATATCGATATCTCAACATCCGATATATCGATGATATCGATATTGTACAACGATATATCGATCACAACATATTCTAAACTATATTACAGTAGAATCACGGCAATTCATATCCCAGTAATTCGTATACATTTTCTGGTCTCTTGAAAGTCTCCCTTTATTTCGTATAAAAACACTGAAATCCGGTTCTCCCGGTAATTCGTATTTATTTTCGTCCAAGTAATGTAAACGCGTTATAAATCGAATTTCCAAATAAAAAATCTGGTTAACTCTCAATCTTTTCAAGGGGAGAGGTGAGTGAGTGAGAGAGGAATGGTTTCTATGAATTTCGGTCGGTTTACCCTTTTTTTTTCTATTCAATTCTCTTTAAATAAAATTGTAAAATTACCTGCAACCATACTGTTAGCCGCTAACATAGATTGATCTGAAAAATTAAGTTCGCTCATGACTGGCAAATTCGTGAATGCAAGGTGCTTTATAAACAAAAACTTTACCGAACGCCTGTCGTGCAAACATAAAACCAAGTATCATAAGTGAAATTTTCAACGAATGGGTACAGATATGGAATAAAAAACAGCGAAATTTTTCAACTGTTTATTGATAATTGTTTATTGATAAACTGCCCACAACAGTACCACATCATTCAGCGATGTTTATCTTCTGTTTTTGCCTCCCAGCACAACCTCTAAGCTGTAATCTCTAAACTTGGCCATAATTAAACGATTTTAGACATTTAACGCAAGGAAGTAGTGATGCAAATCTTAGAAAGTATCAAGGATGGGAATCACCTACCTCAAAATTAGGAACTCCCATGACTTTTCGAGATTTCGCCTATTTTGACGAAGGTTTAGCAGTAGCTTGGATCCTAACTCACGAGGTTTTGACTCCGTAAAAAAGGAGACGAAGAAGAAATTGATGTGCCGACGATTAGTTCTAAAATGGCGAAATAATACATCTACAACGGGTGTCATTTCTTAGCAAAATCGAAAATCTGCTCTGAACCTGCTTAACGAAGCCATCGATGAGATCCGTCTTCAAGGATTGCACCATAAGAAAAATTTTTTGTTGATCTTACAATATCGTTTGTATTTCCATTCATATTAATAAAATTTTGTATTAATCTTGTTATTTCCTATTTTTTACCGCCGATTATAGAAAATCTCGATAATTTGGATATCTCTATAATTCATATTTACCTTTCGAACCCTTGACCATACGAATTATCGAGATTCTACTGTATTTTATTTTAACGATTTCTTTTATTCGGTAAAACTCCAGAATCGTAACCCCAAAATGGCGGAGGTCTAGATTTTTAAGATCAGCCAGGTCCTAAAAATCTAGATGTCCTCCATGTTGGAGTTACCATTCTGGAGTTTTACGAGTAAATATAACAACAAACAATATTTAATTACCAAACAATAATTAGTAGATAAGATTTACATACAAATAATATTGATTAATCCTATATAAAGAAAAATTGATGATCTATATAAATGATGATGGTACTGAGATGTATATAAAATAAATTACATGCTTTTAGATGAATGTTTTGAGAATGCACAATATAGTCGGAAGAGTTATGAGATAAATAAAAATTTGAGAAATTTGAAGGTTTTATTATTGAAAAACTTCTAGAAGACTATAATATATCAAATATGGCTAAAAGTCTCCAAAATAAAAATATGTTATAACATTTTTTTTCTTTGAAGTATTATTCTTTTCTATCTTTTTTTATAATGAATCTTGGCTAATAAAAATATTGTTTTATAAATAATAATCATTATATCATTTCATAACATTCTTCACAGTTTAACATTATACTCATTTTATGCACTTTCTTTGCTTTTTCATCCATTTTCTATCGATATATCGATATTTTTCTAACGATGATCGGTGGATATCGATATTTGGTTTTGCGATATATCAAAATATGAAATATCGATATTTTCCTTTCGATGTTCCAACCCTAATGTATAGCCATACTTCAAATCTCAAACTGTTTTTTTTATGAAATTCGAATTACAAAACGATTCGGATTAGTGAAAGTTACTAGCAAGGAGCCGAAGGCAATATCAGCTATAGAGTACTTGCCCTACATCATTAGTTGAAGAACTGCGAGGAAACAAACCAACAGTAAAGTCGGATATGGAAGATAATCTATGAGCATCTAAAAAATATTAAGAAAAAGAAGTAAAATATTTGTATGGAGATTTTTACAGGTAAGCTTTCAGTATAAATTATTGGATACTTGATATCTATAAATTTAGAAGAAAAGCCAACCCAACTGTTAACATCGTTCTGTTACAAGATACAATGAACGGACTAGGGTCTAGCAGTCTTTAAAAAACAAAGAGGATCATTGCTAAGAGATATGACACAAAAGAAAACCACGATAGCTCTAATGGGTCTAAGAGGAAATGAAGTAGAATTGGATTACCATGACGAAAAAGGCTAACTGTATAAAAGGGAAAAAAAGAAGCTGATCCCTTAAACAAGGAACTTTATACCAAGATGGCGATAAATAGAAGGTAAGTAGGCCGGCGTTATTAAATCGACCGCTAGCACGGAAGAGCTCGGTTCAAAACGGGACACGAGACCGCTTAGCCAACACCTCACGGCAGGATTTTTGTCCGAATGTGCTGGAGAGATCACCGTCGTTGTTGTCGATGACGTCTATTTTAAGGTTTGTATAACCAGGGCCGTACATAAGGCCCGAATGTCTCGGACAACTTTCGAGGGGGCCCGAAAGTTGAAATCCTTAGTAGGACCGGAGTTCCGAGAAAAAAAATGTTATTGTCGAGGCCGTAAAATATTTTCCATTGACAGAAAACTTTTAAAATATTCCCTAATGGATGAGGAATGAGACGAAACCAAAATTAGGTCTTTATCTCTCATAGTTTCTGAGAAAAATGTACATAAAAACTTAATTACTCCATCTCCCGCCTGTGGATCCCCAAAAAATTAGAATAAAAACATTGAAAAGATTGATATATGTATTAATTTATTTTGGTATTTACGGAAATGGAAAATGTCCAAAAACATATTTAAACTATTTAAATATTTAAACTTTTCGATTGCTGGGATATATGAATTGCAATACATTATTATATTGAAAATTACTGAACAATTTTTTTAGCAATTTTTTTGCTATGCTTCACTACAAATATAGCCTTAAAACATAGGATTTTTTTTTTAAATGCTGAAAGTTGTAGTTGTAATTTTTAATATTGTACTAATACCATTATAAAATTTTAAAAAAAATGATAAAACAAATATTAAAATTAGGAAATATTATTTTTATTAAAAACCTACGAATAATACAAATCTTGTAAAATATCAAGAGAAGACTTTTTGTAAATTTCATTATATTGGTTAAAATAAGAACATAAATATTTAAATACAGCATTAAAATCGATAATCGTTCGTGAAGCAGTGAGGATTGAGCGCGTATCGAGTCGGAAGCAGAGCCGGTTCGCTTCCGGATTGCGAAGGCTAATTCATTTCGTGGTGAATCAATAAATCACACTTTTTCTTTTATGAAACTTATTTTTTTAAGTTAACAGTCCCTTGTGATGCCTTCCTTTTTCTTACATTTCAGAGCCTAGCATTTAAGAGATTAATTTTTTTTTTTATGAATTATTCTGTCATTACATAACTTCAGTATTTCGCAACCAGCTCTCTCCAACTCTTTCGAAGTCCAGCGTTTCTGACAACACATCCTAATCTGTCTTTTCATCACACCCCATTCATTATCCGTATGATAAGATCAGAAATTCTTGTTGAAAGCGGTAGGAGAACTTTACCATATTCTTGGAAGTAATCCGGAATTGCTGGAGCGGTGAGAGCACGAGCGTTATCTTTCGAATAAAGGAAAGTTTTACCAATAAATGTGGAGAATAGGGCGTCCTAGGATTCCTGTTTTGTTCCTCAGAGAATTGAGGATACCACCAGTCATTGTGTGAAATGCCGTTGCTTCAAATCTGATTCCTCCTTATATGATAATAGGACCTCTGAAACTTCTCTCCTTCTGCCTTCTCCGGTTCGTTCCATCAGGCGAGATAGAGGAGAATGTTGTGAATGCCATCAGCAAACACCAATCTTGCGTAGATGCAAATTTGAATATTTTGTAAGATTTAACTATGTTAGCGCAGCCATCTTGTTAATGACCAGGAACAAATTTACAAATATTAATCGAGCCTCATTTAGAAAATAATGTAATAATATTTTAGAAAATTAAGGCAACTAGATGAAGAAATCTGCCATCCCTCTTATTCGTATGCGTTGTACCAGCTCTTCCCAATATACTTCAGTTAACTTCATGTCTTGATGGAACTAAGAAGACAGATTACGGATCCGTGATCGTTTCGCAATAGAATGAGGCTTACATTTTCTTTAGATAACGCCCCAGCATTTAATGAATCATGCTCTGAAATTAATGGGGAAAAATTCTCCATCAAAACCTAACACATAGCAGTGTTGGGCAAAATGTAATTCCAATTCCAATTCTAATTTCTTGCCAATTATTGTAATTTAGAGTAGCTTGAATAAAATTACTTGATGAACCACTTAAATTGTAATTGTGGTCCAAAATTACAATTACAATGGTTCATCAAGTAATTTTATACATGCAACTCCAAATTACAGTAAATGGTAAGAAATTGTAATTGTAATAGTAATTACATTTTGCCTAACACTGGCACATAGCAATAAAATAGTAAAAATGCATTAATTTATCTCCATGTAAAAATTAAAATCTGTTTAATAATTTGAGTAAAAGAGTATACCAACAGTAAACATTCGTTGTAATGTGCGCCATTTTGAGGGATTTATAATAAAAGTTTCGCAAAGTTGTTTATTTGAAGAGATCTTATCTCTAAATATCATACGAGTACTTAGTGTTTAATGAAACAACCGAATATAATAACACAGACCAAATATATCGATTTTGAAATGAACCGTTTATTTTACACTCAACGTTATGCACAAACTAGAGATAAAGAAATTATTAACCACGTAGTCCGTAGTGCACGGCAGCGGACGATTTGTTGAGATTTTTTAAAGTTTCATAGATTGGTTCCAGTTCTGCCGGGCCCAGGATATTAATTATTATTATCTTAAGCGACTTTTATAAATTTATTTTAGAAAACAATTTGAAGATTTGTCAGACTATCATAAAACATTGCATTGACATTCCAATTAAATATACAATAGAATTTATACTGTACTAAAGTCAAAATAAAATTATGACGAATCTATGAAATCGTGATAGTCAAACGTGTAAAGGCGTCACCATAGAAATCTCGAAGCGGAAACGACACTGGATCGAGTCCGGCCTAGGTTGAAAATTATTTTGTGGCGGACCGAGGAATAAACCTTGATCTTTTTAATCTGCCTTAAACAGGTTGGTAACATGTAGAATAACCCAAGTGGTAGATTGCACAGGGGAAGATTGCATGGTATATTTCCCCCTCCCTCCCGAAATGTACGAACAAAATAAAGTTTGTATTTTAATTAATATTTTTGATAATTTTTAACAATAATTTTTGATCCAATTTTCATACTTATCCTTAAAACTTACTCCCAATTTGTTGATTATGAAAATTTAGGTGTTTACTTGCCTTCTTCACATTAAATACCCCCTTCTCGAAAAAAATTTAAATTCCCCCGAAAAAAAATTCTGTGTAGGTCCCTGGATAGCCTGTACTTAGTTGTCCTAGTTGGTGTACTGAGGACGTTAAACCCCCACAAACACATATCACTTCTACTTAAAACAACAAATAGTTCCACTAAAACCTTTCACGATTAGCAAGTATAACAGATCAAATAATTAAAATTTAGCAGAAGAATTAAATACCTTGATAGGACAGACTTTTACTATTTAGAACAAGGATGATCAAATAAACCCAAAAACGGGAAAAGAGTATTTTCTAAAACATTTTCATTATTTATAGCTGAGGTGTGCTTACGAAGAAGGGAAGCAACGACGGTCGGTAAACAGGCACTTTATGATAAGATAAGCGTGACATGTTTAACTAATAATTTCAGTTGGAATCCTCTGTTCCGGGAAAATATAACTGAATGCACGTATCGGCATTTAACATTGCAAGTTGCTATTTCAATAAAATAAAGACAAGGTGTCTCTGAAAGCTCTTATCTTCTAGCATATCGCACCTGTCGTAGAATAAAGATAAAACTCAAAATTTGAAATTGTTATAAAATCATATTTAAAGGTTTTTTTTCTACACTCATGAAAGCCTTCTAATTAAAACACACTGAACATTCGTATTACCGTAGGAATAGATATTAAATATGTTCAGTGTGTTTTAATGAGAAGATATCCAAAAGTGTAGAAAAAAAAAACTTTAAATAATATTTTCCTATAATTTCGAATTTTGAGTTGTAACTTTATTCTAGGATAGAACTGTGATATTTTTGTTGGATTATAATCCGCGTCCACCCTGGTTGCGTGGCAAAAAATGTCTTTCAATTGCCGATTACGGGTGTCTGTAAGGATACTTACGCAGCTGGACTCTAGCCCTTCGGTAAAGTGGTTTAAGTAAAGTAGTAGACCATTTTACTACTCCAAAGGAGTCGCTCAAGACCGGAAGAGCGAGGGTGTTATTTGCCTTTATTTACCTTCCGTCCGTTTAGCCCGGTCCTAAGCAGCTGACCGATGCGCTTCTTGAAGCACCTCGCTATTTCGTTTCTTAGCTACTTGTGATCAATGCCCCTGGGTTGATTGATTCCAAGATAGCGGTAGGCTTCTCCTTCATTTATTATCTGAAAAGCTGGTACCATTGGATCTCCTGCATTGTAGGATATTTTACCTTTAACTAGGTGTATTTCCTTGCATTTGTCCAGCCCGAATGTCATACCAATGTTTTCATTAAACCGGCTTACTGTCTGTATAGCCCAAGCTAGTTTTCTGGCAGATGGAGCAAACAGCTTTATATCGTCTATATAAACTAGAGGAGACACTATTGAAGCTTGAGATCCTCTTATTATTATTATCTCTCTATTATTATTATTGATATTAATAAAATAATATTTATCGGATATTCTGGATTATTATTATTTATCAGTTATTCTTTTCGAGGGGAGATTAATATTTCTTCTTCATCTTCCAGAGGACTGACTTCTTCAAATCCCACTATAGGCCAGAAATTAAATCTGGCGACAAAAAATTATTATTTATGCAGAATATATTCTATTAGGGACTACATATAAATTTGCTAAATATAAATTTGAATTGATATTTTATCACACATTCTGAGTAAATGCATACTTCAGTATTTTTAATATTTGTGCCCTTTTTGAGTATAAGATATTCTAATTTCGTAGTAGCAATTACATAAAAAGAATCTTCGAATTTAAATAAAATTAAAGTCCCAATTACTTTTGCATACAATTTTAATAAGCTTTTTATAATGAAGGAAAGAGCTGCGAGCAAGTAATTCTAAATGTCAAATATGATAACACTTATTCATTGCTACAATTTGATACCAGGATGAAGGGAATTGCCTCCTCCCGTACCGAGTAATTCCAACTTTGGAGATGTTTTTATCTTCCCAGGCGAGAGTTGGAATGAAAACCATCAGAGCCTGGCAAATCTGGACATGTCAAAGTAAACATAAGTCTAAAGTAATCGGACAACTTACAATTTCGACTTTTTGCCAGATCTATTTGCATTTTGGCCCATAGTGGAGCCTCACGAAGCCAGAATAATTGACATAACGACTCAGTAGCTAAAAACCACGATATATTTGGTTTAATATAGCATTTCCACTTCAATTGTAATCTTTTCCAAATTAATTGTCACCTTTTCCATTTCAATTGTAACCCTTCCAAAATCAATAGTCACCTTTTCCATTTAAACTGCAACCCAACCGGACATGAATTAATACTGTTTTATTTATTATATAATTGAAAAATATTTCTGCGCGATCGAAAATCCGACAGTAAATTCGAAAACCTTATAAACGATACCCTTAATGGAGAATTTTGAAAACTAATAATTAAGTAGAATTGCTCGTGGCCGAACAAAATTTCCATATTAGAAATTTCGAAAACCTAATTAACGATTACCAAATCGATGAAACCTCTTTCCATCCAAAAAAAAATTGTTTTCTTTCTTCAAAAATTTAAACTACTTGAAATTAGCACTTAATATCAATTATCTAAAAAACGAAAAAAAAATGTGGAAGGGTATGCCATAATTATTTCAAAAGTCATTATTGTAATTAAAATAATTATTTTTCAATCATAAAATGCATGAAATAGAATTAATTCATTTCCGGTTAGGTTAAAATTTAAATGGAAAAAGTTACAATTGAAATGAAAAAGGTGACAATTGATTTTGAAAGGGTTACAATTGAAATGGGAAAGGTTACAATTGAAATGGAAAAAGCTACAATTAAAATGTAAAAGGATACAATTCAAATGGGAACTTGGAAATTCTATAATAAAAAAATGTGTGTCGTCAAAAATGACATGCCGCGGCCCGTTTAGATAATCTATGCCGGCACGTCGCCAAGATTTGCTATCACTAGTTACCAGTTACCGTATTACATGATATAGATAACATATACCTTCATTCAGAATGAAACACTGGAGATCATAATACAACATACGTCACTAGGCCAATCTACGGAACAATAAGGAGTCAGGTTTGTTTCATGACCTTAGATGTGCAGTGATTTCTGTTGTTTACAGTCTGCATTAAGTATTAAGTCGTAAAACTTGTATTCTATATATTTTAACAGTAATCCAGATGATGGCCGAACTGGAGAAACATAAACCGATATGTTGTAACGGTGACACGAGAAGCTTGAGGATGTTACTTCAAAATCTTCCAAAAATAACCTAATATATAAAAAAATTTATATAAAATTTATATTATATAAATTTTATATTATATAAAATTTTAAAATATATTTTAAAATTTCTACTAAAAAAAAATACATATCATATTAAATTTTTTTCGCATAATTCATCAATGTATTTGAAAATGAAAATTTAATATTTAAAAAAAGCCAATAAATTAATTTATTTATGTTTTCTAGTATTAATATGCACCTTTAATTATAGAATTGATAACCAGCATATCGTCATAGGAAATAATGTCGTGTCAGGTCGCAACCTGATCATCTTCTTGATTCATTGCAACGATCAAGAATTCAATAGACTCGTAATGGTATCCAAGTTAAGAGTTTTAACTTTCAACTTTCAAACGTATTTTACAGGAAAACAGCAGGTCTTAGAGAAAAATGCAGTATAAATCGTAGAGCGTAATATTTTCTTCCAGAATATGCCCTTATTGGAAACTTCGACGTCGCGTACGCGCCGAACGCGTGTCTAAACTGCGAGGTTCGCAGAAGGTCCCTATGTTTATGTACATCATTTTAGAGGATAATAAAAGTTAAAATGAATGGTGCAAACCGCATTTTGATATCTTTAAATGAATTAATTTATTAGCACAAATACTTTCACTACAGGCTTGAAGATATTTTATTAAAAATAGAAATAGGCAGAATCATGTATCACGTTATTGTAACCCATCAGTTTAGACGAGCGTCAGGCACGTACGAGACGTCAAATGGTCAAATAATGAGCCATATTCTAAAATAAAAAGTTAAGTTTTACAATTTTTTCCTGAAATATTTGGCTCTCAAACCAACCGTTTTATGTTTTTCACTAAAATACCTTTGAGCCGTCTTAAAATGCATGCCCTGTAAAATAAAATTATTAAAAACTGAATAATAGTTGGGGAAGCCAATTTGAAACGCAGGATTAAACTATAAATTCACGAAAAATTTTTTTTTTTAAATTTTCCTTTTTTCAACACAATTTCAAGGTTTTAAAAGCATACAGAAAACGAATATTAAAAAAAAACAAAGAGTGATGATGGTTAAAACATTAACATACAAATCTCCTTAGCATTAGTATGTGTTCGGTAACCTAGTTCTTCACAAGGTCGGATTATTTTCTCAGCCGAGGGAAGCCTCAGACATGCTCATTTTTCTCCAACTCCCCCCTCCTTACTTGCCACAGTGTGTTCGTTCTGCACTGATAACTTTCTTAATTGCACTTCACGCTTTGTTAAATAATTTTAAAACTCAACCGGCGAAACGTGTACTGATGAATTAATGCGAAATGTACAGTTAGGAAAAGTATCTATGATGGAAGTTTTCATTTGATAAATCCCGGAAATTATACGAGTTCATAGGGAATGAACATGTGAAAAGTGGTCCAACTTATTAATAATAGAATTCTTTATTTATTCCGAGACACGTCCCTTTAGAATAATATTACAGGCAATAAAAGAGCCTTAGAGAAAAAAGTATTAACAAATCAAAAAAAATAATAATAATATATTAAAGTAACTTCCTTTTTCTTTTTCTTTTTTTAATAAAATAATAACAATAATAAAGTACAAACATACAAATATTGTATATATTAGTGGTGACCAAAGAGCCGTTTTTAAAAATATTTTATAAAGAGCTACATGTGGATACACAAATTCAATTGTTTTAATTTAATACAATTGCATATGTTCACAATTCACATAAAAGAACATAAGAACACATATAATACGATTTGACTACAGACAGACAGAAACTAGACCAAATTTGTTCCTTGATATCTAAAACGTAAAACGCGAATTTCGATTCTGAGGGCAAACATTTTTTCAATTCCTGCAACTATCCATGGTCAAATATTTAAAATTTGGCATAAAATTAGTCAAGGCTGCCCGCAGAAATTCTTAAGATGTTGATTGGTCAACTACGAACGATGTTTCAACTTCACGAACTTCATTATGGCGTACAAAGATTCACAGCAATAAAAAAAAATAATAAAAAAAGGCGACAAGGAGCTTTCTTTAAGTTTGGACATTTTGATTCTGGCACGAGTTTCCAAAATTCAATCATGGAAGAATCTTTGTACAGGATTAGCTATTACTGATCCTTTTTTATATCTAATAACTCCAATTCCCAGCCGCTTTTTTAAAAAGTATTATTTCAGAAATCGGAAATCCATCTTCAATACAGAGAACCACATTTGCTCACCGTGGGTAAATACGAGTAAACATATTTATAAATCATGACTTAGGATAGAAAGCACAAGTATAATTATTTACTGGATGGATAAGAAATTACAGAATATGCGGGGTTTGAAAGTGAGAACGGTAATGGAGCAGGAATGAATTCCATAGGGACAAGGATCGGATAAGGTAAGATCTGTTTTGAGAGTGTTATTAAAATGTTATTAATTGCAAATAATTAATTTATTTAGACACACTTAACATGGCTTCTGATATACGCGTTGCTATGCGTCTACTTTACGAACTACACGCATCCGGAGTTTGATTTTTATGTTATGGGAAAATTACAAAATATTATTCCTTTTTCCAGTCAAGAATGATAGCTATACAATAAATATTTAGTGATCCACAGAATAAAATAAATAGAGATAGATTTGTTTAAAAAAAATATATATTTATTAATTCAATCCTAAACATTTGGTATCGATATCAGTATCATCATCAATTTAAATATTGATCGAATAATATCGAAAATGCTGGAACATCGCTAGCTATCATTTTACTAAAGTAATTAAGCCAAAGAACGAAGGTCAAGATTTACCAGGACGATTAACGTAGAAAAAAAGTCATTTTGTTATTAATTACATCAAAATTATAACTTTCAAATATTCTATTCTTTTTGAAACCTTAAGTAAACAACAAGTCATTACAGATACTTATCCATGCCGACGTCTATCCCAAACACGTTTTATTATGTAACGTCAGAAAATATTAATAAACTCTAATCGATAAAAGCAGGGAAAAAATATTTTCTGCTTAAGATGATCTTATGTACGGTTGCACAGATATGTTAGAAAAGAAAACTACTTATTAATATAAAATTCATTGGGAGAAGAAAGTTTTATTAAATTATGTTATACTTCTTTATCAAGAACTTTACATATAAACGCAGACAATTTTAATTCGATTTAAACTCCTCCTTCCCAAAATCTGGATATTTCCTATAGCGGTGTGGCCAGGGGACCAGTTTCGATATTTCCGCTCTTGCTAGATTAGATTGGAAACCTATAGATAACACATCTCTATGTTATATCTTGAAGTATCCATTCCGTAGTCGATATTATTATTATTATTATTTACACAAATATTATATTTTTACATTATAATGATGATGTATATGATAATGAATAAATATCATATTATAAACAAATCCTGCCAACAATGGGAAAGAAAATGACCAGTAGTCTGGGTCCTTGAAGACAGCTGATTACCCAAGGTCACAAGATACAGCCAGGCGCAGAACTAGTCCAGATAACCCTGGGATCGATGTGGTATGTCACTGGCATAAGGATATTAATATCGAAAAAATATATCGATATATATTTCGTATCGATATTTTTTAATATATCGAAGGGGGAAAAAATCGATATATCGGGCCTCGATATATTTAATCTTTAAAAGATCTTTAACATCTTTAAGGTATTATTAGGATTTTTAAGGGATACACACATACCAATATTTCTGTGCTGATATAATTAAAATATCGATATTTCTGTGTCGATATAATTAAGGTATTGTTTTGATGAAAACGATATTTCTGGGCCGATAGAATTAAGTTAATATTTTTGTAATATCGATATTTCTGTTCCGATATATATATATATATATATATATATATATATATATATATATATATATATATATATATTTTATAATACCGATATTACACACCCGATATCATTAAGATAATGTTCTTATTAAGTTAATGTTCAGCAGACAAAGTGCTTCGAAACAGGTTGATTCCCTATTCTCCTCCCTTTTTTTTTTTTTTTTTTTTTTTAAGGAATTAACAATATTTTGAAAAATCAATATTTTTAAGCCGGTGTTTTCGAAATATCGATATTTTTATTTCGACATTTCACGGCTAGAACACAGCCACCATAGATAGTAACACCAACTCACCACACCACAAATCTGTATGGTTCTTTGCATGTCGAACTCATCGTACTTCTAGAATTTTCATTTTATATTTTTCTCCTTTTTTTTTTTTTTAAAATATAGGTTTTAGATACTCAAATTTTAATATTGATATTACGATACATCGAAAAAAATTGTATATTGTATATTTTAACCTCTCTAGACACGCATTTTTATGGGCAATGAGATAACAAAACGACGAAAGATCTTTCGTTCGCTGACAAATTATCTGGAACATGCATTCAAATCTAGAAACACTAGAACTGGATGACGATACTGTCAACTTAATCTTTTTTTTCCAGCCTTCCTTGCCGATAGTCGAAATCAAAATAACAATGCTAAGTATCTCCAAACATCGGTTTTGATTTACACTTCACCGTCACACTTCACTTACCTATCCATCGAAAATGGTTCAATAGTTAGGAAAATGAAAGGTACTTGGAAATAGGTATCAGTTAAGACAGCATTTTTTGTAATCACATTTTGAAGAAAAAAACTGTTTAACCTATCATTGAATTTCCTCTGCTTTTGAAGGTAATATATTATACAGTTATTTAAAAACTAACATACATCTATTTATATATATATATATATATATATATATATATATATATATATATATATATATATTGTTAGAAACCGAATATTAATCAACCGACTTCAGTTTTTATACAAAAGAAGTCCAGGAACAAAAGGAAACCAAATTCGTTGGCAGAAACGAATTTCATTATTACATTTCGAAAGTCAATCTGGGTTGAGGTGATCTTTCAATTAAAAGAACAATAAACAGAGGTTTTCGGGGAAAACAGTCAAAGGGATCGGGAGACAATTAAAATGTCCATTTCAAAACATATTCAATCACAAAAGAGTTCGTATTTGTATTGAAGTCAGTACCCAGCTGGAATACGAGTATGTTTGATGAGTATGTTTGATAACTGTATGTTTGTAAAAAATAGTTTAGCAAGCACGCTTATGGTATGGTAAGGTCATGGCCCCTTATTTAGAATTTCTAAAATGATTCTCTAACTATAATGAATAAAGTGTCACCTCTAATAACTGAACCTTAGGGATAAAGAACATTACCGAAAGGGGTAGAGCCGAAAACAAATTAATTAGTGGTCCATGTTGAAATTCATTTACCTATGTACGTATACATTCCTCTTCACATACTCTTGCGAACCCCAAGCAGAAATCGGAGCAGGTAAAAAGTTCAATAACTTTAAAACAGGTTATCGCATCTCAAAAATTTCGACGCCAATTGAAAGAACAGGTAAGCACCTTCAACAAATGATGTTCCTGATTTAAAAAAAAAAATCAAAGTATAGTTTGTTATAACTAGCGATAAAAGGTAAAAAAAAAAAGTAGAAAATATTTACCCTTGTTCAATTGCTGGGAGATTTAGATACAGCTATTATAGGATATATAAACTAAAGGGGTTTGAAAGGTATTCCCTTTACCTTTGAAATGAGTGTTGCAGCGATCGATTTCATCATTTTTTACGTAAGTTATGACTATTTTTATGAGAAAAAAAATGTACTTTTTTTTTCAACTGCGAATATATCAAAACTAAAGAGACATAAGAAAAAAACGTAAAGAGAAAAATAAACTTTGTGTATTTATAGTTGATCGTATGGTATAGCAGGAAGAAGATGCTCCGGGTGGCTTACAAGAATAAAATAAAATGAAATTGTATACCAACATACTTTAAAATGTAACAAAGAAAACTGTTTAAAAATTATTCAATCTCTTATGCTTTACCCTATTAACCTATTTAGGTTACTAATGCTAATCACACAATAGATGTCATTGAATTTAAATATAGTAAAGCGATTAACAAATAATTATTTTGAAAATTTAAATAATTATACAAAACCCGGTCAACTGCCTTAAATAGGGTGCATACCTAATGACCCAGATTTAAAGGAACATCAAAACACACAAAGCAAATTAATTCTACACCCTGACCTGACCACGAATATGATCGGCTGATTTACATATTTCTCTTGTTTTTTTTGTTTTTTCCTCATATGAAATTGTTTTTAATATATGCTAATGACTTTCTTTTTTTTTTTTTAGTGTCCTTATGTAAAAACAATGGTGTGCTTAACACAGAAAATATTTTACCTTGACATTATAATCTGAATGATATGTCGGAAAACGAAATTTTAATTATTGTTTATAATATGGTTATAATTACTTCCAAGTAGGAAAAGAGAGCATATTCGCTTAATCGACTAAGGAAATGAGAAAAATCGTAAGCCTTAAAGCTTGTAACCAGAAATTAATTACCCTAAATTATGTACGGTTCCCGTATTAAAAACAAGAAATTTAAAGAATAGTACAAATAAAATTTAATATTAGAAAAGATAAATATAAATAAAATTTCGGCTGAATTAAAACATCAAATTTTGTGCCCTCAGAATCTTTAATTTGAAAATAATTTTATTATTTTACATGAAAATGGAATGCTTTTAATAGAATTATATATATATATATATATATATATATATATATATATATATATATATATATATATATATATATTTTTTTTTTTCTATTATTATTATGATTTACTGAAATGTGAAAAACAACTTCTCATCGACGTTTCCACGTACTTCTTCGTGGACATGAGTATGGCGCTGTGTAAATTGAAGAAAATAAGCACCCTGAATACGAAGAACGTCGAAACGTCGATAACAGTATTCTAAAAATGTTTTTTTAATAATAAAAATAATTGTCATGGGACGTTTTTTTTTCACAAATAAGTAAATCATAATATAAATTGATCTTCTAGTTGATTTATTAGTTTTCGGTGCCATTTATTTTATTATTTATTAGAAAGAAAAAGGCCATTCAGTCACCATGCTTTTTATTTTATATTAGATCAACGTTTCGGCTATCTTGGACCATTCTCAAGTCTGAAAAAATATTTTTGTTTAGTCGATATTTATTAACATTATAAATATTTTTTTCTGATATAATTATTAAAAACATTTATTTCAATTAAAAATACTTATCATGTAAAACTTACTTCTTTTAATCTGAAACTTACTTCGTATATATAGAAACAAAACGTCATCAATGTATCAATTCCTTTCATTTTTTGATATTATATTCCTATAGTAAAATATTACAACACTATTAATCTATTTCAATTTATTGCTGAAAATGTTATTAAAAATTTTTAAGTTATATAAATTACCTTCTTGAGTCAATGCATCCATTTAGGGTGCTGATTGAAGCATCACTGTTCAAATTTAGGAGTGGGGAAAGATAAGCGGCGGGGTTGGTTTGTGTTATAAAGTATCGACTGGAGGGGTTATTTCGAGCTAATTGGTTGTTTATTTTTATTAATTAATTATTTTATATTTTAATTTTATTTATTGTACTGGCATAGAAAGTGTTTAAATTATCTACGTCCGTTTGTTGATTGACAGATCTTTTTAGGTTTTTGGTAATAAAGATGGACTCTATTATTCTTCGTTTATTTATATTATTTTCCTTATGCAAAATAGATGCACCCTTGAAATATGACAGTATTATAAAAATGTTTTTTTTAATAATAAAAATAAATGTTACGGGACGTAAGTAAATCATAATATAAATTGATCTTCCCTAATATTCAGAAATTATGTAATATGTTTCATTATTTATTTATTTTTTTGTCAGCTCCAAAGAAATCGAATATTAGTTAAAAGAAATGTTCTCAAATAAAATGCAAATGTTGCTTTCCTCCTTTAGAAAACAAAATGACTTCTATTGTACCTTGTTGTTGGACACAACTCGTTTGGCAATCGATTTTTTTTTTAGCATTTTCTGTGAACGTTTCAGGATTCAATTTGGGTTAGTGAGTTCAGTGAATTAATTGTATTTGCATTCTAAGTTCAAACATCAATTTTTGTTCATCAACTTAATTTTCCTTTAATTTATATGTATACTTCATATATCTGTAACATTTATAAATTAAAAAAACTGTTTATTTACAACCTTTATGTATTTTATTAAAAAAAACTGCACTTTCTATCTTAAGTCCGCAGGTGTTCATAGGTATATTAAGTTTTAACTAAGAATACCATATCCGAATTTTGAATTTTCAAAAATACATTATTGAAAAATTAGAATTATAAAAAAACAAGAATTTATACAAAAGAGTATAGAGCATTTAACATGAGAATTTTACTAGATGAAATATTTTTTCCAACGGCTGAGAAAACAAAGATGTAAATTTTGTCCGTAGGTACATTTCCCCTATGAAGCATAATGGTTCATTTTACACTAGTAATTTATAATTGACAAAATAAAGAGAGAGATGAGTTAACAATTATAAAGGTAAATTAATTGGTAAATTCAATAATTCAAAGACTATGACGATGAACATAACGAATGAGCAGTTGGCTGGGAGTACACGTTGAGAGGTGAAGGTCTAGTAGTCTTCCGCCTCCTAGGTCAATGTTTCCTCCAACCGCTTGTATAGTCGTGGCGATTGCCACATGCTAGAATAGAACATTCGGCACTGTTACCCAAATGGAAACAATCATAATCATTCAGCCAGAATGATATCATATACAATCACAATGCTAGAATGAGCAGTTGAGTAGAACGAGAAGATCAATAAATAATAATAGATATAAAATAAAACCTCAAGCAATTATAAATAAAACTAGATGCCAAATACATATTAATCTATTTTTGGAAGGCAGATAACATACAAATAACGCTTAAAGGGGAAAGGCAGTTCTTATTCTTATTTATTTGAGGACTAGGAAAATGACAACAATTTTAAAAAAATAAAAAATAAAAATGCTATAAAGTTTGACAAGTATCATAAACGATAAAGCGATTAATTCATCACGAAAAATCTCATTATCAAAGCATAAACAACTTATGAAAAAGGTTTTAAAAAAACAAATAAGTAATAGATAACAATAATAAATATATTTAGGTGCCAATTATCAATTTATAAAATGCGAAATTGTCAACATACCTGTAAATTGTTACAATTATCTATTAAGTAACTTTATTTAGATAGATTGAATGTATTAAAGTAGTAGATGCATTTGAGAAGCAGGGCGATGCGCAAAGTATGAAATTTATAAAATTAAATTTAAAATGCCGGTTTTAGATATAAGTCTATTCTATATTTAGTTATTGTTTTTAATTCGGTTATTAATTTTTATTTATTATTTTCATTTTTTTCTTAACTTTAATTTTTGTTCTTTATTTTAATTATTATCTTTCATTTATTTCTCTTTTTCTCCTTTTTTTTAAATTTCTTATTTCTCTTATTCTTATCATTATTTTATTTATCATTCATTATTTTACATTTATTTATCATCCATTACAATTATTTGTTTCATTTAATTTGTTAATATTTTTCATTTTCTTTACAATTTACAATCGCTCAATATTTATAACAATATGAGTCGTAAGGGGTGTCTTTGTACGAGACAATACCCCACTTTGTACATTGTTAAAAATATTGATAATTGTTAATATACTCATGTAAGGCTTACCAATCCGATCTGGAATTAAATAATACATGTATATACTTATTATATTCATGTTTTACACAGCTAAAATTTCATACTTTATTGGTCGTTATCTTGTTTGTCTATTTAGCCCAGATGAAGGTCTATAGCTTACAATTAGTCTTTCCTTTCGTTCATTGACCACTCTCCTGTCAATAAGAGTACCGATCAACTTCTCTTTTAACGTAGATAAATATTAAATTTGCTTTTATAACTGAAATTTAATGATTGAACCTTTGCAGAATTAATTACAGATTATCATTGCACATCTGCGAATTTATAAACCAAATTTGACAGAAATAATTACTTTTTAATACATTTTAAGTATTTTCAGTCATTGCACATCTGCGAATTTATAAACCAAATTTGACAGAAATAATTACTTTTTAATACATTTTAAGTATTTTCAGTAATATAGGGCCCAAACAAATCGGAAAGCAGGCTTGTGAAATGTTTTTCTCAGATTTCCTAGCTAATTATATTTCTATTAAATATAAAATTATTATATTCTTAAAAATCATATTACAAGCCAATTAAAGTATATTTAATTGTAGATGTTTCATAAATCAAATTCTGTACGCCATATTTCATAGTTTAATTTTTAAAAAAGTTTTAATTTTTATTATTTTCAAATAATGGTATTTGGTAAACGTCTACAAAGCAAAACCTGCTATTTTCTTTACCATATATTTAAACAAATAACTACAACCCAAACCATTAACAACTTAATTCCGTTTAAAGACGAATGACATTTTTGTGCATTCGGTGGAAGTTTTGAAATCATCCAATTCATTTTAAAACTAGGGGTGGGCACAATAATAATTGATCAAATATTTTAATTTAATTATTTTTTAAAGAGACACTGGAAATGGAAAATGAATAATTCTCGTAGTTACCTCGTAGCCTGGCAGTATAATGCTAAACAACTGAACAAACATTGAAAGTAAACATAATTGTATTCATCATCAACGATGCATATTCCCATCTAATAAAAGAAATACGGTCAAATACTTAATTTGTTTCAAACTTGAAAATATTACGTTTCATAAACTGATTTATAATAATAATTTTCTAAATCCTTGAAAAGCAATAGAAAATAATTATAACTACATACATTAATTATAACTAAATATAAATATAACTACATACTACATCCATGATTTCACATTTAATAATACAAAAGAGAATAGCACATCGATGGAAGAAATTATGAAATTATTTTGATGGGTTGGACTTATGCCGTTCATTAAAATTAGAAATTCATCCAAATATTTAAAAATTATGCAAAAAAAGCTGTACGTAGATAAACGGAACTATTTCCAAATAATTAAAGAAAATTCAATTAATGCTCTGAGAAACCAATTACATTTCAATGATGCATTCGATAGTTATCTGGAAATCTCATTTAAATGAAAAACAAAAAGTTGCTTAACCCATTTTAATACAAATTAAAAAACGCGGAAGTGAATTTTTGTTCAGGCAGCGTTACAAGGGTCAGGATTAAATAAAAGTTTTCAATTTTTTAGCACAACAATTTTAAGAGGAAATAACCCGACGGTTGGCAGATCATGCAGGCAACCTTATCATCTTAAAATAAAACTTCCACTAAATGAAAATATTGATGAGTCAACAAACATTTTTTAAGCTTTTATTAGATATTAAAGTACACTCTGTCTTTTATTTGCCCATATTTTGTGTTCAATATTTCCTTGCTAAAGCTGGCATCCGTTGTCATAACCTCTGTCTTTTCATACGAAATCTGTAGTCCCGTTTTCTCAGCTATTTCTTTCAGGGTGTTTACCTGTTTTATAGCTTCCTCCTCTGTTTCTGCTAGTAGGGCTAGATCGTCTGCAAAGGCCAAACACTTTACTTTCACATTGTCCCTTTTTGTTCCTATTACTGCACCGCATCGTCATTTTGCCAGAAAATTCTCATGATCTTGTCCAGTACAGCATTAAACAGAATCGGTGACAGGCCGTCGTCTTGTCTAAGCCCCGTCTTTATTTGGAACGGTTTACTTATTAGTCCCTGAAATTTTATCTTTGAAATGGTATTCGTCAGAGTCAGTTTTATCAGACTTATTGTCTCTGTGTCCACTCCGTATTCCCTCAGAATTTCATTTTTTTTTTATTTATTATATTTTTTATCTTCAACGAATGCTTACTGATACGAATGAAACACGATCCGTCCGGAAATATACTGATTTGCAGAACATAAGGAAAAGACAATCCACACGAATGGCATATGCATATATTCAAGACAAGTCCAAAACAAAAACTTCAAATCCTTCTGATTTGATCTCTCGGTGTTAATCCCGCCAAGAGGCGCTTCAAGAATAAAAGCATTATGAGAGGACATAATTCAATCAAACAACAATATTTTCGCAAAGAACAAATTTAAGAGGAATTTCTCCCTAAATTAATTTGAAACTAACAAGCGTAGTGTGTATAAGTATAAAATATATATCTATTGTATTTTATCTACAGTATTATAAAAATGGATTAGAAAATCAACTTATGGCCAGAGGCAGAGAAGGAGGTAAAGGGATGTACTTTCCCACCCTCACATAACTTTTGTATTTTGAGTAATATTTTTGGTAATTTTTAACGATAACTACGAATCCAATTTTCATTTTTATGAACCAAAACGTGTACCCAATTTGGGGATTTAGACAGTTAGCGATTATTTTCTTCTCATTAAATCCTCCCTCCGAAAAAAATTATGTGTACGCCCCTGCCCATGACTCCCAAAAAATAATGATTGTCACTAGTACTTTCTCCACAAGAAATGGGTTGCAAATTAACAATCTTTTATTTTTTAAATATTATTTTCGTAATAGTTGTTTATTTAAAAAAATAAGAATATGAGGTTGCTGTGACTAACTGTTCAACCATGAAATATCAAGTTTATTTTATTCTAAGTTCGAATTAAATAATTTTGAAAGTTTAAAGTGTCAAAATTTAACGGTGTTGTTCCTATTCAGTACTCTGTTATTTTTTAACTATTGTTTAAGTATTACCTAAATTAATATTAAGATTTCTTCTGAATTTTAATTTAATTTTCAAAATATCTTTTTATTCAAAGATTTATTTAATTTTTTTTAATACGAAAATTAAATTAATGCATATCTGGAATTTCCATCTACTATGTAAATCAGTAACGTGAATATAATAAATACAAACTTTTCATCAAATAACAGAAACAGTTATTTTTAACCGTTATTCCAATTAGGAGAAACAGATTAAATAGTTATTTGAAATTAGCTGTTTTTTACGAATATATTTCAGGCTCAGTCGATTTAATTACATTTAATATGATATAGTAAAAAATATAAATATTTATCAGCTAAGTTTCATAAAATTCGACTAAAAAAAAAATTAACACAATAAAAATGACTAAAATTAACCGAATTATGATATTTTATTTTGGATTCGCACAAAGAATAAAACATAAAATAGCATTATGAAATTTTTTTTAACAGTGCAAACATTTTTCTATAATCATTCAACGTGAAGTATGGACATATGACGATAAAAGGAAGGTTAGATAACTCGATAACAGTGTTTACTCGTTTTATTTAAGGGCCAAACTTCAATACCTGATAAATGTTCGAGGAAGCTTTAGCATTGAAAAACATGTTTCGCACAACTCATCATTTTTATAGTTATAATAATAACAATTAGAAAATAGTTTTATGAGAATGCCTTTTTCACAAATAAAAAAAGAGAAGTGGATTAATGGTATTAAATCGTATTTTTTTTTTATCACAGGTGAGTTGAAGGTGATTTTGATTGATTATTTAAATTATAGGCAGAATATAAATTAAAATTTGATTTTTCGCAAAATTTTTAAATCGAATTAAACCATACAATCTTTGTGAGAAAAAAAAATGAAAAATCTGTTCTGCATTTCATTACGATAAAAAAAAAAGTTAAACAAGTCAATGTCGGCAAATGCTTCCAGTATTACTCCGACAACCAATAATTTTAAATTAATTTATGATAGTACACCTCAACACTGAGTCGAAAATATATACTTATTCGTTTTAGAAGCGTAATGAGCCGAGATTTTTATTTTTATTTTGCTCAGAACATCTTCTATATCTACTTTATCTATTTCAAAATTTTTATCATAAAAAAATGAGTTGTTCTATTAAAAATAATGCAAGTAGATACAACATTAAATAATTTTAATATTTTCAAATTAGTAAAAATCAAAAAAGTTTTAATAACTGCAGTTACTACAATATTATCATATTCAACCATTTATCAATTAAAGATAACGGATAATGAAAAGATGTTAATAATTTAACACCTATTTTATATTTATATTCAAATTTTATTTTATATACAATTACTTTATTTTATAGCATAGACAATTATGAAAACCTAATGATGAAAACACAATCCTTCGAAAACTCAGAGAAATAAGAATCAAAATTAATGGATTGACCTAAGCGAATGTTTTTAGTTTTTAACTTTTACTGCAAATTATTTTTGCAATAAACAAATCTGCGCTCATCCTATATATAGCGGCCAACTTATCAAGTCTTCTGGACCACCGCCTCGAAAGTCGTCGGGTTGGGATATATGGGTTCGTGGTGAATGTAAGTGTTAGCGGTAAGGAGTTCATGTAAACATTTAAATATATAATTTGCCGATGGGAAATTAATTACTGTCAAACTATGTAAAGAAATATGTAAACAACTTTTGCTAATATATCGTTATTGTAGAATGTTCCAAATGGATTCTATGGATCAAGTAGGATAAAATTAATAAACTGAAATTCAACTTTAATTAGTATAAAGTTTGAGTTCACACCGAGCACTGACTGCATCGTTACATATGTTTCCTAATGTACTGTTTGTTGATGGAAAAAAAACTAAACCAATAGTGCTTGTCAGGTTGTAATGTGTAAATTATATTTGGTTGACCTCATTCCAACATGGGCAAAAACCTGATATAAACAACTTTCCAAAAATTTATAGCGTTTTAAGCAATGATTTTTTTTTTTTTTTTTAACCTTTCATTTAATTTAAAACATATAAGCCGGAAATTTCATATTCAGTTAATATTCGATATATTTATTGAACAAAGACATCATAAAGTAAAACATTATTTGAATTAGTAGATGACTGGCTTGTCAAATCCAATAAACAACTTTATTGTTTTTATTTTAATAATTTCTTCCTGAATTTAAAAGCGTATTAGCGTAATATTACGCGTAAAAGCGTAATATTATACACGTGAAAGGTGGCAGACATATACATTTATATATTTTAATAAAGGAAATAAACTTATTATTATTATTATTATTATACAACTATTAAGATCAACAGGAATCATTGAACCATTTACGGTAGCATGGATGATGTTAAATAACCACTCACAGTTCATTAATATAAAAAATGTATACTAAAATTAACTTAATTAAATTTTGATTGTCTTCAGAGTACTTCGCGAATCAAGCAAGGTATTATCACGATATTTACCCATTTTGTTACAATACAGTTGAAAACTTAAAATTATGAACAGTATAAAAATGACAGGAAATGTGCTTGAGAAAAAAAAACCTTATCAGTGTATCTTGCTTTAATTTATTTTCTTTCATAACAACTTTATGTACATATATTTTTTTAAATAGCAGTAGATGCTCATGAAATTTCTTTGAAACATCAAAGCATCATTCGAGCATTTTTAATTTTAAAAAAATAATAAAATTGATAATTTTAATCATTCACTTTTGTTTTTAATTTAATTATTTTTTATACTTTCTTACGATCTTTTCTTTCCTATTTTATTAAAATTTCTCTCCATTTTTTTTTTCAAATTGACAATTTTTTTTCAAAAAGACAAAACGTTAAAAATTGTAGACTAAAATATATTTTCAGCATGTTAAAAAAAATAATACAGAAATAATTGCCACATTTCACATCGATTTAAAAGCTAATCGACGCTGCATCTGACCCACTGAGGAATGATTTAAAACAAGCATTAATGCACACGAAATAGTACTCGTTTTTCTTTCTCTTCATGAAGAAAATCTATATCATTGCGGAGATGAAAAGGTAAACCTTAAGAAATTTAGAGGATTATCTCTGAATAAGAATCAAACTTAACAAATTTACTTGAAGCCGTGTTTTTAAAACATTTTGAAATTATGGCATAACTTAAGAGGAAAAATTGTTATTTTTTTTTAATAATGTTGAGCCAAGACGAACCAAAAATTATACAATTTATTTAAAAAAAAAATTAAAATATAGATTTTAATTTACTTAAGTATTGTATATAACGTCAAAATTATTTGTAATTCGTTCAACAAATTTAGTGATTGGGATTGCTAATCATTTTAATTTATTCAAGTATTTTTTATAACCTAAAAATTATTAGCAATTGGTCCAACACAATGATTGTCATAGCTCGTAATTTTAACTTATTTGAATTGAGTTATGACTATGTAAGTGTACTTTTTTGGCTGTCGACAACTGCGATCCGGAAGGTCTTATCTTACATTATTAACGACCAATTAAATATTACATTCTTCTGAAATTTGATTCGGTAGTTGAGGAAAATGAGATTTTAGAATAAGAGGAAAACAACTAAAGGATATTTTATTAAAATAAATTTTGGATTAATGTTGTCCTGAAACGTAATTGAGATCTCGAAAAGAAATTTTTCGATTGATTATACTATCCTACTTTGGAAAAAATCAGTATGTAGACATTTTTGCCTGCAACAATTTTTTCCTTGAGCAAATACTTTTTAAAAAATAAATAAATTCTTTATTAATCCGTATTGACAGATGCTTATATATGATACTTTTAAAACATAAATAAATTCTTTATTAATCCTTATTGACAGATTAAAATTTATTTAATACTTTTAAATTTGATGGCATTACCGATTTAGCTTAAAGGATGTTGATAATGGTGTATATTAACATTTACGATACATGAAATAAATAGTTCCTTTTTACACCTTTCCAGCATGTGATATCCCTAGAGAGCAGGTGTTGCCAAGATACACTTCAGTACAGCACTCGGTTATATATTGTACTCTATTATTTTATATATTGCAAATTTTGTACATACCGTTGGAATGCGACGAGGAGCCGTGGGGCGGAGGCGCGGCCCCCGAGTGGGCGAGCTTGGCGATCCAGCGGAACAGCCGGGCAAGTAGGGAGGCCGTAGTGTCTGACTCTCGACTGGCACTGTACTGGCCCCTACCTCACTACCGAGGGGAAGGAGGGGATAGGCTACAGGAGGGGAGGAGGGGAAGGGTCCGGCTAGTTAGCATTGTCTCATCAGTACACAATTAGCGTTAGCTAACCAACATAATAAAATGGAGATCGTTTATAAATTTACTATAAGTATATACTACCATATACACATAGTATATGAATAAAGTATAGCGTACCTCAAATTATGCGAGGTAGATCTGATTCAGAATACTAATAGGCAATATGTTATATTTCAACTGGCATTTAAATATTATTAAATTATAACACAATGGTTTATTAGGTTTCCAAAATATCTCGTATGTCCATTCACACAACTTTCCCAATAACAAGTAAGCTAAGATGGCCAGGATATATGGTCATAGAGGGTGAAAGAGTAGAGAGAAAAATATTGGAGGCGCACTTCAGTGGGAAAAGGGAACACCAAAAAGCAAGTGAAAGTAGAGGATGGATCCAAGAAAGGGTGAAGTAGAGAGAGATGCGAGGAAGCTGGGAGACCGCAATTAAAAAATAGAGAGGAGGAACAGGAAGATGTGGAAAAGGATGACTCAGGAGGACAAGGGTCAAGAGCGACGAGAAATTGGTCTACAAAATTCATAACGCTATATGTAGGGATTTTAATTACCTTTGGACGGACGGATTTTTTTTTTTTTTATTCGATATTTAGATTCTACGTCTCTTGAAACGTAAAATCTCCAATTTTGAATGGGAGGAGCGTTAATTTTTTTTTTTGTCATGCTTCATTACAAAGGTTCATTATTGAAAATAATATACCAAAAGCTTTTATATAGTTTTTTTGCTTTTTTTAATGCCTTACTATGCTGATTCCAAAAACTATACGTTTTTCCTCTATCTTTATAAATAGCCGAATCTTGGACTTATAAAATCTCTAATCGGCCGCAAATTTGAACGAATATTATCAATAAAGATGGCTAGGAGATATGTATTTTTTAAAACATTGATACTTTCACTACCTCCCAGCAGGCGCGCTGGAGTATAAAGTGCGCCACCTTTAGAAATACTTCAAACTTTTGAGATTGAATTTTCTGATGATATTTTATTTCTCAGAATATTTTTATTTTCTTATCAATGATTTTCTCAGATAATTTTGTTTAATATAAAGAAATTGAGGTGAAAAGTAGGATAGCGTACTTGGTGCGCCACGCACCTGCTGGTGTCATGTACCTAACATGCCTACATGCCTACTGAAAGATTAAAACTATCGATGGTTTTCCATCTTTTTTGAGCACGATGTCTCGTCCTTCAGGTTTTTAACGATGAAAATCAGATAATTTTTTTTTTTTTTGTACATTCTGCACAAGAAATATTACTCACAGTAGATGTGGCCTTCAATCAATGAAAAATGATTAATGCATCGATTTATTTTTAATTCTTTTTTATATTATTTTTAAAATAAATCAACTAGTTTCCATTTATGACATCTTTTATTAAAAATTCTCGTAAAACAAATAAAACTTTTTTATTTAAAATTTAAATTTGCTAACACTTCATTTCTACCAATTAATTACAAAAACCAACAAAGTTGGTTTGTTTTTGTAAAATTTGATAGAAATTAAGTGTTTATAAACACTTGGTATGAACATTTGTTGGATTTTTAGGCTTACAAAAAGTTCCTACATTAATTTTACAGCATATATCGGTACTTAATTTAACGAAAAAGGTGTTTTCCAGCCCGTTGGACAACAGCTACAAGAATTCGAAATTTTTACCTAAATAAGCTATTAATCAATTATTAATATCTAGTCATTGATTAGCCGAGTTAAAAATTAAATTTATTTTTATTTTCCTGATTTAAATTTGAAGAAGTTTAGAGCGATTAAACTGAAAATAAAATATAACGCGAACTGCTTACCACCATGTAAAACATTCGTATCTTACTAATCATGATTAAACATTATTAATCTTTTTTTACCTGTTAAGGTAAATCAAATATTTGAGATATAAACGAAAAAAAAATAATTGCACTTAACATTTATGATGTTTATTTATTCTAACATGCCACACATAACACTTTTTTGCCACGTTTCAATAATGATCAATTGAACTTTAATTTTTCTTTGCCTGTTAATTGATTAATAACGTGAATTATAGAGTAGTGAATTTCAATAAATCAAGAAAGATTTAGTTGAACATAAAATGGTAATCTTAAATAATTTTGGATCCATAGCAAATAAACAGTAGGTTCTAACAAATAATCAAGCAAATAATTAAGTACGAGAGCCCATGCAGAAAAACGTGACTTATTTTACACCTCATTCAGACAATTACTTCTTGAAGTAGAGCTAAAAAATGAACTGCCGCCACGAAGCCGCCGGAATACAAAATGGCAGCCAATCAAACATGAAAGTTGTTTGGGACATTTTCAATCATTGATTTATAATTCCAAAACAGTGCTTCCTAGCAAAAACTTTTTTATATCAAGAAATAAAGAGCATTAAATTCTATCTCGAATACCTAATATTAAAAATTTGGTACAGGAAAATGATCGAAACCGACGGTCGAAAAACACAAATTTTTACCAACTTTGCCAAGAAATTCTATCCACTCACGTTTTAACGTCTTTACCATGGAAACGGCTATTCTAAATTAAAAATCGAATAAAACCTGTAGAGCATCAAGCATCATTTTGTATTTAGAGAGTACCTGATACATATTTGGAATCTAAATGCTATACAACTCCTGTAGAGTATACTCAGATTATCTCCCTCACTCATTTATCCATACAAATTCTTACTAGATGAGCTATAAACTTGAAAATTGGCATATTTGTAGCTTTTAGCCTGTAACCGAATGTCAAATTCCAAAAAAGTAAACTTTAACCCCTCAAAAAATTGAAAACGGCGGATGCAACTTAAAAATAGGTAAGACCTATATTTGAAGGTCTATTAGGACTAAATGATAATACGTATCAACAAACGGATTGCAGCAACAGCTACTGATTTTATGAGATCTACAATTTTGGTCTTACCAATTTTTGTCGGAAAACAGAGAATGATATGACATCTATGGCGAACCGAATATTGATAAGTTTATGAAGTTAGGAAGGCTTGGCTAGAAAGGTCATGTGGACAGAATGAATGAACAAGAGATCCCGAGGAAAATACTTGAGGAGATCCTGCATCGAGCCCGAAGAGCTGGAAGACCCAGGCTGTGGTGGGCAGATGGTGTTGCAGCGGATACCCGAAGCATACTTGGCATCAAGAACTGGAAGGCGGTTGCGCAAGATGGAGCCGAATGATAGCGGCTCATTGAGGAGGCCAAGACCCACTCCGGGTTGTAGCGCCACGAAGGTAAGGTCATTTTTGTCATATCTCCATCGGTTGTGCCTTAGATAGAACTAGGTTTTTTTACATCTCGATCAAATTTTGTACTTTTTACCAATTGTTTTGAAAACTTTTTTAACTTCAATAGTTGATCTTTATAGATTTTTATGTGCTGAATCCTAAATCTGGCCTTAGTTTTTTTGTATCACCCATAGTTTTCCAGCAACATGCTTTGTATTATATAGTATAAACCCCGATCTAATCTCCTATCTGGTATAAGGGGGAATTAATGAAACACTATGTTACATCATAAGCATGGTTTGTATTTACAGTGGCTACTTAAAACATTGATATGGTGTGTTAATACAGGTTTCACTTGTCAACTGGAATTGGTCTATATTTTCTTTCTCTTTTTTCTTTGAAGCTTCTTGTGTAGCTTTTTCTACGATGAGTCGCTTGTTGAACTTCTTGGTGAAGTAACCAACAGTAGTCCCCCATCATGTTGGCGTTCCAGAGACTCTAGTAGCGTTTTTCCATCACTTTAACGTCCTGGTGAAAACGCTCATCTTGCTCCTCATTAACAACTCTCAAATTGTCCGGGAAGTAATCAAGGTAGCTGATCAAAAAGTGAACATGGAAATTTGGTAAAACCATCTTGCTGACCAAGGAGCATACATGTTATTCTTAAATCACCACATATCATCCAACCATGAGCAGAATAGCCTATTCGATTTAACACTGTTTCTAGGTTTTCATAGTTTTCTTTCATATGTACAAAATGACCAACAGAAATAGATGCGTACATGTTACCATTGTGTAATAAAACAGCCTTTAAACTAGTTTTCGATGAATCAATAAACAACCTCCAGTCTTCCTTTTTTATTCAATACCAAACACATTCATCACACCTGGAATGTCTGAGCAGTATACTAAATCACCTTCTTGTTCAAAAAACTTGGAAAATTGTTGCTCTCTCTTCCTGTACACATAAATGCTGGTTCCAACCGCCAACAAGTTCTTTTCTTTTAGTCTAGAGCCAAGCAATTCAGCTTTTTCTTTCGTTAAGCCAAGATCCCTAACCAAGTCGTTAAACTCGATTTGAGTAAACAGTTTAGGCTCTACATTGTCTGTAAAACATTGGAATTCTTCATCATCTTGTTCATCTAACTCCGATTGTACATCAGAAAATACTTCCGTTGGAATAGAATTTAAATCATCTGGTGGTTCAGGGACCGGTAAATCTACACCGTGCCCTATTGGTCGGATGGCGGACGGAAGGAAATTGTGGTTGATACAGCTTTTTTTAATATCATATTTGGATTCAGCACCCTAAAATAAAAACTATAGGAAAAAGGTATTTTCAGTACAAAAGTTTTTTCATCGTTGGCCTGTACAATACTTTCCACACTTAAAGGACACTTCCAAGGATTTAAGATATACGAAAAATTTCGAACTTGTACCAACTTTTTATTTATAACTCCAAAACCTCGATTCCAAGCGAAAACGCTACCTATTACAAGTATAAAATAATTTAATGTTCTTCAACTCTTGAAACAGGAAAGCTTTGCTAGACAGCGCTATTTTGGAGTTATAAATAAAAAGCTAAAAACAATTCGAAAATTTGTCTCACATCTAAAAATTTGGTCCCATCGAATATATAACCGATAAGATACGACAAAAATTGATGGAACCAAAATTGTAGACCTCATGAAACCAGTAGCTGTTGGAGCAATCCGTTTGTTGTAAGTATTGCCATTTAGTCATAATAGACCTTCAAATGTAGGTCTATTATGCAACATTTAAGATGCGTTCGCCATTTTGATTTTTGTGGGGGTTTAAACATTAAAAATATTACTTTTTGGAATTTTAGCGTTGGTTATAGGGTAAAAGTTTGCCAATTTTGAAGTTTGTAGCTCATCTAAGAAGTTGGTTTGAATTTGTACAGATGAATTAGTGAGGAAGACAATCTGTCTCACAGCCTGTGAGTCAATAATCATACAAGAGGATATATAGAATTTAGATTATAAATATGTATCAGGTACTCTGAAATACGATATTTGATACTCTACAAGTTTTATACGATTTTTAATTTAAAATAGCAAATTAGAATGGTAAAGGCGTTTAAAAGTCACTATATAGAATTTCTTGGCAAAGTTGGTAAAAATTATTGTTTTTCGACCGTCGGTTTCGACATTTTCCTAAACCAAATTTATAATGTTAGATACTTGTCCGGCGTAGAATTTAATGTTCTTTAATTCTTGCAATGGAAACGTTTTCGCTAGAAAGCACTGTTTTGTTCTTATAAATCAATAACTGTAAATACCCGAAAAAACTTTTTTGTTTGATTGGCTGTCATTTTGTATTTCGGCGGCTTCGTGGCGGCAGTAGTCCATTTTTTAGCTCTTCTTTAAGAAAATAATTGTCTGAAGTAGGTGAATCTTAGTGCATCGTCTTCCGGATTAAAAGTCAGTACTTTGTGTATTTGTGTATTATGTATTTGTAATGTCATAAAAATGTTTAAAACATTAAACATAGGATTTGAAAATCACAAAAGAGTATAACCTTAAATTCACTAACGCGTTCAAATTATTTGTCCCACGTAAGAAAAAAGTTCTCATTTTATATTTTTAGATCCCTTGAAGGTTAACATCAATAGGTTTTTTTTAAATTTATAAATAACACGAATTGGAATCAACCAGTAGACGTATACCAGTATCTAGGAGTCAAAATTTGTAATGATGGCCGGTTGGATGCTGAAATAAACCAGCGCATAAGAAAAGCAAGTAACGTATATTACCAGTTACGAAATGTCATTATCGGAAAAAGAGAAGTGGAGATGAAGTCAAAGATGACAATATGCTGCTGAAAGCTGGCCTAGCATTGAGAAATTTGAGAGCCGTATACAAACCACCGAGATGAAATTCCAGAGGAAAACTCTCAATAAGACAAGACTTGACCGTATGAGATTTCAAAGGATAAGAAAAGAGACAGGGCAGGAACCTCTAATGGTAAACATATATAGGAGGGTAATAATGTGGTTTGACTATGTACAAAAAATGCCGATAAATCGGCTGCCAAAAAATGTATGGGAAGCAAAGCACGACCTCGAAGACGACCAAGAAACAAATGGGAAGAATTGATAGCGGAACTGGCTAGGAGGAAAGGACTCTCTCTGGGGGAAGTCAAGAAGACTGCTACAGAAAGAGAAGTGTTTAAGAAGTGGGCACAGGCTGCCCACCGTTATACCGTAAGGTATAAATAACAGGACACAGAAAAAGAAGGAATCAACCAATGATCTGAGACTGAAGACCGTTTTATTACTTTAATATTAACATTATTTCTGTTAAACAAGGAAATAAAAGTAGTTCATATTTTTTTTAATCAATTCATAATCCAAAAATCTTAAAGTCAATGGCCTATAGGAATTTGCAAGTACATAATTGAATATGTGACCAATCAGATATAAAACTACATACTTACTTATTTTATTTTTATTTTGTAATTTTTTTTTCAAGCTCTGCAACTTCAAATGGAACAGAAGTTTAATCATTGAAAAATAAAAATCACACCATTGGAGGAGATCTGTGATGCATTGTATTTGCTTTAACGTTTATCTCAAAATAAATTTTTTTATATCAATGCTTAAACTAAATATAGTGGTTATTTCCGGAAATATGTTCTTAATGTTCTGTCAGCATTTGCCCTAATAGAAAAGAGAAAGAAAGTTGTAAAACGAAGAGGAGCCGCAAGAAGTAAAAAGTTAGTGTGGGGTTTACCATCCCCACCCTTTTCACATAAACATTCACCAGAACGCTCCTACAAATACACACATCGAGATTTACCAGATGTTTTTGAGGATATAATGTGTTGAATGAAAACTGGAACTACGCCTTAAAATAATACTTCATCAGATAATATAAACGCATTCTTAAATAAATATAAGTATAAAATAATTATAAATCGTAATATAAAGTTATAAATTGTATAAGAATGATAACTAGAAAAAAAACAAAACAGAAGGGAAGATAGTTCCAGTATAGTAAAAAAAAAAACAATAAAAAAAATATATTAAAATAAAAACAACTCTTAAGCAGCATTGAACTCTATTAAAAATATCTGATGTGGGCAACACATGACTTCCTTGTACGCCTATTAAATTATAAATCCGTGATTCAAAAAGTGATACTGAATTTGTTTACTAGTTTCCGAAGATTGCAGTAAAAACGACACTCGGCGTCCCGTCATCCATCTATTGACAAACACACACTCTTGTCACTGGAGGAATAATTCCGTTATTATACGTCGTTTTCCTTCAGTAGGCAACTAGTTTCCAAGATATTTCTTCATGTTCCATGACAACAATAAAACTGTCAATATCACTGGATAAAGCATTAGAAATGGACAGTTTCGACATATTGAGCGGAAAAACCCACTTAACTAATATCTTATTCGCATGATGAAGACTTGTTAATCTCACAAATGGGAAAGAAAACTAGTATTTAAGATTCAATTTTAAAACTTAAAATAAGTAATAAAACGCTGCAAATTATTACACAATGGTTTATTATTTCTACTTAGTAATCTTTCAAAAATTTCTATTCTGTCCAAGAAAAAAAATTAAGCAGTAGGCACCAAAAGGAAAGAAATTTGAAGCTTTTCACAAGATGATCGACGTGAGAGTGCTGAACTGGGAATGTTAATTTAAAAACTCTGTCAATGCAAGTAGGCTGTGATGTAAAATGATACAGAGGAAATATTTGATGTGCACTTCAGAAGGAAACAAAAAAAAAGGAAAGACTAAGGAAGCTAAAGGAAGTAAAGAAATAATCCAAGAAAGAATAAAACAGAGAGATACGAGGAAGTCAGATGCCCAATAGATAAGTCAGGAAGCAGGATGACTAGCCGCCAGGAGAATCAGTCTCAGAAGTTCCTAACGCAATAACTCAGCTAATAATGGTCCGATTTAAATGATTTTTATTTCGTTTTGTAGGGAGTTTCACTGGCTTGCGGATTTTGCTAATGGATTTTTTCCGGATTGTACAGACGCCACGACGAAACTAGTCAAAATGGATTAAGGGATGGTCAAAATGGATATTTCCGTCGAAATCTGAAAACCGAAAATTTTTGCGATTACAATACTTCCTTTACTTCGTACAAGGAAGTAAAAAAAAAAATTTTGCGGACGAATTTTTTTTTATTCGATATTTGGATTCTACGTATCTTGAAACGTAAAACCTCAAATTTTGAGGGGAGGGGGTTACAAAAAAATTCTATTGAAAGTCTAATGCCTGATCTTCAAGTAAAGTACCACTTCCGGTTTTCCAATTTAAACTAAAATCTAGTATGTTATTTAAATCAATATATAAGTTATAAATACTAGATTTGAGAAGTTTTGCATAGTATTTTAATATAAATTTTGATGGAAATCAATTATGACCTTCAAGTAAAGTACCACTTCCGGTGATCAAGCAGTGACCAAAAAGGGAGGTTCACAACTAGATTTTACAACAATCCTAAATATAAAATTTCAACTTTCTACGGCAAACCGTTTTTGAGTTATGCGAAATACGAACGTACGAACGTACGTACAGACGCCACGACGAAACTAGTCAAAATGGATTCAGGGATGGTCAAAATGGATATTTCCGTCGAAATCTGAGAACCGAAAATTTTCGCGATTACAATACTTCCTTTACTTCGTACAAGGAAGTAAAAAGTTAAATTTTTTATAGGATAATTGCGAACAAGTGATATATTTCTGACAACTATCAATCATTTGGGGGAGAAACTCAGAGAAACATACATATAATAACAAATACTTTAATTTACTTATTAATTGATTTGTACTAAAAGGACGAGAAATAAAAATTCATCATTGGACCGTACATTTGTGATTTATGCCAATTAGAAAAATTCTGGTGCGGTGCGCGAGCTAGGTGGGGAAAGGCGTGGTTCGGTCTCATACGTCTTCTTTTGGACACACTCGGCATTTCATCGAGGTTCGGGCTCTAAGCTGTTGTAGCCCAATAACTGTATCTTTGCTAATATTTATACGCAAATAAAATATCCTTTTTATCTTAACTTTTTTCTCTTCATTTCTTCGGTGATGTACTACATATATGAAAAGTTAAAGGATTTTGAGGAGAAGAATTTAGGAAAGTTTCATCAAAATCGTAAGAGCCGTTTTTGAGAAAATTGTAAAAAAATTTAAATCTATTTTACAGAAAAAGTTGCTGTAACATTCCAGGCGTAAAATCGAAAAGTACGAAGCTGAAATTCCGTATTTAAGGCAGGTATATGCCTGTGATATTACAACTTTTTTTGGCCAAAATAAACTTACCAGAGCTGGTAATTTTATATCATAGATTTGTCACATTTTTACAATTTTCTCAAAAAAGGCTCTAACAATTTTGATCAAACTCGTTATAACAATTTACAAATAAATACTTATCCTCATTGAAATAGTCTGACAGGGCTTAAATGCCAAATTTTCAAAATGTCTTCCTCTAAAGTAACTTTAATCTTGTTAATTTGAAATAACTAACAGTCTCTCGTTGTTACTAGTAATGAAAAATGTATAAATATAAACTATGAATGAATACGATAAATAACTTAAGGAAAAAAAAGGAGGTGTCTTTTATACCTCGCAAACCGCAAATCTCTTTTCAATAAAAACATATTATTTTAATGGGTAAAATCGAATTTTCTTTCAGTTGACATCCGCATGATGGTATAGAAGGATCAATCTAATTAGGGATTGATAAATTATTTGCCACTTCTATAAATTTGTTTTCTTGAAAACTAGTTTAGGTAGTATTTAAGGTATGTAACCGGTTACCTTTCGTTCATTGTTAGTTCAATGCGAGAAGAAACCAGTACAAACTTTTCTGTTTGATACAATCCATTTAAACCTTGGTGAGTACCAACATGTATTTGATTTCTTGTCTTAATTAAATTCATAATTCATTAATGTTTTATAATACTGATTAATATTAATCTAATTTAATATGTATAATAATACCAAACTATATTTTGAATTGCTTATTTTTGAATTTTTTGTGTGTTTTTAGAACTGAGGATGAATGTATAACATTCGAAACTAGTCTTCAATAAAATTAATTTATAGAAGTGGCAAATAATTTATCAATCCCTAATTAGAATTTTCTTTGTTGTTCACATTTTATTTTATATATTAATTTCAATAAATACGTTCAATTTTGTCAGTTTTATTAGTTATTGTTGAAAAAACATAAACCTATTTATTTCTTTATTGGAAAATGAGAATTTGAAATCGAACTGCGTAACGATAGTTATTAACAAGTATGACAGTGATAAAGAAATCATATTTTTTATGAAAAAGTGATTTGCGATAGCGAAGCAAAAACGCTGCAAATTAATGTACAATGGTTTATAATTTCGAAATAGTAATATTTCAAAAATATCTGGTCAGTCTATTCACAGGACTTTCCGTATTGCTTTGGTTTATAGTTTAGGTAATTAGATTATCTTTGAAAAAAGTATTTAGATGGTTTCGGGAAAGGAACATGTGCAGAATACTTTGCAAAATATATCAACCAAGTTCAGCAAAGAAATAAAGCAGTAGGCACCTATGGAGCAGAAATTTGGAGCTTGTGATGATCGCCGTGAGGGTGTCGAACTAGATGTGTTTTGAAGAAACTGTGTCAATGAAAGTCGGCTGAGAAGATTAGGACATGTATTCAGAGAGTAAAATAGTGCAGACGAAAATATCGGATGTGCAGTTCAGTGGGAAAAGAAAGAACAAGAAGCTAAGGGAAGTGCAGAAATAATCCAAGGAAGAATGAAGTAGAGAGATACGAGGAAGTCAGAAGTCCGCAATTGATAAGTCAGGAGGTCTAGGGCCACGATGACCTGCAGCGCCGGAGAATTAGTCTACTAACTTCATTACACTATATCTAGGCTAATATTGGTCCGTTTCATATGATTTTTAAAGATGTTATAGGCTTATAAAATCTCTAATCGGCCACCATTTTGAAACAAACAGACGGATGGTGATGTCGAGCTCCGAGGAACATGCTGGGGTGACCCGTGGATTTATTATGACTGAAACACAACAAACGATCTTTTTTAATTTATTTTGTTTTTGTCAGAACCTTTAATAATATTCAAACAACACCATATAAGGAAAATGAATATTTTTAGAAAGCATATAAAACACATTAATATGAAGAGAGACACGAATTACTTTCAATTAGTTTTATTTTCAAGATGATTTCAATATATTTATGGAAAAGTACTAAGCGCTAAAAATAAAAAAAACTCAAAAATAGCTTGGCAAAGCTGAAAACATCAAAGAAGAATACAAATAATAAAAGAAGGATAAAATAATCTAAATTAAAACATAGGAAATCGTGGAAAACATTGGAAACATTGCTGAAGGTGTTGAGATTTCAGGAAAATATACTAGAGCAGGTAAAAATACCTATTGTCTATTTTTCTATAAATAACTAATCAACAACAAATAACCAATGATAAAATAATTTAAGACAAGGTTATTATGACAGTGATATTTTTCTCCTTCTGTTTATCCTCAATCCTATGAAGGAGTATTTATAGAAAATTTGCATGATGAATGGAAATAGAATAAATACATGAATACAAAGTTATATTAAACGGATTTTTAAACAATGGACTCTGTTACGTAAGTACTTCAGCTAAATGTTAGCTTTAATGATCCAACTTTAATGTTATTTCATTTATCTTTTACTTTCACCTAATTATAAATAAAATATATAATTTTGGAGAAGTATTGCGATCGTGAAAAATTTCGAATCCGAGTTTACAACGGAAATACGTTTAAGGTCTCTGGAGTCCAAAAAGTCTCGCAAAATGGTCAGTGTGCTGTGAAGAGACCAACTCTAAGTTGTACGAAATTGAAATAACGTATTAAGGTAGATGTATGACTGAGATGCTACATACACTTTGTCGCTAAAATCGGATTAACGCAAGTGCCACTTCATATCATCGATTTTATACACGTTTCCAATTTTCTCGTATACGGGTAGAACGATTTTGATGAAACTTTTCTAAAGTCTTCTATATGTATTACATCACCGAGAAAATATAGAAGAAAAAGTAAGCATTTCATGGTAATTATTTATAAGAACATACGATTGATTACTAATTCCCTCCCCCAAAAAAAAAATAATAAAAAAAAACGGACCAGATTTAGCAAAGATACAGCATATCTTACAAGAACTACATGACTTGATGGAAAAGCGAGTCGGACCCGACGGATGGGAAAGATGAGATTGAAACGAACATGCCTCCATTGTGTTCTCAACAATTCGCTCGATTCAACTCTACTTAAATTCCCGCTGTTGTAGTTAATAATATCAACTTTTATACCATTTACTGGAAATTAAATGGAGAGGTTTAAAATTTATTTTCAGCTTGACAAACCAAAAATATATAGTGCACGGAATTGTCTAAAAAAACTATTTTATTGTACTTTTGTGAGAGAAATGTGAAAAAAAAGGTGTATGCTGCTGAGAATACATTATTACATTATACATTATTACAGATTATTCAAACTGTATTTATGTAAACTTTTTAAAAAATGAATAATTATTATAGGATGATGCTCGCACCGGACCAGATTTTTTTTCCTTATCCAGAATATGTTTGTTGCTGAATATATTATTGTAATTATTTCATATATTTTTCTCGGAGAACATTTTAATTTGGATAAAACCAATTATAAACGAAATGGGAACAGTTAAGAATTAGACATGTTTAGCTTCCTCGAAGGCGGTGTATATCTTACTGCCAATGACCATTGAGGTAACTTCCTTCTTCTTATCGGTGACTTATATAGTGAAATCATTATTTGGATTTCGCGAGGGGGATGAGATTGCAGATATATGGACTCTTTAGGAATCACGCTAGGTTCGATCTCACAGTTCAATACTAATACATTACGGAAATTAATCCAGAGAACAAATGAATAAAGAAACAGAATTAATATATCGTCGGTCACAATGTGAAACCGCGTAACTGTCAAATTCCAACTTTTCAGCAGAGACCTTTAAAAATAAAATTTTCATCGTTAAAAATTTTAAATTCGAGTTTTCAACGGAAATATACATTTTAATGTCCCTTGAGTCCAAATGACCAAATCTCATAAAATGGTCTATGCAAATGTGTATGTGTGTGTCTGTGTGTATTTAGCTCAAAAACATGAAGTTGTACGAAACTGAAATTACTTATATAAGGTACGCATATAGCTGGGATGTAAGAGCAACTTTTACGATAGAATTGACTTACCAGGAATGCCACTTTATGTAATTAATTTTATACTTTTTTTTTTTACAATTACCTCGAAAAAGGCTCTGGCGTTGGATTTAGATCTAACGGTCTAATCTTAAAATCTAACGATTTTTCTGAAGCTTGCCTAAAGTCTTCTCCTTAAAGCACTTTAATTTTTTATATATGTAGTACATCGCCGAGAAAAAACGGACAAAAGTGATAATGAAAAGATAATTATATTTTCGTATAACTCAAAAAGTATGCATATTATGGTAGATAATGAATATAATCACATGAAAGGTAATAAAATTCCCTAAAAACGAAAAACAAATCATCGAAACCGGACATCTATTAGCAAAGATATATCGTATTGGACTAAATGGAAGTGCCATATGCATATATAGGCATATGCATATATCATATAACGTACATCTAATGCAAGGTGTATCTTTCTGCCGTAGTTGCAGTAAAAACCGACATTTAAAAAAACTACCGAACCTAAAAATTCACAAACACTCGACTATGTGGGATGTAAAAGTATTAGATTATAATAATAAAGTTGTTATCATCCTGTTTTGTTATTTTCAATGATGAAACTTTGCAACCAACCAAGAAAAAAAAAGTAATCCCTTATCAAAATTTGAGGTTTCACGTGTCAAGATACGCAGAATCCAAAAATCGAATAAAACAAAAATCCGCCCGTCCACCATCCGCGACTTTTTCACGAGACTGCAGTACCAATTTCTTTGAAATTGTCACCAAAGTCACAGGTCACCCCAGGATTACCAGTAGAGATTAAAGATATTATATACACGCCCATATCTCGGTCATTTATGAATATAGAGAAAACATATAAATTGTTTTGGAATCGTCATACAAAAAAAAAAATGAAATAAAAAATAAAATTCAATTACTTAATTATATTTGATATATAACTAATAATAATAAACTATAGCGCAATAATTTCCAGAGTTTTTTAAATGAATGAGATAAGATATTATGTTTTATTCGTTTCAGAAAATAATCTTTACAAATATTTTTATCTCATAATTTTCAATCCAAAACTCGAGTCATCAGTTATCGTGTATTATAAAATTTACGAAAAAGGTGAAGACCATCAGAATCAAATCAAATCAGGTCGTACTAACTTATAAAACATCATAAAAAGAAAAAAAAGTTAAATCTATTATTGTAAGCTTTACTACTAAAGGAAGATAAGAAGATGAACAGACGGGTAGGAAGTTGAAAAAGTGAAAGGCGCAGAGAGATAAAAAATTAAAATCACACAAAATGTAAAAAGAAAGTGTATGATTGATAGCTAACGCTAATCGCTGCGACTGTTTAATAGAAGAGGTATCAGCTCAAATATTTAGTCACCCTGACAACCGATGCTAATATCAAAACAGCAACTAAATGCATTCCGCAGGTGGAAAAAAACAATAATTAATAAGCAATACCTGAGCTAAAAGATACAAAATTAGTTTGGGGTGTGTAAAAAATTAGTTGGGGCATTTACTTCCTGACACATAATCACTTTTCTGCTCCAATCTTTTCTACTTCAGAATAACTGTTTGAAAGCTGTTAACATACTTGCGTGACAGTAAAAAAAATCTGGTGCGGTGCGCGCATCACAACTTTCCCTTACCAACTTTTTATTTTACGGTTACCAACAATAATAATCTTTAAAATTACTTTAAAGATTTCATATAAACACTACTTGAAATAAACTTAGCAGAATGCACTTCTTCAGGTCTTTTTTCACAATAGTATAATAAATAAGTATTCGGTTTAGTTTCCAAGAAAATTCCATTTAGTTTCCGTGGAATCATTTGATTTCCATTAAACAATATAATTAAGAAATAATTAAGTTAATTTCTACTTTTATGTTATTACAATACATTGTTGCATGGCGTTTGTTGTTAACAACAGGTTGGCGGCTTGGTGGGAGGAGGCTCGGTCGCATTCGTCTCCTTCTGGAAGCGTTCGGTTTTCCCTCTAAGGTCTAGCAGTCCTTATGACATACCCTGTATCTTTTCTAATACTGGTCCGATTTAAATAACTATTGTTTTTGCTTTTTAGGGAATTTAATTACCTTTTATATGATTTCATATAAAATTTATCATAAAATGCTCTCTTTTTGAGTTATGCGCAAATAAAATTTTCTTTTCGCTATAACTTTTCCCCCTGCATTTTCTCGTTGATACACTACATACATGAAAAATTAAAGAGCTTTAAGGAGAAGATATTGGGCCAATTTCATCAACATTGAGCCGTTTACGAGAAAATTGGAAGCGTGTATAAAATCGATGAAATGAAGTGGCACTTGCATTAATCCCATTTTAGCGAAAAAGTTTATGAAGCATCCCAGTCATACATCTACCTTAATAAATTATTTCAATTTCCTACAACTTTTCATTTTAGAGCTGGTCTCTTCACAGAAACACTGGCTATTTTTCGAGACTTTTTCCACTTCCTTCCAGTCCGATGCGCTGTATCTTTGCTATTACTGGTCCGATTTTGATGATTCTTGTTTTGTTTTTTTAGATAATTTAATTACCTTTCATACATGTTTAGACATAATTTACCATAAAGTGGATACTTTTTAAGTTATGGGCAAATAAAATATTTTTTTCATTATAACTTTTTTTCCTTCATTTCCTCGGTGATGTACTACACAAATGAAAAGTTAAAAAAAGGCCTTTATGAAAAATAATTTAGGCAAGCTTCATCAAAATCGTTAGGGCCGTTTTCGAGAAAATTGTAAAAAGAAGTGAAATTGATCATATGAAGTGGCACCGGTTAGTCGATTTTTACGAAAAAGTTGCTATAACATCACATGCTAAGATAGGTAAGATGTACCTATCTTAAATAGGTAATTTCAGTATCGTACAACTTTTCCTTTTTTGAGCTAGACTGCTCACACACACACAGATTCACGGACACACAGACCATTTTTCGAGATTTGTTTATTTGGATTCAGGGTATCTTAAAACGTGTATTTCCGTTGAAAACTCGAATTCGAAAATTTTCACTATCGCAATTACTTCCCCTTCCTATATACTTCGCATATAGGTAAGGGAAAATAAAAACACAGTAACAAATTACAAAACATTCCAATCACAAATACTGCGACTTATAACACAATTTCCATGTTACATCAGTAAATGTACACTGCAAGCGAAATTGCATATATGGTCAGATTAATAATGGACTACGCATCCATAACATACAATGAGTCTAACTCTCTACTAATTAAAAAACTAGACACAATACAAAGTAATGCTTTAAAAATGTGTCTAGGAGCGTTTCGCACAAGCCCTATAAATGCTCTGCAAGCCGAAGCAGGTGAAATGTCTGTTTATTTCAGGATAACAAAAAAAATTTCTCCTAAAAATAGCATCTAATACCCATCCTCTATATGAATCTATCCGGAAGGGCACCCTATACATCCCAAAAGCAGGAATCATAGTTGAACAAATGAGACACTCATTTAACTCACTTTCCACCTCTGCCGGACCACTTGACCTATGCACCCCCATTCCGAAGTCACAAATCGTTTTTAAAATCAATCCCAAACTACATCTAACAGGCTTGCCCAAACCATACTACCTAGCAACAGTTCTAAAACAGAAAAGCACAGAACTTTGTCAGAAAGTTCAAACATCTTCATTATATATATATATATATATATATATATATATATATATATATATATATATATATATATATATATATATATATATATATATATATATATATTGACGCATCTAAAGATAAAAACAAGGTGGTAGTAGGGATATACGATGCCCATTCTCATCAAAAAATATCTTTGAATCTCCCGACAAAATTTAGTATCAATAGCGCTGAATTATATGCTGTCATCGAGTCTTTCAAATTAGCCAATAGACTGTACAAAAACACAAAGGTAGTAATTTTAATAAATTCTGCATCCGTATGTAACTCTCTCAAAAACATCCACAGACAACAAATCCCATCATATTTAATCAACAACATAATAATATAATAACAAAAACATAATAACAACAGATTCAAGGTCCAATGGGTACCAGGCCATGTTGGTCTCTATGGGAATGAACGGGCTGACAAGCTGGCAAAGCAGAAAGTGCAAAAAGTGCTAAGCTACCTCTACCGGAACTTGTCTGGTGGTTTAAAAACAACATATTAGCGAATGGCAAGAGAGATATACCTGAGAATCAAGATCGAAAGGCAAGGATCATTATATTATCGATCCTAATGTCAATCTACGACCATGATTCTCCATTATTAGCACTATGTCGAACAGAAAATAAATATCATTATTGACTAGACTAAGAATCAACCATGGCCGAACGAATCGCGGATTAATACTAATTAAAGTTAATAAGAATGACAAATGTTCCAAATGTAACACCATCGAGGTCCCAATACACGTTATCGTTATATGCAGCAAATATCACAGATATCGGATAAAATAACTTGATATACAAAACCAGGACACATTTCTCCAAAAAGTTACAAATCTGGATGGGAACTTGATACAATCTTTATGTCGGTTTATAGAAGAAAGTTGCGTAGAATTCTACATTACTCTCTACTAACTCACATGATAATGCTATATAGGACTTCAATTGAAGTCTTGGAATCCAAAAACGGAGAAAAAAAAAATACATAAACCTACTGTACAAGATTACATTAAAATAAAACACACAGAATACTTTACGACAACCTTTACAGCCTAATAGGCTCAAAAAAGACGTGGCTACAATAAACATCCCGGATGAGGTGGGGACATCGAAACACGATATATTCAGATTTAAAAAACGAATATTTTCTATCGATATTTTAGAACTACATTATTTCACTGGCTGATCCGTTTGAAAATTCTTCATATCTTTGTATCAGATTTAAATAGATTAGAGGTTCAGCACAAGTTTAATTATTTTAATTTCGATATTATTTGTTATGAAAGAATTATATTACTTTTATATTAACTAATTTCTGTAAAGAAATTTCTTCCAGTATCTGTACTCTATTATAAGAATTTTGTCTACATCATTATTGTTTTCCGAAACGTTCCGAAATACTCCGGTATTTCTCCATCTTCAGGACAAATCTCTTATATAATCCATGTCTTCTAGCACTATTTATATCATTATACGCTCCTTTTGTATAATCAAGTCCATAATTACTATTATTTCGTCTTATTTTTAACTGGCACTTTTTCTTTCATTATAACTCAATAACTAATGACTACAATTAATAACTAATAATTATAACATTATAACTAATGTTATAAGTTATAACATTCACATTCGCTGGTTGTCTTGAACCTGAAGACAGGAGCAAGTGGACTTAGGCAACACAAATAATCGTGGAATCCTATATCTATCATATTCTAAGTCATAGATTACAAATTCATGCAAGTTTCTAATGCATTTATTTTTCGAATCACATTAGTCTTTAGTAACAGTATTTGAGGGTGAGAACTTATGAGATGAGAATATTAATATACTAAACACTCAAAAGCCATAAAACAAACTGAAAAAAGAAAGAAGGAATATAATTAAATTGGTTTAATAGAGAGAACACGTTCAAAACTAATGTCACTAACTTCTCTAAAACAAAAATATTAAAAAATAAAAAAGTAGCCCACCAAGCTTGATAGAGATCTTCCATTTACGACTCAAAGCAGTAATAAATTACCAAACTCAGGAAATCCTACCAGTCGACTAATCCAACCAATCTGGCCAACTGTTACACCTCATCTCAGGCTGAGACTAAAACTACTGATTTATAAAAGCATATGTCTCAATTTTCAAAAGTATGTTTCTAAATTAAATATATGACTAAATTTGCCAAAATATGAGGTTTACCGAAACTGTAGGTTCAACAGTTTCCGAGATAAAGCACTTCAAAAATTGGTCATATTTTCCAAAAAGTGAAATTTTAAGCTTTGGGTCAAATTTTGAGTCAAATAGTGGGGAAAATACTGACCTTACGAGGAAAATTGTTAGGAGTCAACTCGTAAAAAATCTATTTATTTTCAATTCAAGCACTAAACAAGACCTTAGAAAAAAAGGCTGACTCATTATTTGAAAAATACTAAAAAAAAGGGAAAATTGGATTCGGAGATGATTTGATCTAACCCCTTTTCGTGACTTCAAAACTTCACTAAAAATGCAGAACTTTATTTTGCACAGTTTCCTAGAACGATTATAATAATTTAATATATTATATTATAAGATTATAATAAGAAGTTTAGCTATGAGGGAATGGTTAAACAGTTTTGAAGTTAATTTTAGACTTTCTTTATATTTGTTTCTAATAATTTGTGGAAAATTTTAATGTTTAAAATTTCAATGAAAAATAAAGTATTTTAAAAGTCGTTGACAGCCTATAATTCATTAATTCATTTCTATAATTAAAATAAAAGAAAACTGTCCTAACTTCAAAATCAGAAAAAGTTTTCTCGGCTATTTTGATCAACTTTCCAGCACTATTTTTGGTTGAGAACGATGTTTTTAAATCTTGTCGAGATGTTTGAAGGAGGGTGAGAGGGGAGAGTCAAAACGGTTTATCGCTCTTTTTTTTTTTCTTTTTTTTCCAATGTTGGTTAGATAGAAATATAACTTTATAATTTTAAAAATTATAGGTAGTTATTCAGAAAAAGAAACGTTAATAAAAAAAAGAAGAATGATAATAGATCATAAAAAGACAAATATGTAAAATAGTCCTTTCCTGAGTAATTATTAATTCACTGGTGTTTGGTCAAAAGGGCTTAAGTTGTGATCATAGAGCCTTAAGGGAAACAAAAAAATTTTGGGCTTTAATGGGCTTAAACTAAACAAAAAATAATATCTGTTAAAAGTTCGTATTTTACTACCATATATAATCTCTATTAAGATAAGATAGTGATTCAGGAAGAAAGAAATACTCAGAGAGGATTTATAATAATTTTTTTTTAAAGTTTGGTAAATCATCTTATAAACTTCACATTTCATGGCTTTAGAGATTTTTTAAAATGGCAATATTATTATTAATTTTATATTATCATACAACAATCCATAACCTTAATTAAAGTATTTATCACAAGGATCTAGAAGTAAATAAATTTCTAATTAACCTACCGAAATGTTTCTTGCAAAAGTTAGCATTTTTTGCAATAATTAAAAAGCTTTGTTTGTAAGATGCATAGGTCTCAAAAAATAATGTGTTTGATGTGCAAGTGATTATTTCTTCTAGTGAAATTTTTCAAGGAAAAAAATTGTCAGTTTCATTTTAACAATAAAAGTTTTTGGTAAATTTACATTTTATTTTTTATTTTTAATATCTTAATGATTATCTGTCATCTTTATTTATTTTATTTAAACATTGGATATTGAAATTTTAAGTTAGAAAAATGCAAATGAATTATTTTTATCAAAGATTTACAATATAACATGAAAAAACAAAACACAATTTTCATTTATTTTTTATCACAGGCAAAAAGAAAACCAAACTAAAAGGTGAAATTCAAAAACCAAGTTTTAACTTCCTGTTCATTAACGTGAGGTCGACAGTGGAAAAAATAACTTGGGGTTCCAGGACTGCCATGGTGCTTAGCGTTTCATGCGGGTGTAATACGTGAAAGGTAAAACATCAATCAAATCTTAAATTTAAAATTATCAAAGTATGCCTTCAATTCATTATTCATATAAAACAATAATGAATTCCTCAAGTTAATATATGCATATATTGTGAACCAATATTTAAAAACTCTTTCTTAACTAAGAAAAAATATTTGTTTAAGATATAAATTTCTAAACTGTAGATAAAGATTTTGAAAGACCCTAATAACAACAATGTAGTAACATGACAGAAATAATTCCACCAACTCAAGCTTCACAATTGAAAAAGTTTCCTCATACCTAACTCTAATAAAGCATTTCAGTCCCATAATGTTGAATATAATCAACATATTTTCTGATCTTTTTATTGGATTTCTGTAATATCAATAAATAATATATTTTGGTAAGAACTAGAACTAGAATAGATTTTTTACCATAGTTGTTTATTTTTTAGCTTTAAAATTCATTATAAAATGTATTAAGTTACTATGAACAACTGTATACATATTTATTTCAATATTAGAGTAGGTAAAGAATAAATCGGTCCCGCCACAGGCCATGAAGAACATAGAGAACTTTTTTTTTAGATAATTTTTTTTTTAATGAAAAATAATACAAGCTGCAACACTCAAGTGTAAAAGGTATTAGTGCTGTAAGAATCCATTCATATCATAAACAATAAAAATATACAAATAAAATAAAAATATAGTAAATAAATAAAATAAAATAAAAATAACAATAATTAAAAACTATGTACATCACAATGGATAGACAAATTAAATAACAGCAAAATAAGTAAACAACCAAGATAAAGGAACTTTAAATTAAGTAAAAATAAAATAAATCATTTTGAATTCATTCATATCTATATACAATATTTAAATTCGGCCCAGGGAACTCCGAAAAAGGCGTTGCCCCCCTCTCCCTCATGTGGATGACAACACAGAACTTCAGGAGGTCCCAGCTCTTCTCACCAAGCCGCGTCACTGGCATTGAAACAGATGCTCAGGACATAAGTGGAGAAGCTGGCCATTGCCAGGATTCCGATAGCATATTTACAAAGGGTCTTGGGGGCACTGCCATTTCAACCTTCAAGGAATATTGCAGGGATGGTTGAAGCTAGATAGGGATTCTGCTAAGAGATTAGGATGATAATCGACAATGTAATTTAATTTGGTTAAACTGTAAATTAAATTTAGTTTGATATAATGATCTCAATGTATACATTAATTAGGTGAAGTGAATAAAACTGAACACGTACTCGTTCCTCAAAAAACTGACCAGATGCTCTGGCTTGATGTGAATAAATAGAAGTTGCACAATGAAATACTTAAATACTCTATTATTATTTATTTAAAACCGATTTTCGTTCAAAACCGATTTTCTTTATTATTATTTACAATTCTAATTATTATTATACTAAGTGTATGGAACATAAGCTCCACAAATATGGACTGATTATTGATTCGGAATACCTCCTCACCTTTCTAAGTGAATAAAACATTTTACTGAGTATCTGCTCACATAGCATGCATTCTCAAGTTTTATTCACTTAAAAAGGTGAGTACGTACTCCGAATCAATAATCAGTCCATATTTGTGGAGCACGTGATCCATATACTTAGTAAAATTATAATTAAAAGGATAGTAAAATAATAATAAAGAAAATTAGTTCTGAACAAAAATCGGTTTTAAATAATTAATAATACAGTATTTAAAGATTTCATTGTATAACTTCTATTTATTCATATCAAACCTTATTTATTCATATCATTTGCTCAGTTTTTTTGAGAAATGAGTACGTGCTCAGTTTTATTCACTTCAACTCTTGTCTTATGTACTTACAAAAGCAATATAAATTCAATTGATTAAAAATATTCTAATGTAATTCCACCTTGCTAGCAAATTATCCATGAATTACTTTATTCACAACAATAAAAAAGTTGAAGTTATAGTTCTGAGACCTAGGTAATATCTAAGGCGTCAGAAAGGAAGGTGCATGCATGAGAGAGAATGGATCTCGACAGGATCTATTGATCTCAGCTGGTTCTGTGCGAAACCAGATTTTGTCTCAATTGCGAGGGGGAGGCAGATCAGATGATTGGGTCATGCACCACATATACTCAGAGAATCAATCCCCAAACACCTGCTCGAGGACTGAACTGGTGGTAGAGGGAGACCACGCCTGAGGTGGCTGGACAAGGTAGAGGATACCCTGAAAAGGATGACAATCAGAAAATTTGGTGGATGCTTACAAGGATAGGAGAGAGAAAGTGGAAGAAGGCGACAAGATAGACCCAGGTTCTTGCAGGACCGTAACGCCAAGAATGAATAAATAATTAATTAATAAAATTTCAAAAAAATTCTGCAGATTTAGATGAAAAAGTAAATTTCAATGAAAGGGTGAATAAGGGACAGGAAATTAGAATATTAGGAAATTCTTAACTTATTAAATTATTAATATCATATGGTAGCATTTAAATTAAAAAAATAATTAATGAAAAAAAAACTAGGAATATATAATTTTTGGTATGAAATGATAAACAGAAATGTTATGAGATAAAGTTGAAAGTTATTAACAGCACAAACATTGGGATAATAACTCAATCAATCCTGACATAAAATAATATTAGCATACCTTGTTGGGTCAGATGTTTCGGAGATGGCTGAGATGGTACGGGTGCTTGTGTGTTTGTCGGAGCCAGCTCAAGTGATTTTGCTGCAAGATCTGCTAAACCACTCGGATCTCCACAGCTGCAATCCGTCCTAAAATTGTGAAAAATCGACTATGTAAAGTTCGACTGGGATACCGTTATTGCCCAAAAGCAACTAGTAAGACAAAAATGATCCAAGCATATAGAACTGATTATTTCTAGGGTATAAGGCAGAATCCAGCAGAATTGGAAAATTGCCTGAATTTCGAAAATTATAGTATTTTAAACTACTAAAAATATGAAAAAAATAGTAATATATATATATATATATACACATATATATATATATTATTTAAGCCTGATGAACAAACGTTGTGAAAATCCACTTATTTCACGAAATCATTGATAATAAAAAGGTAGAACCAACATCAAAGAATATGTGCAAAGCGAATTTTGGGAAAATATCGTATTCGATAACAGACAAACTATCAAAATTAATAAACTTACCTCGAACCTATCCTGAAGACAGGCTCCACTTTGAACAATCTACGTTTCTAATTGTCAATATAACTAGTGTACACAAAATAACCAAAACTCTTGACTATTTCTCCTATTTATCAGTTTGCAATACCAAATAAAACTTATTTAAAAACTGTCGAAACAATTAAAATTTTAAATAAATGTCACAGAAATTGATTATAGCCACCGAATGTCCAATAGAAAAGGTATGGGTTCTGTATGGGAATGATAAAAGTAATATATTTTATTTTGAACGTATATATATACCAGAATTATTGATTTGATTACACCACTACGTTAAAAGCTTCCTATTAAATGATATAGCGCATGCGCTAAACAGATTTTTAAATTAAAATCAGCTGATGATTAGTACTTTACCGATATCTCGGTGATACCCCATTGCTACTAGCTGTGTAAACACTGAAAAATATATCGATACAATTATTTGCATAGTGAAAATATATTGAATTTAACGGTATTATGATTGAAATATATCGTTAAGTATATCATTTAATACAAAGTTAGAAATGTATTCAGTAGCTATATATTCAAAATCTATGAGAATATTTCTATAGGAAACAAATATTCAGCAGAAATGAATAAAAAATAGATTTTCTGATGAATGAAATAAAATATTCATGAATGCTAGATGAAAGAAATGAACAAAAATAAACGCAATAGACAACAAAAATAAAGATATAATGTACGATATATCGATATAAATTGGCATCGTTATCAGAAGGTAATGTTACCTTCCTCAATGTTATCTGCTTAACAGCATATTAACCACTGTTGTTTATTAAAATTAATTTATTACTCTTTCGCATTGCTGGTGCAGTATCTTATAATGGCTGCATCAGAAACAACTTTACCTATTAAAACTGAACAAGATTCGCCGGATCTCGAAAGTGAATCTTATAATTTTTATGCTGAAGATGAAGCTGAAAGTCCGGAAGCCGAAATTGACAAAGTCAAATTTGAAAAGGAGCTTGAAAGTCAAGAACTATCTAGTAGTTTTGTCAACGATTCAGATGCTATGAAATCTGAATCTAAAAAGAAAGAAAAGGAGAAAAAAAAAGAAAAGTCGAAAAAAGAACTGGAAGAAGAAGAAAGGGAGAAAATGCAGTAAGTTATTACTTTACAATAGTTCCTGAGTATTCAATACTGGTATTGATAACTATTCTAGTTGTGTTTGGGTGTAAAACTTTTCCATTATTTGTTCACAAACACAAATAAACAATTTAAGGTCATTTTATTGATTTGTTAGTATTTAAGAATAACAAAACATCCTAACTTGTACCAGTAAAATTTTGGTGAATTCGGGTCTAGCAGGTTTTTTTTTCTGATATTTTGTTTTGTTTATTCTATTTAATTGATAGTGGAATAACCAAGGCAAATAAAGGCCTTCTATTAAGTAGATTTCTTCTTCCTCTTTGAGCCATTATTGGCATAGGACGGCTTTTTTAGAGGCCATTTTTAATGCTCTGAATCAAAAATACTCCTCTGCGGGTGATTGGTCTGACAGAAAAGGTCCTATTGCCTCGGTGCAAGTGGCCTCCTTAAGTCTCCCGGAGGAAAGGTTGATGTAAGGATATGGGAAGGAAAAAAATAAGGTGAGTAAAAATTCTGCTGAGTTACTGGTGCGCATGGCCTCTTGACAGGCTGGCTAATGGTTTTCGCTCGGTCTGTACATCGAACGCCAGGTCTGCCTTGAATAAGTTTAGTCTTCAATATCAAAATCCAATCACTCCAATCTTATATTATTATTTAATATAGTTTATCTACATAACTAATTTATGATAACATTTTTGGTGTTTCTAATAGTTATTTTGCGAAATCTATAGTTTGTAAATGATTTATACCTGGTTTTAGAACTTATAATACATTAATTTATGATTTATTCTAAAATGGGATCTTTATTTTGGATTCTAGTTGAGGGGTATATATAATTTCAGGTCCTTTGCCTACTTCAATAAATTATTAAAGTTTAATGCTAACAAACTAAGAGGAATAAGATAAAAGATAATTAAAATATATTTGCGAATAGAAAACAAATAAATTCTATAACCACACGAATCATAAACCACAACCTCCTAATTTCAATAAAATAGCTTATATAATATAAATAAAAAATGCAAGAGGAAATGAATTATAAACAAGTAAATAATAAAATGCTGAAATTCATTCGGGCTGATATCCCTGCCCAAAGACTAAAAAAGGGTGGAATCAATGGCCTTTCAAAAGAAAGATAAAAATTAAATACATAATAACAAAGAAAGTTATTGTCAATGGCCGCCTCAACAGACTTGGCTTTTGATGTACAGACCTTGCCAAAAATATTAGCCGACCTGTCAAGAGGCCACAACCACCAGTAGCTCTGCGGAACTTTTACCATAAGGTGGGATGGGGTTAAGGTAAGGACAAGATTATCCCTAATGAAGAAGGCGGGAGAAATCAAGATCTCGCATGGGCAGGGCTGATATGCCCCTGAAGCAGATCTGTTCTTCACTGGGATTATGAGAAAAAAAAGTATCTACTCACTGTCCTTTAAGTACATTTCTGTACCCCTTAGTTCTAATTGTCCCAGATAAGACCTAGTTTACATATTTATGAAGTTATCATAAACTTCTGATTTATTTTTAAAAAGCTGGACTAATGAATTCTTATCTACATCAAGGTTTGACTTAGCAACTGTCCTTTTAGAGTATTTCTTATTATTGTTTTAATCCAAAACTCATTTTATTTATTTTTTATTATAAATTCAAGTTTATTTACTGTCATAATGAAAATTTATTTGTACCAAATGATTATCCAAAATTACATAATCTCATTAATAATAGTATTTAGACCAAGAAACTTCTTGATTTATTAAAATTCTTTATGTTTATTATTTTTACTTTCATCAGACATTTATAATTGTTTATTCATATTTTTTTTATGGCAGGGTTCTTGTTTCCAATTTCACAGAATCTCAATTAAACCATTATGAAATGTATAGAAGATCAGCTTTTCCAAAAGCTGCTATTAAGCGTGTAAGTTGATTTTTATTATATTTAGCAGACAATGCTATACTTTCCTATTTTATAATAATCATAAGTGAACAATTTAAGGAATGACCTTTTAGTGTGCTTGTGCTAGTTTGAGAGGCTAAACGTTACTTCTTTTGTAGCCTATGGCTTTTATCTCAAAGCAAATTCATAATTTTTAGACTATTTTTTTAATTGAATCAAATAACTATCAACTTTTGAATTAGTGCTCAAGATTGCAAGAATGTAAAACAAATTTCAAAATATTAAAAAAAATTGTAGCAATTTGACAACCCTGTTGTCTGAAGTTATGTTGAAGCGGAAGGAAGGCTCTCCCCTCATTTAGTGTAACCTGCCTGCCTAAGCTCCAACCTTAAGTTGTTTGCCTATGCATTTTGTTTTTAGATGATAAAAAAAAGTCTTACAACAAATGAGAAATTTTGAATCATACAAGCCATTAATTCTCTAAAATGCAGCAAATTAATATTTAAAATTCCTTGAACATTTTTGGTGAAGGTTGCTTACAGTTATGTAGATTCTACATTTTTCTCTGTCAATATCGCTGTCAAGACTTTAAATTAGTTATTGCCAGATGTCTAGTTATAATTCTGCCAAATATCTGTTTTTTATTGATTTTCTTGGATTTAAGATTGATCTATGTGAAAGACCATCTCTTAATTACTCCATGATTTCTTTTTGTTATATTCTTGCATATAATACCCAAACTATATAATTTTAATAAGTTGAATTTTTTGGAGGGTCCCTTGCTTTATATAGTTAATATGATTGCTGCCAGTTTTAGGATTATTTATCAAGTAAAATTATTTTTTCAAAAAAGAAGAAAAAAAAGACATTTTTTGAAGACATCGCCTTTAAAATTTGTAGTCTCCATAACAAAATCAAAGAGACAGCACCTTCCTTAGACAGCATCCTTCACCATAAGATTCATAACTAATTGCTATGTATTGAGAATACAGGAATTGAAGGAAATAATTAAGATTTAATAATGGATAAATTAAATAATGATGCCTCCTGGTTCAGTCAATATTAACATAAATAAATTGTATTTTCAAACAAAGAAAAGCGGGTTCGGGATCCTTGGACTATACCTGGGGGTGCAGGTCGAGATCGCCGACAGACCGCTAAAGGTAAATAAAGATAAGCGAAAGTAAAAGCACCATAAAAGCTATAAAGCCATAAAAACCGGTTGACAAGGTATAATATAACTCGCCACCTAGGATAGAGAAAAAAGTTCAAACATTCAGAAGGCCCAAAAGGAGAGTGGGGACAAAATGTAGCTTTCAAGAAGGAGAAGGGTAAAAAAAAGAGATCTGGCAGAGGAGACAGAAGTAAGGGGAGTTCTAGCTAGATGCAGAAGAGTGAGGTTCGAAGAGTAGAGGCAGAGGGTCCAGCTGAGAAATCCATCCTAGATGGAGTCCCTGAATCTGATGGCAGAGTAGCTGACTGCTGAGGAGAGACTAGACCAATGGCGAAGTGGCCTGATGTCCGAGACAGCAAAGGCAACAATAAGATAAGTGCTAGTCCTTTCATTCATTGTGTACATTAATGTCGAATATTATGTGGCACCCGAGTAATATTTTAAATAAGCAAAATCTCCCAGTATTCTCAAATACATATGCAAAAGTCAACAGGGTTTTATAATGAGAGTAATTCAGGTTGTGAATTTTTAATTAATAACGTAACTTAAATAAAATAAGATATTCTATTATTCTATTTACCCTATATTTAATGTTAAGACAGTGTCTTACTAGCATAGGAATATTCCTAGGCAGAATTTTATGTTTATTCATGTGTTTATAATTTTTTCAGCTTATGCAAACATTAACTGGGACATCAATTTCACAAAATGTTGTGATAGCTATGTCAGGAATAGCTAAGGTTTTTGTTGGGGAAGTTGTTGAAGAAGGTAAGTTGTAATTTTATCATTAATGATTTCAAAATTTATTGTATTGTTTCATTACTTAATGGATTTCCAGCTCTAGATGTAATGGAGAGTCTGGGAGAATCCGGAGCACTAAAGCCAAAACATTTACGAGAAGCCGTTCGACGCCTCAAGTGTCGAGGAGTGATTCCTAATGTCAGAGCTAAAAAAACCTTTTGTAGAATTTAATTTCATGAATATATTTAAATGTATATATTATATTTTTGATATTATGTGTTAGAATAATGATATTTTTTAAATAATTTTTATGTTGTTGTTACATTTGATAACAAGATCGTTATGTTATTTAAAAAATGGTTATGTTGATGTATCAGCCAGAATATATTCTGTAAAAAAAAAAATCTTGTGATAAAATTGGGAAATTCAATTTTGTAACTTTATGAGTATTTATATATTGAGTAAAATGTGCTGTGTTAGCTTAGTAATATTAATGCATAGATTATTTAAGTACTGAAATGAATATATTTTCTGGTATTGATATTTTCAAAAATGTAATATGATTTATTCTTGCATTATCATTTAAGTATGCTAACTAGTTACTCTTCTAACATGTATATATGTGATCTACTGTCATTATTACGCCTATCCACCTGGCAATAATCACTGTCCCAAACCAATTGTTTGATAAACACACAAATTTGAAAGGCTGCTTATTAAGAAAGGACAAGCAAAACCATTTAGTAGCAATTACAGTTTTTTTTTTTTACATCAAGTAATAACACCTTAATAGTGTAATCGTATTTAAGAAATTTAAACTTTGAAAATTCTTAGCCATCAACATACTAAGAAAAGATAGAAATTTTGCATTGAAATAATCAGCAAATAAATCTTGGAATTGTAAGGAATATTGTTTCTGCTAATTTTTCATCTTTCATTTAAGATAACTAAAGCCATTTTCCGGTACAACTTTACAATTGGGTCACATTATCAGTGCCTGCACTCGAAAGTAGCCGCACTAGCACTATCTAGTACTATTCGTGCTAACTGCTTTGTATTAAATTGTAACATTCACATTCATTGGAAATATTGAAATGATTACTGCTTTTATTAGGTATTGCAGTCGAACCTCTATTTATCGAACAAGAAGGTTCCATGAAAAAAATTCGATATAGAGAAAGATTGAAATTTTCTACCCTTTTCAGGTTAAGAACAATTACTCCTGTAAAAGAGAAATTAGGTAATCCTTGTTCTGAAACAAGACCTTCCTTGAATTTCCATTGCTTCGCAAATCAATGGAGCATTTTTTTTCTTATTTAATTATTACCCATTGTTATGTACGTAAACTAAGAACTCTTTTTGATGACAATCACATTTTATATTTTTTAAATTGGAATTTTTTGTTCGATATATAGAAATTTTATTCAATATACAGAAAAAAATATTTTTAATAAAAATTCAAGGTTCTTAAAAAAAGTTCAGTTTATAGAAATTTTCGATATATAGGGATGTTCGACTGTATTTAAAATTATTAGTACTGGCGAAGTTGTACTTAAAGCAGTAATAATTTAAATTACGGTAAGAGTCCGACCTCAACTAAAAAGGATCTTTAAGAGATTTGAATATCTCTTGAGTGAGCATAGAGATTGGAAGTCGGCAGCTGTGATCTAATCAAAGCAGTAAAAATTGAAAGTACAGTAAGGCCTTAATTGGAAAGGATCTGTTGGGATTTTGTTTATCTCTTGGATCAACATAGTGAGTGGAAGTTGACAGCACTAATAATTTTAATAATTCCAATGAATATGAATCTTACTCTGGAATACAAAGCAGTTAGCACAAAGAATGTTAGTGCGGTATTCTTTAAGTGCAGGCACTGATAATGCGACCCGATTGTAAAGTTGTCCCTTTATAAGTGCTTGTTCACAAGTATGATTTATGGAATTTGAAAATGATTTCAAAGCTAACTTATTTGATATCCTATGTGGTTTGAAAGAGGTAGATTGTATGTAAGAAGAGTGGTATGCTTGTGTTTGATCTCAATTTTTTTTACTGTTTATTCATTATTTAATGAAATTAATAAATATTTTAATTTTTCATAACTTATTTTATATTCAGTTTACCCTGAAAACACAATTTTTCATTCATTAAATAAATCAGCCAGGAGTATTTAAAATATACTTTGTTATTATTACTTCAAAGTGATGTTATTTAGCAGCATTCATTTACGCAATCAGAATTGTAATTGCTTGTTTGTAAGTAATTTATTACAAGAACAGAATTATTATCAACATTATCTTGTATAGCTGAGATGAGTGTACATATTATAACAGACTTTAGATGCTGTAGGGATTTCATTCTCAATAAGAATTGTTAAAATTTATTTCATGTGAGTCCACAGAATAAAGTATAATAGCCTTACAAAAATCCATCCGATACTACCATTAGTATTCTTAGCGAAAGGGTAGAAGCTTGTTCCCGAAGAAACTTTATTTCTCAGTTCATTCCATCAACCTCAACATTCTTTTTTTTTTTTTTTTTTTTTTTTTTTGGCTTAAGACTTCCGTTGAAGTCCTATACAGAACCTCAACATTTCTCCTTATACAATATTTATATCTTATGAGAACCATTTGATCTGTTTATTGATTACTGCTTCAAGTTATTATATGAAATGATATCTTTGTAATTCCAACTAAATAAACAATAATAGAAAAAATAGTAAACATTTTGACTTTTATGTTGTACTGATGTTAATTTAATAGTTAAAAAATTTGCCTGATCCAAAAAAAAAAATCCTTTATAAATGCTAAGAAAAATATGGTTTAATTTGTGACTTTTTATTAGCTGGTCTCAAGGTTGCTAAGTTAATGCATTAACACTCTTGGTCTCCAACTGAACTGATGAAACCCTGGTAAATATAATTTCATTGATGTCCATTTAAACTAATTTATTTGTGAGGAAAACACTTTAAAACTTAAGGGTGGAAAGGTATTGTTCTTGATATAATATGTAACAGACTAATTAAATAATACATTATTAAAAAATAAATACATTTTTTAAGGTCAAAGTGTAAAAAATATCATGAAATAATAAAATAAAAAGTCATGCACACTAATATCATTCAAGATACTTTTTAAAATGATGTCCATACTCATGAAATAAATAATATACATTCAATAAATTAAAAACAATTATTTAACTAAATGGTCCACACTTTATTCTAGTAAGGTAATACTAAACCATTGCAGTCACAATATTTTGAGATCACATTCATTTTACCGATTGAGTAGTTATTCTAGATAATGCTCATGGACATTGGTAATGAATCTATTTTTTAAAACATTGGTGATTTCGTCTTGGATCCAGTCAACATCTTCAGGAGGACAGTAGTCGTCTTCACTAGATCTAGATATAGTTACCAAAGTTGGCTTATTGAGAGTTACAATAAGATTTTGAAAAGTTTTATCAATAAGTTTCCTAATATCTTCATGGCATGTTACATGTTCTGGAAGGTCGCTGTTATCCCAAGTACAACCAGCATCATGAATTATCTCCCAATCAATATCCGTATAGAAAGACTTCACCTTCTGAGCCAGTTCCCTAACTGCTGGCCATCTACTAGAGCTTGGTTCAGTCCCACCAGACTTGTTCTCTGCTACACATGCCCATAGTGATTCAAGATCACTTACCTGCTCCTTTCTCTTTTTTACTGCTTCCTCCAGTATCATACTATCTTCACTTTTAGGTGTATCGAACCAATACAAATGTTTAAGGGATTCATATAGATCAGCATTTTTATACAGAGTCTTAAATGGATTCCTGGTTGAGAAGAAATCTAAGTCAACATCCAAGATATAGCTCATACAATCAGGGAATCTGCCCTTCAATCTTTGTATCAATCCATTTAGATCATCCTCTTGGCCTGGTATATTTATGAACATTCCAAGTGTTAAAACTTCAAGTCTAATCTCTTTAGTATTTTCCATTTTTTCAATTGGCGAGTAGAGACATTCGCTTACAAAGTATGGCAAGTTGCTGGTTAAACGTATTTCTCCAGAAGAGCACTCTTTTCCAATTGAAAAAGTATAGGAGCCATCAGCAATCTGGAAAGCCCAAGGAGGTTTTATCCAGACAAGTGTACTAAAATGGCCAGCATATGCGGCAGGCATTATCCAGTTCTCAATACTCAGTTTACTGAATAGTTCATGCTTATTCCAAACAGTATCAGCAGGCATCCCTTTTGGAATAAGCATATCTGGATGAGAATCAAGATGAATAAGAACATTGCCATTCAAAGGAAGAACTTTAGCACCCATCATTCGATATATAAATGGAAGAACCTCATGGTGATCTTCAACTATGTGTACCTGCAATTCATTATTACTCCGACCCTGTCGGATTTTTATGTTATCATTCAAAGAATTCATTTTTATTAGCACAAAAATTTTAAACTGGACTAACAGAAAATCTTTTCAGATTGTAGTATATATAATTAACACCCAGTGTAACATAAAAAAAATTGTCTCAAAACTATAACTAATTCAAAATATATTACCAAATAATACATGAATGATAAATTAAGAGCATAAAGCTAAACTAAACACAATAAAAATAATCTATATGACAATAGCACATTAAATTAACGCAGGCACTGCAAAAGAAAATAATTCTTCTATTGTGAAAATTGTGACTAATTATTAATTGTTGCCTTTAACTAACTTATTTAAAGAAACACTAACCAAAACAATGCACCCCAATCACGTGATAAACAATAAATAAAAGAAGGTAACAAGAAGGTTATATTCTTACAGGCTTCAGTCATAGAAGTAGACGAATACCTTAAATAAAATTTGCTATAACTTTCTTTTCGTCAGATTTTTAAAAAACCATGTTAAACAAGAAAAATATAAGTTTACTTTTTTATAGTGGAAAACTGACTTAACAGTATACCGCTGAACATTCCAAGTATTATTTTCAAACGATAAAAAACAACTTTTCTGTTATTGGTTTTAACCAAAATTATTTTAATCTGAATCAAACTAATGTGTCAGAGTTAATGTAAATTAGTTTTGTTAATTCTTGATTATCATATTTATAGAGTGAACATTCCCTCACAATATTGTCATGTCTTTTTTTTTATTAACACTCTTCACTTGTGAGATATCAAATGTATAAAAAATTATATACAGAAGACAAATTTTTGTATAATGTGAGACATTTTGGAGGAAACTTCCCGCTGTGGGACAATCCCACCTGATGTGGGTCGGCCTGGTCAATTTACACTAAAGTCGTTTGTTTTAATTGTAACAATTTTCATGAGTGAGCTAAGTGTTTCCTACGAACCAACATATGGCGCCTCTATTTTTTTGAAAGTAAGCTTTAACTGACTTCATATTGCCAACTCGTATTAAATGTTTCTCATCTGAAATAATTATGAATATACGCAGACAAGCTTTATCAAAAGATACGATGGCTAGGGGATATCTTGATTGAAAAATACGATGTTTAATAGATATCTTGATCGAAAGGTACGATGTCTAAAAGATATTAAGGATTGATAAATTATTTGCCACTTCTATAAATTTGTTTTATTGAAAACTAGTTTCGAATGTTATACATTCATCCTCAGTTCTAAAAGCACACAAAAAATTCAAAAATAAGCAATTCAAAATATAGTTGGTATTATTATACACGTTAAATCATATAAAGCAGTATTATAAAACATTTATGAATTATGAATTTAATTAAGACAAGAAATCAAATACGTGTTGGTACTCACCAAGGTTGAAATGGATTATATCAAACAGAAAAGTTTGTACTGGTTTCTTCTCGCATTGTACTGGCAATGAACGAGAAATAGACAGGATGTTTTTAGGTAAACGGTTTAAGGGTCAGGGTTTTTCCAGTAAGGCCGGTGAGTAATTGTTTTTTCTGTTATAACAGAAAAATAAATAAAAGTAAAAGAATAGTAAAGTAGAATACTATTTCTTTCCAACCGTACACGAAGGATTCATAATACGGATGATTTTCCTAATTAACTAATTGAGGAAAATCAGCCTCTGTGATGACATAGAGGTCGATTTTTCTGCGTAGTTTGGTTCTTATTGTCTCAAACGCGGTGCAAGTGGTGATGATGTGCCCAGCAGTTTCCTGAACTCCACAACTGGGGCATAGAGGATTAATGTCCTCCCCGAAATCATGGAACTTGGGACGGAATCCCCCATGCTCGGTGAGAAATTGCGACATACGGTTATGAGGGAGGACCTATTGGGCCTTCAACCGTGAATGGACGTTGGGAAAGTATTTTCTCAAGGTAGCTCTATTCTGAATAGTTACCTACCGTCGATACCACTCCTATTTGATGTTCTCCCTTATTATTCTTTTGCATTTCCTTGGATTTTCCGCAATCCTCCCTCGGAGATTCTCCGGAAGATCTGATGAGCCTTCAATCTTTAAATCATACTTCGTCTTCTCTTCTTGCTAAGGCCTGCACCGCCACATGAGCAACAGTTTTATGGGCTTTGGTTACCCGCAGCAAAACCATTTTCTGTATTGTCGCCAACCATTTCTTCTGTTGTTGCGAGAGATTTCGAATCCAGGCTGGAGACGCGTACCTCAGGAATTCTAGCACTACTCCATTGTAAATAGTCATAATTGCAGGGAACCTGAGGTCCAGAAAGCAACCCCAATACGACTTAGTCCATTTAGGGCTAGGACCACCCATTTCTCTAGTAATCCAAGTGAGGAGTAACATTAAACCTTCTGCCAAACCTCACACCAAGGTAAGTTACTGCCTCACTTAGGCCATATTCTTATGCCTAGTAAATTCATGATTATAGTGTGAGCACTAACGATCTTATCTTTCAGGAAGAGAGGCTGGGTTTTGGCAGCACCCATTCTCACCTATGGTGGATCCGTACTCCCATGGATGGCTTGCTCTATCTAGAGTAGGTCGCTTATTGGTTAGTATGCGGTGCTCCAGGACCTTGCTCATCCATTTAAATTTTTCGTTAAATATATATCTATAGTCATCTAAACGATATCTCAAAAATATCATTGTTATCCACGAAATAAAATATATCGATACATACTTGTTTTAATCAAATTAATTTATCTGAACAACTTTTAACAAGCTACAAAATACAGTATAAAAATATTGCTACATCTAATTTTTTCCCGTTTTTTTTTTTCTTTAGGAGGAGAATGCCGACTGATTGCATCCAGGTTTTCACCACTTTCTTGACATCGTCATTCGCCACTTTCTCCAAATTATTAACACCCGTACCTAAAATTATAAAATCAATAAATGAATGATAATATCCTAGACAAATTGGGTAAGTTTAAAATCTCTGCAATACCAAATTTTCTTGGAAAACGATATAACTCAATTGCTTAATAATTTATATAATTATGTTAAAAAACTGCTATTATAGAGCTAGCTTAGCTCAAAGTTACCCTAAATAGCTGCGAGGGAATATATTCATGTTTTTATCTTTTCCATCTTTATTATTCCACAAGTATTATAAAACATTCGGGTGAAAAAAAAAGTTCTCTACGATCATCACTTCAAAAGATATACATTTTCAAAGTCGTGATATCAGGCTTACTGATAAGAGTTAAAATATTTGAATAGAGGCAAAATAAAGGCTTACAATCTTTTAAATTGTCTTGAAAACATTTTAATTTTTAACGATCTTTACAGTAAGTCAGTGTAACCTTTTCAATTAAAAAACATATGTTAATTTTCTATTTTAAACTTTAAACTAAATATAAATCATTTAAATGTATCTCCAACAATAAGAATCCTGTGTTTTACAGCTGAGTCCGGTAAGACGTTGCAACTTTTGGAAGGTTTGTTCACGTTTCGCCTAAAAAGCCTCGACCGTATCCATAAGGTTTTCTATTCCCGCAATGTGTTGTTTTCTGCGAGACATTTTATTTAAAAAGTGTTGTCAAATACTGTTGTATTTAAAAAACAAAATATTATTATCATAGAAATCGTGTATTACCAGAGATATTGTCTTTAAAGTAAATCAGCTCATATTAATTATCAGTTGGTTTATTTTATTATTATTTTTTGTTATGCGTAAAATAATAAAATTAGTATAAAAGATCTATAAATTAGAATCTTTCCTTAACATTATGGGACAGTCACACTTTCTTCCTGCTTAAAGCATTCTATATCTCCTAACGGACAATTACAAAATGTTTAATAAGAAAACCATATTTAATGGTTTTATGCATCGATATAAATACGTAAGTACATTGAAATAAATACGAATCTTGAAGTTATTCGTTTTAATAATAAATAAGACCCTTTTATTATTTGAATCGCTTCATACAAAAACGGATTTTGTCACCTATACCAACCAATATTTCGTGCATGCTTAAGTAATAGACAAAACCACTTTTAGAATGAAGCTATTCATGATTAAATCCTAAAACCACAATACCATCATCAGATAAAAAAAAAAAATATTCATTTTTATTCTTCTAAGTAGTATTTCCGGTCTAATAGATGATTTATTCTGAAGAGAGAAATAGAAACGCACTTTTGAATAGGATAATGTAATTTTTCACGAAGTATTTACATTTTGAGCTCCTCGCCTCTCGCCGGATTTTATAGAAATCATCGTGTTTTATTTAAACCCAATATGCCTCAATCGATTTTGCTCTGTTAAGAATGGCTCCGCGTAAATTTCCTGCGATAATAGAAAGTTTATAGATAGTGAATTTCAACTAAAGTTTTAAGTGCGGAAGTTAGCCAAAACTTTAAAGTGGAAAAGACTCAATTCGCAGATATTAAAAAAAAAAAAAAAAAAGTTATGTAAATGCCTAGGTTGTTAACACATTTTGTCCATCAAGTTTATTTTCTGTTTTTACCCGACGACGGTGATCAGAAGAAGGGTACAATATGTTTAGCCTGTTCGAATGTAGGTATGATAATTTTTGGAGCAAATAGCTCAATCTATTTTTAAATTTGAATGCTCAACAGATTTAAACGAAATTTTGGAAGGTATAGTTTAAAAAGTATAGTTTAAGAACATTCTGGAGTGGAGCGGCTGAAAATGGTGTATGGAGAAAAAGAAAGAATGAGGAGCTGATGGAGCTATATGGTGAGCCTGACATGGTGGCGTTGATAAAGAAAACCAGACTGAGATGAATGGGACATGTGGAAAGAATGCCGGACCACAGGAAAGCGAGGAGAATGCTCAATGAGAAATCGGACGGTAAACGAAGCAGATGACGCCCTCGGATCAGATGGCTAGATGATGTCGAAGAGGACCTGAAACTGCTGGGTGTACGAAACTGGAGGAGGATAGCGCAGGATCGCGGAGATTGGTAGGCTGTGGTGCTGGATACCCGGGTTCTTGCAGGACCGTAGAGCCAAAATAATAATAATAATATTTTAAAAAGTAAATTTATCGTCGAAAAATTGCTTCACCAAAATCTGACTTATGCATGCACTGAATTAGTCATTCGTTTATTAAAACAGTGAAATTTTTCTTCTAAAATTCTTTTCATCTCCAGAAAATCACAAAAATAAATATTTTAGGGTTTTCATTCCCATTTGTCTCAGAAAAATTAAACAATATCTATGGTGATACGGAGGTTGTAATAATCATTTCAACAATTGAAGAGTCTGCTGCAAAAAGGATGGAGCTTCCATTTTTCAAAATTTAGAAAAAATATAAAAAAAAGTCTGAAAATTCAAATTTGTAAAGTTATGTGCAAGAATTATTTATGATCAATTTATTTAATTGTTTATACATATTAGGATAGTATTTTCATTCGAAAATTTAACTTCCAAACAATGTAATACAAGTTTGATTGTTGATTCTTTTTTGCTACAAAATAGATGTTCTTTCTACTTCCAAGAACAAAAATATATTGGAAAAATTGCCATTATAATATTTTAACACTTTTTGTGAAATAGAACTTGTCTTAATCTTTCTCTTCAGATGCCTCCGTTGGAGCATGTCCGATAATCAGGGAATAGTTGTAGAATCTGCCCTTAATCTTAAGTTTACATAATCCCAGGTTGATATGGACGAAATCCAGGGCCATTCTGCTCGCATGACCTCTCAAATAAACACTATGCCAAAAACATGCCGACTACTTTAATAAATCGTATGACTATAATTTAAACTATTAAACTATAATTTAAGTAACATACTGGATTTTGTTCTAAATTGGCAAATCGGAAGTGAATCTTTCCTTGAAGGTCATAATAAACTTTCATCAACAATTATTTTAAAATATAATGTAAAACACGGCTGTCAACTGATAACGTAAACCATCTCAAATTTGATAAATAAGAGTTTAATATCAATATAAATAATATTGATCTTGGTTGTAATCGGTGAACCGGAGGGGGTACTTTACTTGAAGGTCATAATAAACTTACATCAAAAATTATATTAAAATTTTATACAGAGATCACATGGTTCGGTGATAAAAGTTACAAACACGAATTTTTTCTCACTCTAATTAAACAATTTTATTTCTTGTAATAAGTGTTAAAATTGAGTGTAGAGTCTTCCTCCTCATTTGTGGGCTGAATAAATCTGCAGCAGGAGAATAAGATATAAATTAAGCGGTTTCTCCAATGATTTCCAATGCTTTATCTAGAGACATAGATAGTTCTAATGTTGTCAAGGAGCACGAAGAAATCTCTTGGAAACTTGTTACTGGAAGAAAACGACACATAACAATGGAAAATGGCCTTCCGGAAACATCTGAAGGTTAGTGATACTAGTACTCAAAACAGATTTGGATCCTTATCAAACCCAACAAATAAGCAGCCTGTTAATGCATGACCCCTATCTATTCATTTAAGCGACGTAAAAGAATACGTAGCACTTGTTGCACGCCTTCGTTATAACAAGGTCTTAATGACTTCATGTTGAAAACTTCTATGAGAGGAGTTACCGTGTATCCCAAAAATGGCGATGTATATCACAGGATGATTGACTTGGGTTGATTTAAGAAGAGGGAATGCTGACTTCCACACATATCAATTTCTGGAAGATAAAAGCTCCCGAGTTATCTAAAAAAAATTGCACTACGCTACATCTGCGACAGCTATAAAACAAGAATTTGTCAACCACGGATATGAGACAACAAATATAGCCAATGTTATCTCACGGTTTAAAATATTTCTCCCTATGTTTTTACTTCTTTGTACGCAGTAAACGAAGTATTGCAATCGCGAAAATTTTCGGTTTTTAGATTTCAACGGAAATATCTATCTTGACCATCCCTGTGTAGCGGAGTGGTTGCGCTGGACACCGATAGATGGAACCACTCTCGCGTTTTAAACTGCTTTGACCACTGGGTCACTTTCTTTGTATTTATTTTACGTTTGCATTATATTTTAGCTAAATTCATATTGTTGCGTTTGTTTATTTCTGTTATATTTATTTATATTAATTTGATTATTATTGATACCCAGTGGCTAACAATCAAGTAACCTCCTACAGCTAATTAACGTTGTAGTATTTTTAAGTTAACATATGTTTTTGTTCCGAAGTTAACCTTTTTTTGTAATATAAAAAAAGAGATTATTAAAGGTATATTTTGAAACTTGTTCAGTGAACTTATTTAGTAGAATCAAAAAGAACACGCAAAAGTGGTGATCCCGACGTGATACACGAGAGTTGTGAGTATCGTCCTTGGCTCTTATCTATATCGATATTATTACAAATGGCATCAAAAGACGTATTTGACCTTCTCACGTTAGAAGACGAAACGATTACAACCCCCTCATTAATTCCGGTAGAAATGGCTTCAGCGGCAAACATCAGGGCACAGCTGCCGCTATTTTATTAGGGAGACGTTGAAGTTTTTTTTTTTTACAAATGGAAACAGTTTTCGCGCTATACGGTGTAAAATTTAAGGTATATTTTGAAACTTGTTCAGTGAACTTTTTTAGTAGAATCAAAAAGAACACGTAAAACCTGAATCCATCTTGACTAGTTTCGTCTATACTACGTTTGTTCGTTCATATCGCGCATAACTCAAAAATAGATGGACGTCGCGACGCCGAGTGTTGTTTTTGAGGTTCTTCTATCTTCGGATACTGGTATCCAAATTTAGAATCATTTTTTGAGCTACCGATTTATAGTTTAATAGGCGTACAAGGAATTCATGCAGTGTCCACATCAGATATTTTGAAAAAAGGCTTAAAAAAAAAATTCGAAATTAAGTCTGATGATGTAAATCTACTACTGATGACGTAAGCACCAAATACTGACGACTCTAAATCGTAACTCTGACCGTTATAAAATTCTTAAAAATATATTGTAATTATAAAGATTTTGCCCCCTTTATAAACTCCTTCTGTACCTAATTAGAGAAAAAAAGGTTTCATATGTTTCCTGTAAAGTTTGCTAAATGGCTCTTATGCTTGTTTTAATATACGACGTCGATATATTTCCTTTATAGATAAGGGGAAAAAAAAGACGAAGCTGTCTTTACTACTCAAATACCTCTTTGGTTCCTCACGCTCTTTTTGCTCGTTTGCTCAAAGATTTAACAAAGTTTAAAACTTATGGTTAGTATTTGTTCAAAATTTTATTCTTTATTGGATTAGTCAGGTGATTATACCTTCAAGAACATTTTATAGCATAATCAATATAATGACAAAATTTTTGGATAGAAAGAAGTGGAAAAAGACAAAAAAATATTCAAACATTTTACTTAAGGACCTGGAAATCAAGGTGACAAGTGAACCAAAACCAAATTTAGTTCTATGCAATGCTGGACTGTTAACAGGCATTAGTGAAGAAGATGTAGTTAATTATTTCTGTCACTATGGTCAGATTAACAATGTAGTAATGGTTCCGTATAAATCTTATTGTTTCATAGTATTTAGAGATCTCAGTTCAGCAGTTGATTGCTTTGCATCAACAACTCTACCTTCAGTTTCATCTCTTAGTAAAGATCCCTTATATATTTTGTATGTGGAAGATATACCTTGTAAACATGATTTATACAAAAACTATTCTTATATTCCCCCAGGGGTGATTATTGTTGAGAATTTCATATCTGAAATCGAAGAATTGTCATTATCAAACTCATTTGATATTGCAAATAGTAGTGGTCAAGAGTTATCTCACAGAATGGTTAAACATTTTGGGTATGAATTTGACTATGCCATAAATAATGTACATAAAGATAGTCCTCTTCCAGAAGGTATTCCTGAAGAATTCAATTTTTTAGAAGAAAGGTTTCTTAAAAAGAATATAATGAATTTAATTCCATGGTTTCCTAACCAGTTGACAGTAAACTGTTATTTACCAGGACAAGGAATACCTCCTCACATTGACACTCATAGTGCATTTGAAGACCCTATACTTTCTCTTTCCCTTTTGTCAGATGTTGTAATGGAATTTGAAAAATGTGATAAACAAAATAAAGCATCAGTTCTTGTACCTAGAAGATCACTTTTAGTCATATCCGGTGAAGCTAGGTATTACTGGTCGCATGGAATAATACCGAGAAAAAGTGATGTTGTCTACAATACTGCCATTGGTCTAAGGACAATATCAAGAGAAAAACGTATTTCATGCACATTTCGTAAAATCAGAAGGGGAGATTGCGATTGCAATTATTCCTTAGTGTGTGACTCCCAGTTAAGTTCACATGCCCAGACCCCATCAGAAGAAGCTGCTGCAAGAATAGAAAATGAGTTTGTTCATAAAGTTTATGAAAATATATCTAATCATTTTTCTTCAACTCGACATTCACCTTGGCCAGCAGTTCGTGATTTTCTTAAATCTTTACCGTTTGGTTCAATTGTTGTTGACATAGGTTGTGGTAATGGAAAATATTTTAAAATAAATTCTGATAATTTTCATTTTGGTGGTGACAGTTGTAATAAATTAAACTTAATATGTGCAGAAAAAGGAATGGAGGTTATTCAGTTTAACTGTTTGCGCATTCCTATAAAAGATGGTGTTGCTGATGCTGTGATTTGCATTGCAGTTCTGCACCATCTATCTAAAGAATCTCGTAGGATCCAGGCATTGAAAGAGATATTCAGAATTTTGAAAGTAGGTGGCCTAGCTTTGATTTATGTTTGGAGTAAAAAACAGAATTCCACTAGTTATGTGGGAAAGAATGTAAAAAAATCAAATGTTCCTTCTCCTGTAATAAAATACACAGATAAATCTGGTATTGTTTTGCCCATTCATTGTAATAAAACAGAATTTCGGCATATTGATGTTTTGGTACCATGGACTTTGAAATTGAAAAATATTGAAGAAACTCAATATTTAAGGTATTATCATCTTTTTGAAGAGACAGAACTTGAAAAAATGTGTTCAGAAATTGGAGGTGACATTGTAAAAAGCTATTATGATGATGGTAATTGGTGTGTATTATTTAAAAAAAGTTGACTTCTAGCCAAAAAAAAAGTTGACTTCTAGTAATTGGTGTTTATTATTTAAAAAAAGTTTACTTCTAGCCAGCATTTAATTTTAATAACTTGCTTTACAGCATTTATGTATTTATGCAAGAACGATTATTTTTAATGATTGAGTTGGAAATGGAAGCAGTATTTATGTTCAATTTTGGACTTGGTTCATTAACCAATTTATTTATTTACCAATGTATATGCTGCAAAAACTATTGTTTTTAGTAATTAAGTATGATATGAAGGGAGTTGAATTAATCACTATTATTTAATTGCTCGCATTTTTTTTTAAAATGAGTCACGAAACTAAATGATCACTGAATTGATGAGACAATTTACAAGACTCATATTAGAATATTTTTGTGATATGGATTTGGATGATGATCGACGGGGAGAGGAATTCACATTGAAATTTTAGTTCAGAAGTATTTTGATTATTCTTTGTTGGGTAAATACAGACATATCGAATCAAATTTAGAAAAGAATGCTTTGTTAAATTTCATTCAACTTTGTATATTTATATTATAAATCTAAGTAGTTGTAAATTACTTATGAGAATTTATGTAATAATATAAAACTTTTTTTCTTGTATAAAGATTTGTTTTGTTTTTAATAAAAAAACATTTAACTGAATAAAGATTATTGAATGTTCAATCCTTTAGTACAATTAAAGCGTAGAAGAGCAAAAGGGTCAAAGTGTCTTCTTTTTTTTTTGATTACAGGTCTATGCGCTGAGTCGCTACTATTATAAATGTGATATTATTACTTATACAATCAAACATTTTTAGAGAAAAAGTTTTCTTTTTAATTAAGTCATATTCGTTCAATATTATTCAGATTGAAACTTGAATTCTGAAAAATTTTGCTGATTCACTTAGACCCTTTTGCATTTACATGCTTAAATTGTAGGTCTTATACAACAACGTGATGATAGACTATATATTTTGAACAAAAACATGAGATAGTTGGCCATGGATATAACAACGAAATGAAAGAATGGATTTGGTTAAAATTAAACACAATTTAAGTTAAAAATTAAAATAGTCCAATTGGACACCAATATATATTTTTTATTCAAATATTGACATTTCAGCCATCTTGACCCATTTTTAAGTTTGCAAGAAACATTGTTAGTTTATTTAGTCATTATTTATATACATTTGTTTTGATATAAAAAAGAACTATGTATTAATTTAAAAAAATCACCTGTTATTAATTTTATTTGGCTACCTACCATGTAACGCACATTATATTTTAATTAAACATGAAAAACATGTCTCGTCATTTACTTTATATTTTTCTTTCTTGTATTATTCATTTTCTAAAACTAAAATAACACAGAATAAACACCAAATTGTTTTCATTATTAATGCAAGGGATTATATATATTATATTGACCGCACCCCCAACCAAGATTCTCCTTCATACTTTCCAAGATCAGCCATAGTCTCACCATTATGTATATCTTCTATTATTGTATAGAATTATTCTTATATGAGTCAATCCATCCTGTTTGGCTATTGAAGCATGATTGTTAAAAATGAGGAGTAAGGAGATGTAGAGGAGTGTTTTGTAGATGTAGAGGAGTGTTTTAAATTGCCAATTTAAATGGAGGGTGGAGGTCGGAGATGAAATGGCTGTTAATTTAATATTGTTACCGTTTTATATTTTAATTTTGTCTATTGCACTAGCGTAAAATGTATTTCAATTATCAACATAAGTTTGCTGATTTTTATTGAGTTTGTTAATTTTAGTTATATATATGGATTATTTTCTTTATGTAAAATTTTAATGTTTTTAAAGTCAAATTCATGTTTGTTTATTGATGTATGCTGAGATAACCCGGTTGCTAAATTAGATTTCGTATCTTTTGAATTATAATTTTGCTTGTGTTGTGCTATTCAACCATTGTGACTTTTGTCCGTAGTAAGCCTTCTCCTTGCAATTTTTACAATTTATTTTATATATAACTTTTGTTTTTTCTTTAGGAATTCTGTCTTTAGTTCTAGTGTATAGTTTGTCTAATTTGTTTATTGGTTTTTTACCAAAGTTTTTTTCAGTTAAATCATATTTTTTTAAAGTAATTTCAATTTTTCTAGTTAATTCTTTAATGTAGGTTATTGAACAATATTTTCTGGATTATAATTTATGGTTGTTTAAGTTATTATTACTATTTAGAGCATCTGATTTTTGTTTCTCATTACTAATTTATTTAGGAATATTTTTAATTTTGAAATAATTCATAATTAAATTTGGTGTTTTAATTTTTAACTTAAATATCTTTAATTTTTTATTCCACTTGGTTCTTAACACTTAGGTATTTTCTTAACACTTACTCCAGCCTGATAAAATAACTATTTACCCTCACAACTAAATATAACTATTTCAGCATAACTATTTATAACTACTTGCAGTTAAAAATTGTATGAATGTTTAGTAAAATTGGTGACATCATCAGTATAGTAGTAAAAGTGATCAACTGCATTTTTGTGAAGATAAAAGTTTGTTGCTAAGTGCGTGAACTAAATTAACACCTCATTATTGATGAAATTATCAATAATTATTGATAATTTTGTCAATAATGAAGTGTAAATTTAGTTTAGGCCCAGGCAAATAGCAACAAAATTTCACCTTCACAAAAATGCAGTTCATCACTTTTACCTTCGAACCCAAGACATTGTTAATGAAGTAAAATGAGGCAATTGAAACATTTTTAAAGTTTATTAAATATCACCAAAAATATTAACAATTAGTTGATTTGTTGACTGAAGAATTATTTTATTAAAAAAATAAACAGTTCATGTAGTCTCTAGAGAGTTATTTTATAAATAATATAAAATAGTAAGAGGATGTTAGCAAAAATGTGCTAGTTTCTTTAACAAATCTCTGTGCTCAAATTTAAAGTAAGGAATATTTGAAGCATAAGGAGCTATATCTAGCAATATATCACTGCCTTTCCATAGAGGATTAGCTGCTTCTAGTATATCTTTTGTCTCGCTGAGAATAGTTTCTCGTTTGACTCTACTCTTGTTGAATTGCTGAAATTTCTTAATAGGTGCAGAATTTGACATCATAAGTCCATGGGCAGCAACAGATACACCACAGCCATATAGCATGGAATTTTCATTCCAGTCTTGAAGCAGAAGGTCTGATAGAGCAAGGCTTGTTGCTGCTGCTGTTATATCATGGACTGAGGAAAATGTGTGTAAATAGTTTTCATGTAGCATACCAACAAATAAATTAGGAGAACTAGAAAATGATTCAGCTATTTCTTGTGGATCATGAACAAATCTATTGTTCTCCTTCTTTGCATACAGTACTCTCCCAAGTCCCTGAAAAATATCCATTTTATTGTCACTAATTATACTGACAGTACCCAAAGCTATTGGGATTTTTGACTTTCCTCTTGTTTTCTTTTTCAAAGGTAGAGGAGATATTAGAGGACAATTCTTTCCCTTAGCAAGCATGAAATGTAGCATTGTTATGGCATTTCTTAAATCTCCATTACATTTCACACTAATTTCATCAGAATAACTTTCAGCTCGAGGGTTAATTTTGGAAATACCTAATGTTTTGATTAAATTATTAAGAGCAGTAGATATATTTTTTTGAGTTATTGGATTGAAGTTAATATTCTTAACGCAATACTTCATGCGGATATTTTCAGGAAACAAACAGCGACACATAATGTTATCACTGACGATAAAAGCTATTTTAAGGTTTTGAATTCCAAAAAACTTTTCTAAAAATAACTGGAAAACAGAACTATCACGTAAAAATCCATTAGGCACATCCTTTACAACAACCAGCCGCCTAGAGGAAGCAAATAGAATGTTTGAATAGCGGCTAGCACGGAGTACAAATTCTTCAAACGCATCAAGTTCATTCTGATACAAAGAATGATTATCTGGGTCATAAACTGAAGAGGCTGGAGAACACCATTCAATAAAATCTATATTAAATGACTTACATAAAACAGATAAAGTTTTCAATTTACCACAACCTGGAGGTCCTGTTATAAGTAAGAATGCACTTTCATTATCTATATTTTTTAACCAATATTCTACTTCCTCGATTTTTTTCTTATTGACCACTAACTCATCCTTAGTTCTAGGCGAATATTTTGAAAGTTTACTAAAATTGAGTTGAGTTGGTAACTTCTGAACCACTACTTCTTGAAAAGCTGATGAATCATCCGTTTTCTGTCTTTTCTTAGGTGGCGCCAAGAAATCTCCAAAGTCAGGTTTAACCCAATCCATTACAATATTATTATTTCTTTTTAATTAAAAGGCTTAGTATTACTGACATACTAACCTTCAATAAATATTGAATTCAAATTTTGAGTGTTGTTTATCAAATCAGGGTCATTCGCTAACGTTTACTTTAGTTCTATAAAATAATTGCCAAAGATAATTTAAGCGAAAAGTTGTATCAAAATATATTTGTTGTTAGACCTATAAGGATATTTTCCTTTAACATTTTTTTCAAATAAATTATTTCTAATGAAATGATAGGAGTGCAAGGTGGGCTGGGACAAGACCGGATTAGTGGTTTGCGCTTTGAATCCAGATTTTCGACTAAATTTGGGGATTAAGTTAAAAATACCGAGTGAACTTCATGGACAGTGCTATTATATTTATTTAAGAGCATTTTGTATTAAATTTATTTCTTCCCACCTAAAATCCCGATTTGAAAATCATGAAGAATTTTTTTCACTTAAGTGAGCCTTTGAACGTAAAAATAATACAAATAAAGTTTTTAGATAATTTAATTATGCATCTAATGGAAGTTGTTATAAATCAATATGACTAATAACAACAAAGTTATAGCGTTTATAAATATTATTCTCCGTCGCTACTTCAGGTGCCATTTTGAGCATGTTTCCGCGACTCGGATTCTTGGGGATTTTTAAGGGATTTATGTTTTAATTATTTCTAAAACACATTTGCCCTTAATTCTTTCCACCCCCAAGTGAAATTTATCTGTAGTTTTAGTTTAGCGTTTTCATTTGTCGAGAAAATGTGTTCAGAAATATAGCAAATATAGGTGTTATCAACCCTCCACAACCTTTAATAGATATTAAGGATAATGAGGAACTGATAAACACATACTTTGGGTTTTTCAAATTTTAAATAATTAGAAAATTCATTAAAAATAGACGAAATCACTTCTTTTTTAATTTTGTATAAAATGGAGACCTATCGAAATCCTCGTTTTTGAGTGTTTCCATTGTTCTTTCCTCATGGCATCGGTCCATTTTTTCTTTTTTTGGGATCAGTTCGAAAACTGGAGAAAAATAAAAATATAAAATGGAAATATTAATGTCGTTTGGCTTCTATTTTTACGTTATTCACATTAAAATAAATATTGATTATTTTTAATGTACATGAGATTTGTTGAAACAGTTTTAACCACTGTTTTCAGTCAATAATGAATAATTTTCAACGATAATTCAATATAAAGAACAAATTACAATCTCAACGAGTAAACAATTTTCTAACAGTATATTAGGTCACGTTTTATAATGAATTAGTAGATCAGAAGTTGTTCACCTTAGATCCGCTGCTGCTCCTCTGCACAATAGTGGAACAATTGAATGGCCAGTCCCCGTTATGATGTGAGGAAGCGAAGATGTCAACAAGCGTTGTCTGGTAACTCCTTGTGCTGCAGATGGGAAACGCTTTTTCGGTGGGCTTGGTAGACCGATGATGTAAGCTAAAACCAGGCAACTCGACGTCGAGTTTGTCAGGGAGCTCTGAGGAGCAGTCCCTCCACCTGACTCGGGGGCAACGAGTTGATAACCCATTCCCCTTTAATCCAAAAACTATCATGAAACCTCAAAAAGAAATAGTCGAGATGTCATCAAGGAAACAACTCAGAATTCGCCGAAAGGTTATCATACTTAGACTGAAACATTTTATCACTTCACCGACTGGGGGCGCTTCGGTACCTTGGCATAAAGAAAATAAATATCGCTGATATCCAGGAAATACGATGGATTGGTAGCGTAATCTTGAAAAAGCGTATACACAGTATATTACAGTTGCCATCCAAAACGACACGTATTCGAAACTGGTTTCATTTTGAACGGAAGAATGATACCAATACCAATTCTATAGATCAAACACACGATATTCCGTGAATTGTCGGAGTTTACAAGATTTTCAAAATCAAGTTCTACGACACTGCTAAATTCCTTTTTATATTTCTGATCAAATTTTGTTCCGAGTCAGTTTTCCCATTTTATCGTTTCTTTTTTTTTTTTTTTTCAAAACAACCTAATACTGAAATTCGAAATCCGTCAATCATTGTGAAAATCATGTAAACAAATATCGAGTGTTTGTTCTACCTAGTGGCGTACGCATGGGGGAGGAGAAATTAGGATGATATATCTCTTTGTGATATATAGATACCTTGGCAATAAGGTACCATATGTCTTTGGGAGGTTAGCTTCATTGGTTAGATTAGAGTATCAGGCGTGGGAAGTCCGACTCGGCGAGAGCGAAGATCCCGGTCATTCTCGACAACCTGGCTCGGTGTCCTTATACTGCGGTGCAGGATACGATGACATGTTCTGCTGTTTCAGGTGCCCCACCTGTGGAGTCCCTGAAACAGCAGAACATGTCATCGTATCCTGCACCGCAGTATAAGGACACCGAGCCAGGTTGTCGAGAATGACCGGGATCTTCGCCCTCGCCGAATCGGACTTCCCCCGTCTGATGGAGGAAGAAGTGTAACCCTTCTTCAAGAAGTTCATACACGGGTGGAAGGAGGTGGTGTGACCCTTAGCACTTCACTTCACACTGGGAAGGGCCAGACCATCCGACGTCGGCGAGCCTTAGGATGGTTGATGGGATCCGGACGGAAGCAGCGGACCGGGAAGGCTGAACCGGCTTCAGGACGGATGCAGCTAGGGAGAGGATTCGGACGGATGGAGTTGAAGATGGGATCCGGACGGATGCGGCTGACCAGGAGGGCTGGACGGCACCGAACGGATGGAGAGGATAAGGTGCAGCCCAAAGGTGTGCAAACGCGCACCGGGCTGCACCCCAAAATTATAAATAGCCTCATCATTCGATGTAAAATAAGATTCTAAATAAATGAGTTGTTTATTGGTGGCAGTGGCATACGCTTACCCCAGCGTAATACCTCACTGCCGCCACGACCCCGTATGACCGAAAGGTGAGGTAGGGGAAAAAAAAGCTTAGATTAGAGTATGCTATGTTAAATGTGTTAATAGAATAAACATTGTTGCATTATTACTTCTCCTGACATTATTTAAACACTGGTGAGTAATATTAATACGATAATAAAAAATAGGTGCCAGGTGTAGGGTGATTAACTTGAAATTCAGTGTAAATAAGGTTATAAATTGTCCATTAAATTTTGTTGCTATCGATGACACATTAAATAATAAAATTAAGCCTTTGTTGGGGTTAAATGGGTACATTAAAATGAATTTAATTAAGAGAATTAATGATCTAGTGTCGGACAGTTGGAGTAAAATGGAATTTTTGAAGGAAAAGGCCGACATTTTTAATGGGACTGGATTGATAAAAGATTATGGGTGTCACATTAGAGTTGATAATTCTGTAATACCCATCATCAGACCACCTAGAAGAGTGCCTCTAGCCTAGAAGTAATATTACCAAGTAAGTCGATGGTCCTGTATCCTGGCTGAGTAATCTGGTGGTACTGGAAAAATTAAATGGAGGGCTACGGTTGTGTTTAGATCCAACAGATCTTAATAAAGCTATTATCAAAATACCAGCATTAATACTCGTACCAACTTTACAAGAAGTAACTGATAAGTTTCTTAGAGTACCTTTTGGTGTTTTGAATGCTTCAGAAGAGTTCAATTTTTTCAGATATTCCTGGGCTGATTATATATTTTGATGACGTCTTAATAGCTACTGAGACGGAACAAGAGTATGATCACATATTAAATAAAGTCTCGGAACGAGTTCAGAGTTGGCTACCCCGATAAAATAATTACCAATGGATATACATTTGGAAGAAGAATTTTCAAGCCCAGTCTATTAATAGAGGGGTATAATGGCAATTTAATTGTTAATGCGAATTAATTTTGTTTGTGCTCTGTAGTTTTAATATTGGTTAGTTTCATTGGTTCGATATTGTTTTGAGTTATTGTATACTATGTTAAATGTGTTAATAAAATAAACAGTGTTGCATTATTACTTTTCCTGATATTATTTAAGCACTGGTGACTAATATAAATACGATAATAAAACACTATCTCCTCCGAAATTTTTTAAAAATTAGATTTTCATATAAGTTTTGTATTTTGAGCAATAATTTTTGATCCAATTTTCATTCTTATTCTTAAAACCTATGACCTACTGAGGGCTTTAATGATTACTTGCCTTCACATTAAAACGCTTCGCCCAAAAATATTGGAATGCCTCTCCGAAAAAAAAAATGTTTGCGTACACGCCTGAATCTATTGAACTGTTATTGGTCTCATTCGACAACAAATCATGACAGTTTTTTTGATGCAATGAGTAGTTTCTTCATTAATTACCAAAATGTGATGAAAACGTATAGTTTTTATATTTTTATATATTTAGGCATTTATTTTATTTGCCATCTGCAAATTATTTTTGCAACAAGTAAACCTGCACTCATCCCGGTATAGCAGTTAACTTTCAAATTTCTTGGCCACCGCCTCGAAAGCCGTCGGGGTGGATAGCATGGTTACCTGGTGAATGTAAGTATTTGTGCTAAGGAGTTCATGTTGCAAGTCAGTCTATTGTGGAAATTTTTATAATATTCTGTGGCAGTATCTGAAACTATTAGGATATCCAAGTCCTTTTGTAGCAAGTCATTTGTCACATAGACATGGCGCGTCCACTATTTTTCTCAATGCTTTTGACTGGAACGACTTAATTCTTTGGATGTTTGAAGTTTTGGCAGAGCTCCATAGCTCTATCCCGTTTGTCCCTAAAGGTTTAATTAGTACTTTGTAGATTGTAAGTCTGTTATTTAAGGATAATTTCCTATAAAACTTCTATCATTTTTTGGGGGATATTATGTAAATAATACATGTCAATATTATTGTTACTACTATATAACTCATAGGTCGATGTATTGATGAAATTCGATATTGACCCGTAAAGCCCGCCTTACTCAGTCAATATTATTTAACGTTGTTTATATATATCACATGTATCAATATTATTGCTACAATATACTCCTCAGACGGTCAATATATTCGATATTGATATTGACTGTGGAAGATAGGCTTAACATTTCAAGTTGGCTGCATTGGTTAACAACGAAGCTGCTCGCCCGGAGTCAGTGTAACAGGTTAGAAAACAACAGAAAACAGTTTGTTTTAAGTTGCCAATCGATTTACATTCTTCTAAATGCTATTTTTAAGGTTTTATTTTTGTGATGTGGAAACATTTTTCAGTTAATTCTTTAAATTAAAAAAAAAAATATATATATATATATATATATATATATATATATATATATATATATATATATATGTGTGTGTGTGTATATAAAAATTAAATTATGAATCATTTAACCGGAACTTATTAAATAATAACAGTTACTTAATTGTTTACTGAAAACATTTCAGCTGTTAATAGAAACTCCCACATTCTTCATCATATCAGTAAGAATTAAAATTAGACAAGAAATCTATATATATATATTTTGAAAACATAAATATTTACAACTGGATAATAACAATACATTTCCTATTTAGTTAGCTAACTTATATTAGTGTAGTCAAAAAACAAAACAAAAAAAAAAACCTCTCTAATTTCGTTATTTAGTTTTAAAATTTCTACTTATATAGTCATAATTAAAAAAAAAACCGATGAGTCATTTCATATACTGGGTGTATGAAACGTAATTTGTTTATTTCTGTAAAAATCTGGTTGCAGAATAACCTTTAAGGTATTTCCATTGTTTTTACTTTTAAAATTATTTTATTGTTTTGTTAGTTTTCGTAATTTAAAAATTTAGGAAGAAGTATACGCTATATTAGCAGCGCTTGAGAATTTATCAAATCAGGAATCAAGTAAAATTTTTTTTAGATTGACAGTCCGAGAAATATGGCAAGTTACCCGTTAAGAACGTCTTTGTTGAAACTTTCTATTGAGAACTTGAGCATTGGTAAGAAAAGTTTTTAATTTTTAAAATGTCATTTTATCAGATTTGTTAACCAAGCTTTGAAACTTGTTTTAGGAGCTAGAGGCTATCATCCCGAGATAAGTAAATTTCCTGATGTTCCTATACCCATTCATGACTCAGATTATCAATTATTCCCTGAGGTAAATCAATCAATATATCGTCGATTCCGTGGAATAATCAACTTTGTTTGTTTCCTTTTTTTTTTGTTACTTTTTTAAATACCTAGAAAATATTAATGACATCCTGAGGTAAAATCTATAATGTGTTAAGTCAAATACTTATCCAGTAATGTTGAAATTTACGTAGTGCATCTTTTTAAAGTATAGTTGTGATAAATAGCAGATTCGGCAAATTTAATATTTCATTTGAAGAGAAATTTGAGCCAACTCAAAGAGTTACTTGCCCTAACCTCCAAAACTTCATTTGTCTCTCTTGAAAAAACATTACAGCACATGAGAGATTTTTTGACACCGACGATATTTTGTAATTTTAAATAATGTCTTTACTTTATTAACAAATCATGATTATAGACTTTTGATTTGTTACATAGAAATTATTATTTTTAAGCTTAATAGAAATTGATTGAGGACGTAGTGATTATTATCTTGAAGACTAGATCATTACTTTATTTACAGTTGACATCCGCATGATGGTATAGAAAGATCAATCTAATTCATTTAAATAATTAAACAATCAGTCATTAAGGCCAATTGAAAATATACTTACTTGTTACATTACTCGTGAATAACTGATAAATTATCATGCATTAAGTAGAAGAGAAATTAACCTCAGCTCATCTTGTGAGAAGTCGATCGTCGAAATTGTCAAATATAATTACATAATTTATTAATTCAAATAAAATAATTGTGTTGAACTTTTATGTTTTAAGCCCCATGAAAACTTAAAAATTGTTTATATAGACGTCGTTTTTTAAAAAAATGCTTAAGCGACAAAAAATACCTCACGATATATAAAAAAAAAAATCGACTATCGATGACGTAAGCGTCAAATACTAACGACTGTCGTCACTCTGGCCATGACCAGTGCTAAAAGTCTTATAAAAGTGTTGCTTTCTGATTAAACTCCTACTGTGTACAATAAAGAATAAAAAAAAATTGTTATTTGGGGAAATAACGTTTTATGTTTCCTGTAAAGCTTGTTACATGGCACTTTACAAGTTTGCTACATGGCACTTTTGCCATTTTCAAAAAAAACGTGGTCCAGTGGTTAAGTCGCTGGACTCGAATAATTGGAATACTTATCAAGGTCAAAATAGTTTTCAATTGCTTCCAACTCTATCATTTGTTGGGTTAATAAATACTGGGATATCCTGTCAATCTCTACTGAGCGGGATAAAACAACACAATCACATTCTACACATCATCCTTTCCATATTCCTTTGTAAATATGCATTGCAAATGAAAAATGGTTGACACCTCAAAGGAAGAATATATACTCATAATTCAGTGCTCATCCTGATACAGGGCCGGAATAAGGGAAGAAAGCAAAGAGAGTACTTACCCTGGCGGCAAATTTCGAGCGAAATTTTATTTTTGATAAAGTAAAAAATCTTTGTTTCTGCTTTTTGTTGTTTTAATTTGGTACAACTTTACAAAACTGCTTTCTATTCAATTTGAAAATTAGTTATTATTGGAATTATTAAAATGATTACTGCTTTAATTAGATATTATTTAAAACTATTAGTACAGTTGACTTCCGATGATCTGGGGAAGTTGTAGTAATAATTTAAATTAGGCTACGGGCCCGACCACAACTGAAAAGGAACTTTTAGGGGTTAGTATATCTCTTGAATGAGCGTAGCGTGCGGTAGTCGACAACTGTGATCTAATTAAAGCAGTAATAATTTAAATTAGAGTACGGGTCCGACCTCAACTGAAAAGGAACTTTTGGGGTTTTGTATATCTCTTGAGCGAGCCTAACTGGCGGAAATCGACAGCTGTGATCTAATTAAAGCAGTAATAGAAATTGAAACACCAACTCATACAATTTGGAGGGGTTGTAGAGGTGTGCAAAACCTTAAAAATCGTGAAAACCAAAAAAACATTTGGACATATACACCCATTTCTTTGGTATTGTTCTGTCTAGAAAACAGTTATACTATACATTCCGAATTTCAGCTCATTTGATCCGAAGGAAGCCGCTAGAAGTGCCCAAATGTAGGGGAGAAATATCAGACATTTCGAAATATCCGAAACCGTGTTCTAGGGGCTATATTTTGCTTTGCTTTACTTATTTCAATTGCATGCAATAATTTTTCTTTTAATAACAAAAGCTTATTTTTAGGAGCATGCACACTAAAAGTTTCTCCCTAAAGTTGTTGGCCCATACCTTCCCACCCTGGCTAGAATAGGCTGATAACCTGCAGGATAACCCATCCATCCAGTCTTAATGGGAGTACATAAGGAGGTTAATCCCAAATAAAAAAAAACGAGTCTGGAAATCAAGCTTTTTATCATGAGTCTGCCATGAAATAAAAGTCTACCTCCCATAGCCCAGATTCAAACCAGTGCTGCTTCTGCATTTCGAAAATGCTGATGTGCAAACTTAGCCTCAGATGGATTGTAGAGAATAGAAATAATGCAGTGTGAAGAAATATTTTTAGTTATCTTGGATAACTTCCTCTAATAACATATTCCACCTCTTCTCTTCAATGGTTTCAGGATATTCCTCCTTAAGTGGTCTGTCAGTAATATCTGCAGATCTGCACTTTGCTGTCCTCACTATCTGCAGTACTAGGAACTGCCAGAATATCTGCCTGAGAGCCAACTAAAAGCATAACTTTTTTTTATGATTTGTAATTAATACCAGCTTTAAACATATTTACATTATGAAAAGATAGTCCCCTTGCTATACAGATTTTACTGAACTCCCCTGTTTTATTGTAGATTGTTATATATTACACATATTATTCCCTGATTATACTATATACATATCACAAAAAAAATGTGTTAATCACTATGATTCAAAATTAAAAACAATGCATTAGAAGTATAATGATTTTTTTGTTAGGTAAAAGAAAAAACAACAAGTAAAACAAATTGTTTATATTTCTTTTAGTAGGAAAGCTAACATTGTAGGTCATCTTCAAGGCTAGAGCAATGAATGAAATATAACATTTTAGCATCATATAGTAGCTAAAAGTTCAGAAAACTTTAGAATATTGTTTGGCACATCACTAGTAATAATAAAGACAATTTATAGAAATTTGTTTGTAATACCATAATATTTAGTAGCTGGAAATTAAACAAAATGTTTTAAAATGATATGTAGCCAAAAACTATTCATTAGGATTTAATTAAGTCTTGAAACAAAGTCATGGTTATGAGAAGTTATTTTTTAGATGCAATGAAGTGACTAAACATTTTTTCTGATATTTTACCTAAAATATTCATTATTATTTTAAGCAAAATTTAAAGTTTTTATGAATAAATCATAAATATATATACTACTATTATGTTTTCAGGGTGGTCAGCCTTTCAATCTCTTTGTACCTGATTTGTCTGAACTGAATTATGATGATTTTATGAGTGAAATAATAGTAAGGTTTAATGATTCTGTAACACAAGGCCAAAGAATTCTAAAACAGACATCTGAAATGAATCTTATATTAACTTCAAATCAAGCGATACAAACAGCTAGATTTATACCAAATAAGATTTTGAAGAATCATCACTTGATTTCAAATGAAGGTACTATTACTGTTGAGAAACTTTTACGATTAGAGAAGCTTACAACAAGTGCAAGCAAAATTCAAGCAAGTGCTAAAGAAAAATTGTCTCAACTAAGCAATAAAATGCCAGAAACAAGAGATATAGCACCACAAGTGGTAAAAGTATGGGAAGATGTTAAACAAAAGTTACCTAACTGGCAAAAATCAATTGCAAATAAGTTACAATCATTTCAGAATAGATTGAACAGAAAAACATCACCCAAGAAAGAAGAAGAATCCTAAGAGAAACATCTATGTATTTTTGAAATAAGATAAAGTTTTTCATCATAGTTTTGTTCATTTCTACTTTGTACTGAAATAAAACAATTACATTTATACGTTATTCAGTATTTTTTCTGTGCAATTTTGATTTGATCACAACTAAGAATAATTATAATGTATTCTTAAAATAAGATTTATTTACTGCTTTTATGTTCAAAACAACATCAACATAAAAAAGGAAGAATTCTGTTGCATTCTAAAGTTCCCATGATATGGCATATTATCAGCTTGGAAATTTTGTGATTTCATGCTAAAACTGACAGTGTAGAAAAAACTATTATCTTGGATTGGTTTGCATCTTAATATTAAAAAAAAAACCTATTGTTGAGAAATCTTCCAAGTGATGGAAATATAAGTTAGTACCTACAATCAGAATTAACATAGGTTTTTTCAGCAAAATGTCTATTAGAATACAATGCTAATATTAAACCTACAGAAATGTAATTGATATCCATTTATTTATTAATTTTTCAATGATTTATTAAAGTAAAAAGAAATTAGCTTTGGCTTTAAATAGGAACACTTTTAACAGGATCAAAGTCAAAATTATTAACTTTTGTATGAGGATAAACACATTGATTTAAAAAAAATCATAACACTGGTTTATTAATACATACATACCAACCACAAAGGCTTAAAATGACATAGATACATATATTTATTTACTTTAAAAAAATAAAACTCTGGAAATTTTTTATTTACAGCGTAATACTCAGTCAAAGTATGGCATTCGTTCTATCAACTTTTGAATTTTGCATAAAACCATTTCATTAGAACTAATACAGTTATCAATTCCATAAGGAGGGTTAATGGTCAATTGTCCTGCAAGCTTTAGGCATTCACCTGATTCTTCAAATGGTATCAAATTCTTGGAAAGCCAATCTTTAAGCCTTTTCCGAATAACAGATAGGTTTTCAATGTTTTTCTCTCCTCCTTCCCAAAGTTTAATTGGATTCAGTTCTCCAGAACTTATAAGTTTGTGAATAGCATGCTTAAAAATCAATTCAACAGACAAACCCTTTTCTTTCCTTGTGACCAAGACTATACTGCAAAAGTTAAAGAATAAAAACTAACTTAAGTGTAATATGACTCATTTGATACTCAAAACATTTACTAAACTAAATGCTTAAGTGAGGCAATTAATTTAAATAAGAATATTTTCTTCAAACCAACCAACCTTTCAGAAACAGGATCCACAGTATAAAGACTTCCTTCATGTTGCACTCCATCATTGGTCTCCACTACTATATTCCTGTCGATGTAGTACTTCAGGTCCATCGCTTTTGTTACTTGGTAGAAAACTAAGGATTTAGAATTTATCAAAAGTCGGAAAGAAAATACAAACCCATTTAAATCAATTTTTTTTTATCCCGCTAAACAGTCTTCTCAATAACCTTACTGAACCATAACCATCACCACCCACTGTCAAGCTCTTCTACATAAAGGTAGGAATGAACCATTCGTGAATGGCAGTTCATCGGTGTTTTGAAGCCTCTCCTTGGTGAAGTAGGAGGAAACTGTTTGAATTCGCTAATATTTTTTAACATTATAAAGTGTTCAAATACTTTGTTACACTTTCAAATGATCCACATTATAAATTACTTCCCTTTTCTATTTTCCAAGCAATGGTCAATGCCGCTATGTGCATTTTTTACTACTTTTACAGTTGTTATGACCATTTTGATTCTTTCTACCGACTTGAAAGGTATATATATATATATTTTGATTATTATTGGTTTTAAATTGTGCCATTGTATATTTATTGTAGCTATGTTAGTTGGGCGGCATTATATAGAATTCAACACCAACAATATATGGGATTTCGAAGAATCACCCCAAGATTCAGTTGAACTAATAAAACTTATAAAAAATGAATACATTTTCCCTCCAATTGCTTATCCACTTCTACAGAACTATACGGGAAAACCATCTGTACAGATTTTAAAAAATTTTCAGAGGAAGGTTATACATAATTCATATACCCTCTATAAATGATGAATGAAGAAATGAAATAATTATATTTTTTTTTATTTTCTAGCAATTTGGGGTTTTTATGGAATGTGGCTCTGATGGTTCAGGTGATACTGAATGGTTAGAGAGGGTGCAAAATTGGCGAGGCCTGTTAACCCAACCCCATCCTGACAGCTTTGCTAACCTGCTTAAAGTTGAAAGAAGCAGATCTCATTTGGCACAAGTCTGTATCAGTCCTACTGTTTATCCTAAACATGTAAGTTATTCATTTTTCTGTCTGTTCACTTTATCCGCTCTATTTCCAAAAATATCAAAAAAATTATTACTTTGTTTTCATCTTAGTATAGATTTATTAATTTTCTCTATCCCTTTGGATGATTGGTAGTATCACTTTTTATTAGATTATTTTGTTTGCATTGTCTTCATTCGTAATTTTGTCTTTAATGAGGCCTAAATAAATGGGAAAAGACAAAAAAATAATTTATTTGACGTTATTGTAGATTTCAGACATACGTAATCTGGAGGGCACGTTGCCCGGTTACCGGAAAACAAGGCTTGTGTCCTGGAGATAACGTTGCCTGTTTGTTGGAAAACAATGCCTGTACCCTAGAAGGAACGTGGCCTGTTTGCCGGAAAACAAGGTTTGTTTCCTGAAGGTAACGTTGCTCTTTTACGGGATGGAAATAAAAAAAAAAACTAGGTACTAATAAACGTATCACAATGTTTTTATTTATTAAAAATTTAGTGATTGCTGACAAAATAAACTAGTCATAGCTCATGAAATCCCAGAAAATGTTTTAGTGCTTCATAAAAAAAATAGTCACAGCTCGTTAAATCACTGAAAATGACTTAATGCTACAGAAACAACTAGTCACAGCTAATAAAAAATAATAAAATATATTTTATTATAAACAGATTCTAAGAAGCCTAAGAATTAAATTCTTAGGCTTCTTAGAATCTTAAATTCCTAGGCTTCTTAGAATCTGTTTTTCTGACTTCAATATGATTTATGAAAGTCAGAAAAGCAGATTCTCTCAGTCTTGCGACACAGCCGAACTTTATATTTATTACACTGTCAATTGGTACGGCCCTCTCCACACTTTTTTCATCTTCCTTTCATTGTCATCAATACAGGAAAATGAGCAACCATATCGAACCTGATAGACGGGGATAGAGTGGGTTGTCTCTTGCTTCCTTTTACCTTCCTCCCGTTTTTCGGTGGAGTCGTCTTCCCAGTGTCTTTGGAAGTCTTATGTAGCTTGTTACCTGATAAATCATCAGCAATTCTGCCTCTTGGCCTTCTGTTATAATGATGAAGCTGCTGGGCCAGAAGAATTCTGAAATCTTTCAGACATCATCTTCTTATTTTTTTTCTTCATCTACTTCATCAGAAGAGGAATCACCTTGCAGGTCTTGCTGAGCCGTGACATCTCGGCGATATTTTAGCATTGAATTGTTGATAGCTGCGTCCAATAGTCCTTCCAGATATACAAATACCACTCTTCTTTTAAGTCCGATAAAATGACACAAGCTGCCCTGAGAGATCCTCTTCGCCCATGCATTCATTGTATTGTGCTATGATATCAGACCTTGCTACTGGAAGGTGCTTCTTTTCTTTTCAAAATTAATAGGACAGATATTGTGGCCTCAAGCATGGAAAAAAAAAAAAAAAAAGTAACAGCTAAATGCAGATCAAGTCAAAGTACAGCCTCATTGGGTGGGTGCGACAATAATGTAATTGAACCACAGTATTGTTATAAATATATAAATTGGTATATATTGGTCCTGTCTCGGACCCATGAACCATAAATACCTATCACAATGGACATCAAATCCATAATGAATCATGTGCCCTGGAGGTAACGTTGCCTGCTTTTCGAAGGATTTCTGTGGAAAAGGGGTCTTGAAAAAAGTATGGGCAAACGGGCAACGTGACATCCAGGACACTGAACTAAAATCAAGCACTATGTTCTTAATATCAAATAATCAGTCGAAATGAAACCATAAATCAAAAGTTTAGAACCTAATAAACGTGAGGGAAAAATCAAACACTGAAAAATAGTGGTATAATTAACTAAAATCAATCAAAGAACTTGCTGACATCACGACGTTCTGGTGCCAGCGCTAAAACGACGTTACCTTTCCCAAACATTCCTATCTTTTTCCGTTCAAACTCATGTTAAGGTGATAATCACTCAGTAGGAAGGAAGTTGAAGGATACTGGAGGAATATGTGACATAATTTTTTTTTTTGACGAATAATATCCTTTTTTCAAGATTTTTCCTAAAACCATGTGACTTAGAGGTAACGTTGTCCGTTAAAGGGTTAATTATTTCTTCTAAATTTTTTGGATTAAGAATAGTTTTTGACATTCATCTGTGACATGTTTGATGCATCTGATGAACTGGCAGTCTAAATTAATCTCATGACTTTTCTTTTAATAACTGTTAAAACGTTTCGTAAATATTAGGTACTTACCATGCATACCTTATACAGTAGAATGCTAATAATTTGTATGGTCAAGGATTGAAGGCTAAATATGAATTATTGAGATTGCCAATAGTCAGGAGTAAAAAATTTACTCATACAATAGTCAGTTAGAACTCCGGCTACCACTAATCCTTTGTAAAAATAGACGAAATCTCAGAGAGGTTGGAATTTCTTCACTTTGATAAAGATTATTCCATATAAGAGAGAATTTAAATCATGCAAATTTTCAGTAACTGTTGACGACTGTTCCACTTTTGAAAATTCACAAGCCCGAAAACAATTTCTTATGCGATATCAATAACACTTCGCCACTTAGGTGATTTTAAGGTCCTTCGCTTTCTCGATGCTGTCAAGGAGTTGTATTACTATTTCCTTGCGTTAAATGTCCTAAATCTTTGCATCACTATTTTCTTGTCTTAAATCTTTTAATTATAACTTAGAGCCTGCAGCCTCTTATACCTCTAAAGATTGTGTTGGCATGAAAAAAAAGAACATTGACATGGCGGAATGTTGGGGTACTGATGTGGGCTATACAATTATCAATAAACAGTAAATTTTTTTCTAGATAGGCCATCAGAAACTTTTTTTGTTTTTGAAACATCTTGGTTTAGCAAACTTGCCTGTCATGAGTGATCTTAATTTTTCAGATCCATCCATGTTAGTGGTTAACAATATGGTTAGACATTTTTTACCTTTTTTTTTAAAGAGAGATGATGAGAAATAAAAAGAAGGGATAAACCAACTGAAATTCATAGAAATGACTCCCCTCTCACTCATTCAAGACTTTTATATTAGTGTAAATAACATATTAGATTTTTGTTAAAATTGGCAAATCGGAAGTGGTACTTTACTTACAGGCCTTAATAGACTTTTATTAAAAATTATATTAAATGCTAACATTCTCAAATTTGATGTATAAGACTTTTATTTCAATATAGATAACATATTAGATTTTTGTTAAAATTGGGCACCAGTAATTTACTTGAAGTTCATGATAAACTTTTTTTAATTTTCATAATAGATTTTTAAATGGATCTCTATCAATTTTAGAAATGTAAACGTCAAATAAAAGTTTTAGAAAATAAAATTCTGAGTCTAACATCCAGAATTATGACGCAGGACACCTTCACTAGTAACCGATGCCCATAGACGTGTGTCATTTTTGAGATACTGCTATCTTCAGAATCAAGTAACCAATAGTTATTCAGAACAACTTTTTGAGTCACCAATTTATAGTTTAATAGGCGTACAAGGAAGTCACCATAGTGTCCTCATCAGACTTATTGGTTCTCTGTTCCCTCCCATTTTATACACTTGTCTATTGCAGCGAGGTTTCTTTTTAGAGATAATGAAGGAATCTGTAGTTCTTCCTTTGTTCTTTAGTTTTGCATTCGATCTCTCCTTGTTTTGTCCTCTTCTCTGTACAAGAATTTCATCTCTGTAGCCATAATTCTGCTTATGCAAAATAATAATCTTAAAGAAAATTATTTTAAAATTTTCAACTACACATTTTTTAAATTATTTTTCATATTCATACCTGCCAATTATATTGGCAACAAGTAAAGGGGTGTATTATTAAAAAACGAATTTGACAAGAGAGAGAACATTACATCCTAACATAAAATAAAAATTAAGGAACTAATCAAGAAGATCCTTAATTATTGTTGTGTTCGTGAAGTTTGTTGTAAATTCATTTATATTATTTGAGATATATTTGGTTTTGAGCATCAGTATTTTCGATTGAGTGGTTTGTAATTTGTATGTGCTTGCTTATGGCTATCCTGTATATTTGTGAGGTCCGAGTCCGTATTTCTTCTAATAAGTATAAATGTTCCATGACTGTCAAGATTTCGAAGGTGATTGTCTTTGGAGTAGGGGATACAATAGTCATACATCTTGTTTAGACTGGGGCATTTATGTGGTTTCTGGTCTGTTTATTATTATAAATCATATTTTATTTTTAATAATATTAGTATAATTATAATCAAAATTTTATCTCTATTCAGACAAAACCATATATCATTAAAGTTATACAGTGGGAAAGTAGCTTCTAATGCCTAAGCCATGTAGAGATGAAGTCGTTTTGTTGTAAATAAATTTCTAACTGTTAGGAAAGTTTGGAGTGTTAGAAAAGAAAAATTTTAAGACACTTTTGTTGTCATTTTTTAAATACTCATAGTTCCGCTTCTATAAATGCTAGGAAGCAAGAATTGGTATCTTTTAACAGAGAAAACATGCAATTAGATCGTAAAAAGAATTTTTGGATTTGAACTTGAGGCAGAAGTACAGTAAACGAGCCAAGTTGACTAATTTTGAGTGTTGAGTTGATGACATCACAACTCCAAAAAATATAATTTGCAACATATAATTGAATCTTCATTCACAAGCTTCCTATTTTATAATGATTTATTCTTCTTTAAAAATTTCATCACTTGCACTCCAAGTAATTATGCACCTTTAAAATCCCGTGAGTGTGTGGTAGACACAGTCTTTGTCCGATTTTTTTTTCTTATTTATTTAATTTTTTATAACTGTCATCTATTGTACCTCTCTTTTCTGTTTCCATATTTATACTTTAATGTAGCAATTTTTATTTTTTTTTATATGATGCTAACTTTCTGTTTGGTTATAATTTTTATCTCCCTCCCGCCCCATTTCTTATCACTATGTGTAATATTTTTATGATTTCAATTTTATGTAGTTTAGTTTGACTGATAGACATTATTGTATTTTATTATAATTTTGTTTTGTCTTCGAAGTATTTTACGTATATTTATTTCTTTTCATACCTTAGCAAGACTATGTTAAAATATTTTGACAGCCCTGAAAAAGGCCTACAATGTAGGCCGAAACTTCGGCACTCTTAAAACAGTGAAACATTTACTGTTTTATTTATGACTGCACTACCAACCATCATCTAGATTTTATCAATGGTCAACAATATCTCCATAACTATATAATATAATTGCTAATGTATATGCATCTTAAATTTTTAAAATATGATCTTTTTTGTTTGGTTTGTTGAAATTAATTTGATACAGAAACAGTTTCTGAAAAAGAGAATTTTACTGTATGGATTTTCAATGTAGTGAAGTTTGCTGATCTTATGACATGACAATGTATGGTTTTGAAGAGGGTCATAAAAGTTAAATAAAAAAAAAACCAATTACTTTATTATTTATATTTAATCAACATAGAGAGTTGCAGTTCATTGCTACTGCTAACTACTAGAACACCTGAGTTTTTTTAGTGCGACTACACACTCCAAATTTATTACAAACGCTTTGCCTAAAATCATTAACTATATCAGTTCCATTAACTAGTACTACATTTGCATATCTATTATATTTTACATTTTCTATTTAACTATTTACAAAATAAAATTAAAATTAACCATAACTTAACATACTAAATGCCATGTTGACACTTTCAAACAAACATTTCGATGACCTTAATATGTAATAAAAAAAAAAAAAATGCCATTATTATGAAAAAGATTTGCGTGTAATTTTTTTTTTTTTTTTATATAAAACTATCATTTATGATTAAAGCGAATTATTTTAATTATTAATCTTCCGTAAATTAGCTTGCACTGTTTTTCAAAGATTGGGCTTTAGAAATCTAGTAGCAATAAAGAAAATATTTTAACTTGATTCCATAATTTTTAATCAGTCTATATTTGTTGCCCTTCATATTTGTTTAAATATTTTAACTCAGTCAGTGATGTCTAACCTTTATCGCCCATTTATTGTTTTAGTGTTCATAATTAAAGAATCATTGATTTTTTTAATTTTGATAATGCCTTTATTTTAAAGAAGAATATAATATGTAATTCATAAATATTCATTTTATGTTCTCCTTCATTTACTTAAAATATATCTGATCTGATTTTACTACATAAGCAGCAATCATGTTAGTTTTAGTTTAGCCATAATTGAAAATCTGGCTCTTACTTGTGATCACTGAATTAAAAAGATTAATTCGAGACATGAGTTTAAAAAAATAAAACATTACAACTACTTAGATTAACTCGTATCTACATTACGATGCTATCGGCAAACATGTATTGCTGTAAAATATTTATATACATATATCGCATGTTACATGTCTATCTATATAAACAGCTTCTTACACATTAAAGTTAATAAGGTAATATACCATATTTACAAATGCTTAATTATTTTTGAAGTTGTTGCTCACTTTTATAGAAAAATAACAATATGCACTCTCTTCTAGGCATTTTTCAAACATGTTTCACAAAACGAGTCATTGTCTGCTATCCCATGCTTTCCATTGTACTCACTGATGAGAGCTTATAATACATCTCATCTGGATCTATTATCACTCAATGAAGTTACCGCACCTCTTCAGGTAACAATGATTTTATGCAGAAATACTTTCATCATTAGTTATTTTATGTAATGAAAAAATATTATTTATATATATATATATATATATATATATATATATATATATATATATTTTTTTTTTTTTAATTTAGGTGCTAAAATCTCTTCCAGTCGGAAGGGTAAGCATTAAAGTTATCAGTATTCGCAATCCAGAAGTGAAGGGTAGTAAGGACTACGAAGACAGGTGCTGTGATCCCGATCTAATGAACCTCTTGGATAAATGGGGTTACAAAGCTTCATCCTGCGTTAGCTCCAACCCGACTTGCTACTATATTTGTTCTAGAACATATTGCCCTTCATTGATTATGTATAGTTAACAGTTAAATATAATTTTCTTCATTGTAAGTATTTGTATGTTCATTATTTTTGTTGTGAACTACTACTGATGCCAGATAAACCTTTGCCGAGATGGCATCAAGATGATTTGGTGGATGTTTTTGTTACATGTTCCTATAATTCAAAACTTTTTTTATTTTTATAAATTATCTTCTTTAGTATATTATTTTTGAATGCAGTATTGATAGCTTAAGTTAACACTTAACCAAAACTAACGAAGAAATACAGTGTATGAATGAATTTGGATATAATGAATTATTAATTTTTAAAAATTTTTGCAGATTATTAATCCTGTATAATATTAAATATGTTGATGTTGATAAAAAATAATATATTTTCTTTGAACATATAATTTTTTTTTCTATTGAAATAATTTAACACCCTATTGTTTAATGAGTTTTTTTATTTATTTTTATACAGAGTATAATATTTAATAAGAAAAAACTCAGTATAAAATAGCTTTTAAAAATTTGTTTATAAAATACTCCTGCTTAAATAACTGGTACGATATTCATTTGTGGCTTACTTCTTTTATCACAGGTTTTTTATTAGTGTCTATTTACTAAAATATTAGCAATATTACAAAATCAAGACGTAAACAAAAAGTCATAAGAATTTGCTTTCCCCAGAAGAAAATCTGGAATTGAGAAGTTGTGCTTTTTTAATGATTGACCTCTTCTGTGCTTCATCGAATCTATTCGTTTGGAGATCCACTTCTCGACTGAAAGGACGGCGCTCTGGTTTACTATCACCTCTTTCTTTCTCTTCTTTCTGAAATTTAAAATAAATTTTGATTTTAATGTGCTATAAAGAAAACTACACCAAATTATAATAGTTACAACTTATATAAAAAAAAACAACATATAATCAGCCAAGACAAAGGTACAAAACCAACAAATTAGCACAAGATTTGAAAATATTCTTTTATCGCTAGATTAATTCTTTATAGATTTAATACGTTAAAAATATAGGCCTATATATAGGAGATTAAAATATGTGAACTATGAAAATAAACATTTAAAATATATATATATATATATATATATATATATATATATATATATATATATATATATATATATATACATTAACTAAAGACAAAATATTAATCATAGAATATTTGACAACATATTAAGTATCATAAAGGCATCTTAGGTATCCTCTCTCAGTTAGGAAATAATTTAGTACCATTTAAGCAAATTTCTATCATTTTTTAAAAGTAAATATTAAAATACCTTTTTTTGTAACTTACTTCATTAATTTATATCTGTTACTTAATTAATTAATTTATAGACATGGAACTGGGGAGAGGGGTAGAGAGTAGAAAATAGGAGAAATATTAATGAAAGAAAATCATATCAAGGAGGAACATAAACTGATTGATAAGATAAATTATAAGTTAACTTATCAGAAGTGAAATAGCACCTTTTTCTTCTTTTTAATTTCTTTTTGATGCATTTCGAGAAGAGATTTCTCCTTTTTTTCAGATTTCTTAGAAAGCAGCTCCATTTCTTTATTTCTCTCAGCTATTTCAAGCTTCTTTGTGTCAAGTTCTTCTTCCTCTCCCATCTAAATTACATAAATATAAAGTAAAAGAATTGTAATCAAAATTAAATAATAAATATGTTGCGGCAAACATGTTGTGATAATATACACAATGCAAATAGTAGTTATTTTTATTATGCTTATATATATATATATATATATATATATATATATATATATATATATATATATATATATTTATATATATATATATATAAAGTTAAGCGTTGGCAACTATGAACATCAAAAAAAAGGTTTAAGTAATGACACGCACAGTATCAGAAATAAGACTAACTTTATTCAGCTTTTAATTCGCCTTTTATATATTCTGGCTGTTGTTTACAGCCGTATATGGTATTAAGGCTAATACTGCTGCACTCCGGGCCTTAACTTCCCCCTGTCAGTTTACGAGCATTTCGTAAACTTTACAAATACATAGGAACGAAGTGCACAGTATTCAGCCGTTAATACCTTACATTTCACTGTTCCCTATAATCACTGCACTCACATTTTAAAACTATGTACATCAATAGTAAATGCAAAAGAAAAAAAACACAAAAAAAAATAGCCATACAAAAAAAAAAATTAACAAATAACTATACAAAATAGAAAATTTCCGAGCAAAAACTAAAGACCAAATAAAATATAACTCTTCTGGACTCCAAATTCGCTATTGTACATGTTCCTGTGTACAATGGTTCTGTGCGCTGAGACGGGGGCACTCCAGCTCTTTACGGTTGCTCTGGTTCTGATATTGGCAGCTTTAACTGCTCAATATAAACTGTCCTTCTCTTTTTAGGTTCACTGACACTCTCAATGGTGACAGTGTTATGTTCCCTAATTATAATCACCCTAAATGGCCCCTCGTATCGTAGCGGCTCCTTTCCCCTATTGGAAATTATCTTCTGATAAACGATGGACCCGATTCTTATCGCCCCCATCACGTCCTTTATATGAAGATTTTCCCATGCTACCTTACGCGCTTCTCCTTCTCAATTTTCGCTCGGACTTTCTCCCATCGTTTCCCTAATTCAATTCTGTTATTTAACCTGTTATTTTATTCAATTCCGCAATTTCCTCTTTACCCGTCATATCTCCGTAATCCCTGCGCTGTTCCCTTAACCCGATAATTATCTCGAACGGCGAGAACCCTGTTACCGTGTGGATGGAGTGATTGTATGCCGCTATCGCTTTCCTCATCACCCTATCCGGTTCTAGCCCTTGTTCTACCTGGCACACCCTCAACTGGTCGCTCAGAGTGCTGTGTAGCCTTTCTATGTTCCCTCTACTTTTAGGGTGTCCTGGTGTATTAAGATGCCACGCTACGTCGAGTTTTTTCATTTCTTCCCTAAGCTGAGAATTGTCGAACTCTCCCCATCAGACGATATTCGCTCTGGCACCCCGTAAAATTGGAACCACGGCTGGAGAGCTCTCAGTACCGCTTCTGCTGATCGTCCTTGGATCTCGTGCGCCATCGCTACTTTACTGAAGAGATCGATGATCGTGACCCACTTGTATCCTCTCCAGGTGAACGTATCCACCTGTAGGTCTCCTAACGGCGCATCCGCAGTCGGTGTCTCCTCCTGTCTTCCTTTTGGGGAATGTCTGTCGTATTTGGTGGTGAGACATATGGAACATGCTCCGATGGTCTCTGTGATGGACTTCTTCATTCTCCACCAAAAATACTTACGCCGTAATGCCTGCAAAGTTTCGGTCACCCCGCAGTGATTTGTCTTTCCCTGGTGATACGCAAGCGTCAGCTCATTCTGGCGTTCTTCGTCTCACGGTCTCTACCATTAGCTAACAGCGGATTAGAGTCCGATCCATACCGATTTGCTCAGACCGCCATAATTTCTTAATCTTCTCCCAGATCGTGGCGTTTCCCACGTAGAGATGGTAGGTCACCACTGGTTTTGACGCGTCCTTCAGGGCCCTGCAAATTTGGTCCTCTCTCACCCCTGGTTGCGACCAAATGGAGTTGATCTTCCTACGTCCGTATCGAGAGTATTCCACTTTCATGAGGCCCGAAGTTCTGGTTTTCCAGATTATTTGCCGCCTCTTGTCGTTGATCAGCTCTTCTATCACCACCGGTCTTTCCTCGGTCGAGCTCGTCTCTCCTGGGGATTCCTCCTCTTCGGCTGGTTCTCACGAGCCCTGTTGTTCTTCTCTTTCAGGTGTCCATTCCTTCAAAAATTGACGTACGTCCCTCGATGGTCCTCCAACCTCCTCCTCTGTGGCATTTATCATGATGGCCCTAGACAGCCAGTCAGCGACTACATTCTCTTTACCAGGCTTATACACGATTTCCATATTGTATTGGGCCAGGAGTTCTTTCCATCGCGTAACCCTCACCGAGGATTCCTTCAGCGTCCCCACCCATTGCAGAGGCCTGTGATCAGTATGTACGCGGAATCGCCGCCCGAATACGTAGGGTCTAAAGTGGTCCACGGCCCACACAATTCCTAGCAGCTCCCGTTCCAAGGCGCTGTATCTAGTCTCCACGTCCGTAAGGCGACTGCTGGCGTATGCTACCGGGCGTTCACCACCATCTGCTTCCTGGGATAACACTGCCCCTAACGCTTTTCCGCTCGTTTCCATAGTGACATTAAACGTTTTGCTAAAGTCCGGAAATGCCAATACCGGCTCCTCTTGTAACCGCTGCATACATTTAGTTAGGGATTGTGGCGAGGACTAAAGTATTGTCAAAATCAAATGTAAGATTTAAGAATAATGCGTGTTCTGATAGTTTAGAAGCAATATGGTTATGTGAAGATATGGAATATTTATGTGGGGTGATTTGATCTTTAAGGAGGTTTTTAGTTTCGCCGATATAAGAGGAATTACAGTTGGGAGTAGACACGGGGATGCGATATACAATGAGGGAATGGAGTTTAAGAGGAATTGGATCTTTTACATGTGTGTAGAGGCTGGAAAGTTAGTTGTGGGATTTAAAGACAATTAGTTGGTTGGGAATTGAGGAGTGCAAGGATTTTTGTATGTTATCAGAAAGGGAGGGGATGTATGGTAGAAATCTATAAAAGGGAATGCCAGAGGTTGGTGAAGAAGTAATGATGGAAGTGATGGGGGCGGGAGGGTTTTTGTAGCTGAGGATGAGTTTGCTAATGGTATTAAGGGAAAAGTTATTGGCTAAGAGGATTTGTTTGATATGATTAATGTTGGTTTCATGAAGGTGGGAGTCAGATAGAGAAAGAAATCGATGTATGAGATTTTTGGCTAAGTTAATTTTTTGGTTGTAAGGATGCTGGGTATAATAATTTAAAAGTCTGCCATAGTAAGTTGGTTTGGTATACCAGTCTGTGTATATAGTGTTGTTAGGGTTTCTCATAATGAGGTGGTCGAGGAAAGGAAGAGAACTGTGCATTTCCCGTTCAACAGTAAAGTGTAGGCGGGAATGTTAAGAGTTAAAGGCTGTTAAGATATCAGAATTAAGGATTAGAAAAGATCATCTACGGAATCAAGTAGATCATAAGGTCAATGTTGGCAATGTCAGGAGCAAGGGGATTTCTCATGGGAAGTCCTTAAATTTTAGTAAAGAACTGTCCATGGAAGATAAGGTAACCAGATTTACAACAAAGCTGTAGGGATTCAAGGTATGAGGAATGGTTAAGGGAAATATGGGGTTCAATGGATGTTCAATTGTCTTCAATTATACAGAGGGCTTTATCCATGGGAAAGAGGTAGTCCCAATGTCGAAAGAGATAAGTATGTAGTGGTCAGGAATAGTAAAGAATAATAATTGTTTGTATAGGTGGACATCGTAAGGATTTTTAAGGAGGGGAATAAGAATTTGATGAGTTTGATTAAGGGAGAATTAATTAATATTCTCACAAGTTATTATTATTTGTGAATTCTCCCAAATGAGAACAGGACCTCTTGCAGCATTGATCATCAGTTATCTCTGTTCTGCACTGCTACTTTCCAATTTCGGATCCCAAGCATAGATCGGGTTTCTCTAGCTACATCATCCGCCCACTGCAACCTTTACTTGCCATGGATTTCTTCTTGAAGCATTTTCTTTAGGACCTGATCTTCAGACATTGTTGCCACTTGTCCAGCCCATCTGAGAGGGCATACTTTAATGAAGTTTACTACATCAACAAATTTATTCTGATAGATCAGCAGTAATAGCAACAAAAGATGCTAGTGGGAGAGTGAACTGTAGGGAGATTGAAGTGGTTGAACCAGCGGGGAAGATTGCAACAAAGTATGATAGAGAGATTTAAGCAATCAGACTGTCTCTGTAAAAGCTCACCTCAAGAGAAGACCAGAAAATAGCCATAGATTCACAGATTGCGCTACTCTCACTGAAGCCAAGGGGTGAAGTTAGCCTGCTTCAGAATACTTACAGGGCATGACTACCTCCAATAGCATCTCCATAGAATTGGAGTCATTAAAAGCCACATATGTCCATTGTGCCATGGAGAGATATCTGCTCGCCACCTGGGTGTATTTCCTACTATAGAGGACATTAGAATTTCACTAGCTGGTACTGAGAATAAGTTCTCTAGAAGATCGGTTTTATATTGGGCTGCTAGGAAACATATGACAGCAATGTCTAGGAAACACCCGAGTCCATTCAAATAGATTGCCTCCACGATTCTCCTCAGGATCCGCCTCTCAAATCTTACCAGGGCCTATTCCTGGTTTTAGTCCAGCATTCCACAGAATATGTGAGTAACGGCCTTACTAGTTTCTTATACAGGGTGTCCAATGTAAATGGGCTCAATTACTATTCACGGCCAAACGGATGATGTAATAAAAAAATGCCTTAAGGAAAAAGTTATAGGTCTATTTATATATTTTCACCAAGTGCTATTGCTTTTTAACTTTGATGCAATAAGTACAGTTAATGCGCAGAAAAAACTCGGGGTTTACTGATAACACTTACTTTTTAATAGTCTCATTTATGAACATTAAAAAGTTATGAAAGATTCTGCAATTCCATCTCGATATCTTCTAAATTGAAGGATTTAAACTATTTTAGAATCATGTGTTCTGAATGTCATTATTATTTTTCAGGCACTTCATAAACTGGAATCTTGGAGACATGATACATCATTTTTAAGTATTTTTTCATTGTCTTTCTACTAAAAATATTGCTAAGCCTATAGGTGTAGTATTTTTTCTTAAAAATTCAAAAAGTAGTTTCCGAAATGATTTTTCTACAATTATGAAACAAAAATTAATTGTATTTCAAAATGATTATTACTTTAACAATAGAAACATTTCAGTCATTAGGGCTTCCAAAGATACAGTTTTTTTTTTAGTGCAGTCTTCTGCAATACTGATTTGTGGAAGCCTCCTTATTTTAACAATAATATTAACATGTTCCGTTATCCACTGTCCTCTTTCTTCTTGTGAAGCTTTGCTTACAATACGGGATGCAATGGAGACGGTATTCGCTAATCCCCAAGATTAAGCCTCATGGATTAATTCTTAATGGTGATGGATCCTATTTGTTTATGAGGGCATTCATTTATAGTTAGATGCATTACAATATTTCTCTCCAAGATATGACTATACATACCAAGTGTAATTGTTGATGTGATAACGGTGTTCGAAGAAGGTGAAAGTTCCTTTATGGCTTTTTTATTTAAACCGTGTATGAATATTGTTATACTTTATTATTATTATTACTAATGAAGTAAATCTTATTTCTATTGCTAAACTAATAAACATTTTGAATTCGTACAATCAATTTCTCTTTTTATAATTGTAGAAAAATCATTCCAGAAACTATTTTTTTGCATTTTTCAGAAAAAAAAATACTACATCTACAAGGTTAGTAAAAATTTTAATAGAAAGGCAATGAAAAAATACATAAAAATGTTGTATCTAGTTATTGAGGTACCTGAAAAATGTGATGACGTTCAGAATAGAAGGTTCTAAAATGATATAAATTCTTCAATTTTGAAGATATCAGAAAAGTTTTAATTTTTGCAACCATTATTGTGTTATTAACCACAAAAAAAAAAGAAAAAAAAAAGAAAGAAAGGAATATTTTGATTATACACATTAGCCCATACATAATTATCAATTTTTCTGTATCAAATCTCAGTACATAATGTTTTTTATTAAATCTTTTAGTTTTTCTTAAAATAAACAATCAACAAAAATTATTACGATATATCTGTATGTCAGAGGTAAGTTGTCATATGTCATCAGACTGTCATAAGTCCAATCTCACTGATTTTGAATTTTTATTTCATTTGTATTATTCTGGTCATATTTTTTGAGTATAAGTATCGTAAAAATATGCTAAAAGGGTAATAAAATATGCAAAAGATTGACCACTTGATCCACATCAAGCAATACAGTACAATCTGAAACTTCCTTTTGTACTGTTGTAAAACTTTAAAAATGATATTTACGGCGTACAGATATATCGAACAAAGTTCTTTGCATTTTAAAAATTATAGAGATTTGACTGAGTTTCAGGAATGCTACATAAATAATTGAATTACCAGCTGTTTTCTTGCTTTATCTTTTGGTGTGTCAGTCCAAGAAGACCTATCAGACATGTCCGGAGCTGCTTTTGTTCTAAACTTCCTTGAGCCGAGACCAAGCTGAGTTCTCTTAGAATCTGGTAGTTCGATCATCCATTCCTCTCTTCTGGCCACTTCTGCCTCTGTCTGTGGTAGATTATAAAAAGTTTCATAATCAGATTGTGTAAATTAGAAGAACCAAGAAATTTAAAATCGATATATTTCCCTGAAATTAATATTTATTAATGAACAAAAAAAAATTAATGAGCAAAATATTGAATGTAATAAATAAACCATTACTAAAAAGTTAATTTAAGATATTAATCTATAAACTTTAAAAATTATTCTCAAAGAAAAGAAACAAAATTAATTTTTTTTTAAAGAAAATTAAAAAAAAAATGAATAAAACCTCACTTATCAGCAGATTTTTACAATCAAAATAGTACTTTCAAGATTCAAATAGTTTAGATGGTTGGTCAACATTGATCTCCAATTCTCAACATTATAGCAGATGGTAATCAGTTCCTCCACTAAAAAAAATAATCAATCTTGGACTGCCCTTAATCACACAATTTAGAGCAAAAAATAAAATTGTAAAATAATTATTGTTATGCCAAACATCGCTAAAAGTAGAAAAAATATTTTATGTAATTACAAATTCTTGCTCAACACCCTTTATGGCACAAAATACAGAGAATGGTAATATAGAATCAGAAGACTTATTCATTTTTATTTTTAAAAGGAAAATTATAATGTCTGTGCAAAATGAAACCAATTAAATAAGTGAGATTTCATTATTTATTAAAAAAAATAATATATATAAATAAGGTCTAATGTTAAAGATAAGTAAGGAAACCAAATAAAATAATATTATAAACAAGACTTAGCATGATGGTAACTTCCAAAACTCATTAAAAAAATTGAATGAATCACAGAATGATTGATAACTGTGTAGATAAATGAATATTTTTTACATAATAATTATATATATTCCTATGAATATTACTAAACAAAATAATCTTTACTACAATGTAATAAACTAGTCCCACTCTCCCTTCCCTTAACACCTGTCAGGTATTCAAATGAAAAAGTTATTTTTAAAAAAATGAATAGAAATTACCTATACTAAAATAGTATTTATTTCATGTTTTAATTCTCACTATATAAAGTCCTGCTTCATTTTAAACTGGTAAATTAGATCTGAGTCATAATATAACAAATAGATGATCTCAATAAAATCCTCGGATATGAAACTTGTTTAGTTTCATATGATAACAAAATGATGGATGGCGGTGAGGGAGAGAATTGATCCATTAGCAGAATCATGATAAATTAGTTTGGTAACTAAGCTTTTAGTTTACTGATGTTTAATTACCGAGGTCATCTTTAAACATATTATAATAACAAAAAAATTTGTTCTTTTGACCCATGAGCAGAATGAATCATGATAATTAGTACAAAATTGCTTATCCCTTAAAAAAACAAAAACTATAAATTTTGGTACCATCTGTAGATTTTTTGCCTTTGAGGTCAATAAAACACACCCTGCTATATTTTTTTTTCCTCTAATGAAAACATCTTTACTCATATATTTCCCAATACCCTTTTCTTCTAATTTCTGTTTACAATTTTTTTTTTCCTTTTAGGTTTCCTTTTCCTTTTCTTGCTTTCATTACATTAAATATGGTGTTTAATCTAAACCATGCCTCTGAAAAGGACAGACCAGTAGATTTCTATAAAAGTTAAAAAAAAAATCATTAAAGCTTTGGCAAACAAAATCAAAGCAACTCTGAACTTTTTTAATGTTCCTCCAAACAACAACAATCGCTTTGATTAGGACAATGACAATTTCAAGAGCAAGTATTTTGTAGTTATTGGTATACAGTTATATGAATACGAATATACCTCAGTAAGTGTACATGCAAAAATCTCATAAAGTTTTTTCTAAACCTCTTTACCATAATTATTAATTGAATGAAATCTTGATGTATATTAAATTAATGGGATTCTAGGCTATATATTTTTAGATAGATCTAATTGTGAGTAGTCAATTTATTTCCTTTCGGGAGCCAATAATATAGAAATTATATCATTTATTTTTCTTTCAATTTTTATCAAACTACTGCAACTTACTAAATAAAACTTTTTTTTTTTCCTAATTAGATTTTTTATACGAACATCAAAATCACTGGAGGCAAACTGATTGAACTAAAAGTTAGCAATATTTATTCCATTTTAATGTATAAAAAAAAAAGCAAGCTAAAATTATTTTTTATAATACCTATTTTTATAAATAGGTAGAAAAATGTTACTTTTGTACTTTCTCAACATAGATTGGCATTTTAAAACATGTATTTATAGTAATATAATATATTTGCCATTACAGCAGGTGTTAATATGGTAGGATTTTTATTAGTTATTTTGGTCACACACAATATATTTTATATGATATGAAGCCAAACATCACTTTAAAGGGTCATTCCTTATGGAATATTAAAAAAAAAAATTTGGCATTAACTCGCTAGAAGGATGAAGTATAATTTAAATAAAAAGATTTACCTTCTCAACCATAACCGAAGTTTAATGCATGACTACAGCAAATAGTCATGCTCAATCAGAGCCCTGCTTAAAATGTGTTAGTATCAATAATCTCGGCTCAACAATAAACCTATAAATTTGGCGTTGTTGTATTAGTTAAGTGGTTTACCACATATGTATATGCAATGCAGAGATAGTTCAACCTTAGTTTTTTAGCCCTCCCTTCCTCCTGACAAAATGAATGATTTCCTTTCACATTCCATAAAAAATAAGCTCAAATATATCAAGCATTGTATAAAACTGGACAAAACAATGACATTTCACTTATTAGAAACCCTCTAAAATTAGTTCTGACAGCACATAATAAGCATGTGAGACATAGACATTATATCACACAATGTAAACATAAAACTTACTCAATAAAAACATTCACTTTTTCGCATAAACATTTAAAAATTAAAATATTGCTGACAAAAAAGATAAAATAAATAAAAAGACTTTTTTAGTAGAAACAAGAGCAAATTGTTTTCAATGGAAAAATGTTCCCATTAACCTGAACACCTTTTCATTGTAAATAAATATCAATACTCTGGATATTACTTTTAATTTCAACAAATAATATGATATTGATTTAAATTGAGAATCCAAAATAATATATAAAAAAAGCTATGGCAATACTCCAGAATACCGAATCTGATCCTACAAGCCAAATCTTGAACAAATTAATAGACAAGTGTTCTGAACCGCAATTCAAGATATTTCATAGTCTTGCTGAGAAAAAATTGACTATTCCTCTATACAGAAACGTTATTTCTGAAAACCATCCTTTCCTTACCAATCCATCATTTTCTCCCTCCACCATTCTGGTATTAAGTTTAATCAGTTTAAGTGTTGTTTTATTTCTGCAATTTTATTGCTTTGTTTTATAATATAATGGATGCAATTACTAAACCGTCTTAACTGTACCACAGTCATAAGCAGAAACCAGTTATCCCTTGAGAGAGTGTAGCATGGAAAAGCCTAAGGTTGCATTCTACCTCTAGTTACAAAAATGACCAAAACACTATTTGTGTTATCAATGATGCAAAAAATAATATTTACATTTTAATATAAGTTTAGGTGAATTAAGATAAAAAAAACCAATAAGTGGTCCTTGTTACTGGCATTCGAATAATTATAACAATTGCGCTTATTTTTTTGTTAAAAAACAACTCTTGAACGTCCACATAAACAAGTGAAAATATTACAAAGAGGTAGGTATTTTAGTTTTGTGAGGGCTAGAATTGATTAATATTTCCTCGCTAATAAAAGGAATATAATAATAACAATACATCAATAACAAATATGAAGGCCATTATTATAAATATGTTGAAAACTTACAAGCTGTTTTTTAAATTCATTTCCAGTATTCTGGCTTATTACCCAACTTTGTATAATCATAAAATTAACTAAGTAATAAAAGTTTTACTAATTTACAATTACAAAATAGAATAAATTTCTTAATTGCTCTGATTTCCATTACTTACAGCAAACTAAAATCAAATATTATTAATATAAAAACAAACGCATTTATATAAGTTAACTTACAAGTTTCTTAGAAAAAGATGTGCTGAAATATAAACATTGGAAATTGCATTTTTATTAAGAAATGCCTATTTATGAAAGATATAACAATTTTTAAGTATTATAAGAATGTTTGTTATTTTAGTCCAAAATAATAAACAGAAGTTTGTCAAGAATAATTAAATAAAACAAGAAAAAGAAAATATGAGAAAAAATTAATTCAAAATAAACTTCATTCAAAGTGATAAAATTCAAAAATAGAATCATATTTGAAAATATGTTTACCAATGCCCTACTATATACAAAGCATAATTAATATAATAGATGTGTCCTCACCCCAAAAACGACTCACCTCAAATTTTCCCTTCCCCATGTCTGCCTGAGACTCCCTCTCTGAACTGAGGCATATAAACTTATACATACTTAACACTCTCGGATGTCACAAAAGTATCATCTTTTCCGTTGAGAAGCCTGACTGAGAATAATGGCAGTTTCTCAAGAAGTAAGGAAGTTCCCAAATCGTGGGACCGAGAAGAAAGTGATGAAGTTGAAGGTGGGAAGAAATGACGAGACCGGTGAGTTTGGGGCGATAGACAACGGCCAGTACAAGAATGGACCACGTGTCCCAAGCGACACAATAGTGTTATGGAACGGAAGAGCGGGCACTTTCTGAATCGCCTCTTTCTCATAACTCACCTAAAAAAAAAAAAAAAAATATATATATATATAAATAAAAAAACCTGTACCACTACAACCCGTGAAGGGTCTTGGGCTCAGTACTTGGGGTAAGGACCGTACTGTTTCTAAGCCAACGGTTGTGTAAGGAGGTGATTTGGCCGAGATCACGCTCAACCGCCAGGTTTTTCCCCTAATTAAGGGTACCCACTTTATAGAGGCTGGGTGAGCCCCAGGAGGGTCCCCCGATCCCACAGGGTCGATCCGCGACTGAATACAGAATAAATAATTACCTGCCTCAGCCGGTCTCGAACCCGGGACCTTGAGATTAGTAGCGCAGTGCCTAACCCACTGAACTACCCCGCTCCCATATATAAATAAATAAAAGAAAATTATGTGTTTTGAGTAAATATTTATTAACAAATTATTTTGAGTGACTAAAACCAGATGAGATCAGAAGTGGGGTAGACAGATGGCACTGGACTCCTAACTTCGGACCCAAACTCGAGTCTGGCTGAGGCTGATAATTATTTATTCTGTTAAATCAGCAGTGGACTGACCAGGAAGAGGGGAAAGGGAGGGAAGAGGTTTGGGAGACCCACCTAGGATATACCCAGCCTCCTATTCAGTGGATAGGATAGGACCCTCAATGAATTGGGGGAAAACCTCGAGGTCGAGTGTGACCCTGGTCAGATCACCTCCTTGCACAACCGTTGACCAAGAACCAGTATATCCATACCAAGAATTGAACCCAAGACGCATCATGGATTGTAAGTGGTAAAGCTTTTTTTTTATTTAATTTATGTAATGGAACTTTTGGAATTAAAACTAAAAATTACATAAAATTAGATTTAAGTTAGTTTAGATTACCTAATAATAAAAAGTCATCAAGCTTCAAATTAATTTTTAAAAAGAAGAATTGAAATACTTAATTTGGACAATCTAGTTCCTAAATAATGCTTGAAATAATTAATTATACATTAAACTTATTAGAAAATTTGTAGATTTTATAGACATTTTATAGTATAAATTACATTTTAGATGTTATTAGTTCTGTACAAAAGGATCCTTTCTAAAATGGCTCACATCCTTCGGAGATGAACATTCAATAATTAGGAGGATAATATGGGAATAAAAAAAAATACTTGAGACTAATCCAAGTAATCTTTCTAGTAAAACTTAATTACATAAGTGGATAACATAGGTGTAGCTAATTATTGAGAGAACATATTTGCTCAAATTATGAATTTTTTTTTTAATTTATCATTTGTGTTAATTTATACATAAACAGCTACATATGGCTACTACCATGACGCAACTACAAATTATGAAATTGTACAAGAGACACACAAAAATGATTAGATGAATGAGAGTATAGGTCCTAAGGCAGAGAGGCTAAAGCATATCGATGCACAGTAAGTTTTCACAAAAAAATTTGCAATAGTTAAATTTATGGTACTTATTTCTGACACTAATTCCATTTTGACCAAAACGAACAGTTGCGCTATTGTTCTAAGGGGGGGGGATGATATTTCTTCCCTTTATTTTATTCTGATTAAATTATGAAGGGAGTTCATAGATCAATCCACATCTCCATGCCAATATATTTTTCCTAACTATAAACATTATTGAGAATGAAATATCGGTACATTTTTCACATACAGATGTTGTTAATTAATCACCAACCAGTCATTTAGATAAATTAATAAAAGAAATTCTTAAATCAGTCTAGAACTCAAGCTTAAAAAAATGGTCGATGGTTGCCATAAATTACCAATATATTAAGTCTCTTTACCAAGAATAAAATGAAAAACTAATTATTTATTTTTTTAGAATAAAAATGAAAGAAAATTTAATTTTTTTTTATACATAAAATATAAATAACCTTACCTTGTTATCCATTTCGATTTTCAGAAGAGAAGCCCTGATGTCAAGTGCTGCTTGTGCGAGACTCTCCTGTCCTACAGGAAGCGGCCCAATGATGTCCTCACCTCCTTGCTCCTCCTCTTCCTTCAACACCTCCTCCTCCTCCTCCTCCTCCATGGAAGAACTGGTAGGGGGTAGAGCAGGTCCATAAAGATCCTCGTCTACTGGCACACTGGGTCCATAAAGTTTCTCTTCACTAGCCTTTGTAGGGGGCAATGCTGGCCCAAAATACTGTTCTGGCTCACTACCAGATATTTCTCCTTCTTCTTGTTCAGAATCAGTTTTCTTGTTAGTTCCAGAAACCGCTTCATCACTTGGGTTATCTAAAACTATGACATCAGGTAGGGATGATGAATCTTCTTCAGTTACCATATTTTTGCCATCATCTCCACTTTTTCTATGCTTTTTTTTATGTTTCTTTTCTTTTTTTCGTTTTTTATTATCATGATGGGTCTGTGATTTTTCTCGAGATCTTTTATGTTTTTTTGAAGATTTATCATCAGATCCAGCTTTGAGAGATGATTTTTCAGAATCTTCAATACATTCATCAACTATTTCATAATACCTTGGTAATTTTGGAACTTCAAGCTCTGTATCATCAATGCTATCATCTTTCAAATAATCAGAATCACTGTTGCTGTGTCTTTCAGATTTACTGTTTTTTTCTTCCCTAATTTCTTCTTTGATATCTTGTCTTGAATTACACAAATATCTTTCTTTTTCCCTGCTTCGTCTTTTTCTTTCTCTATCTTTGCATTTGTGATCCCTTTCTTTGCAAGTTTTTTCATTGTTCCCATCCATTTCTCTACTTTGTATTCTGGATTCATTGTCATATCGATCTCGTCCATTGTCAATTTTTTTTTCAAGATTGGATCGTCGGTAGGATTTTTTATCCTCAGAACTCCCACTATTTCGGTCACGTTCCCTTGATGACTTTCTTTCTCTACTTCGCTTTCTTTCCCTACTTCTGTCCCTTCTAGACAAAATACTATCTACACTATTTTTTGTCCTGTACCTGTCACTTTTGGATGAATTAGATCGTAAAGGAGATCTTGATCTTGAGGTATAATTATCTAGAGAACTTGGTAAAGATCTGAACAAAGGTTTCACTAAACTGGGATTCCTTTCAGATTTAAACCTGTCATGTCTTTCTTCTTCTTCACTCTCTGAACCAGAACAGCCTCGGGCCATGCTAGAAAATGACAAAGGTTGAATTCAATTGAGCGAAATCTAGAATTATGGCTTGCATATGTATTCCTAGTTTAGCTAATGAACTCGTTTCGAAACTCATTTCATGCAACTATTAAATTTGAATAATACGCAATTCACTCACCTTTGTCTACCTAAATAAAATTAAGTTTTAAAAAACAAAAAGAAAAAAAAACAAGGACCATATAATTAATGAATCACAACGTAAATATTGGTATGAACGGAATCACAAGACTAAGGCATCGATCACGAACAACTTCAGTGGACAGATGGCGCTGACATCGATGTAACAGCTGCTTTGTATTTATGGTGTGCTGGGGGATATTCATAAACGATTTTTAACAATATTAATCCCGTAATTATTTCATATAAATCTTGAAATATTTAAACTACAATCCTGCTAATATGTTTTAAACCTTTGGTGTATACATATTTTGAGGTATGGTTGGTTTTATTTAACCAGATTATTTAAAGTTATACATTTTTTGGGAATTGGGAAAAAAATACTATTTTTTTTTTTTTTAATAAAGTAAGTTTTGCTGTTCATTACAGTTGGCTTCAGAAAAATAGTGTGGAAAAAGTAGTACATTATTTTATATATTCAAGTCCACCTTAACTTGTATCACTTATATTTTCATCAGTATTTACTCGATCACAGAATTAATATAAGTTGTTTAATGAAGTTTATTAGTGTTTTAGATATTGCAAATTATATCCAACTCTAGACTGGTGGAGTTCATCTAATTAATGGATTTCTAAGTTAATTTTCAAATTCAAATTTTAAAATTATTATTTTTGAAAAGTTTATTAATTTATTGAAGTCAATATCTATTCTTATTTGTTTTCTATCACTTCAAAGAGGTACGCAATGTTGTCTGTAAATCTAGTGTAGACTGAAAGTGGGTTTAAGCAAAAAAGTAACAGATACTGTATTTTATATCTGTTTTAGTGTCAGAAATAGTTGTTTCTCAGTTTATAAAAATAAAAACTCATCTATAAATATATAAAATGGTTATTATTATTATAAGTAGGTAATTATCTTTTTTAAATTTATTCAGGCTTTTATAGTAATCACGTTACATACTATAAGGTTAAATACTATAGGCTTCTATAGTATTTATGATACAATTTTACAATCAGGTTGCATTATCAGTATCCGCATCTGAAGATCGCCGCACTAGCAATTTCTAGAGCCATTAGTGCTGAACTAACAGTTTTCATTCAATTTTAAAATTCGTATTCATTGGAATTATTAAAATTATTACTGCTTTAGTTAGATATTATTTAAAATTATTAGTGCTGTCGACTTCTGGTGGTCTGGAGAAGTTGTACTAATAATTTAAAGCACTGATAATTTAAATTATGATATGAGACCCCGACCTCAACTGAATAGGATCTTTTAGGGGGTTTGTATATCTCTTGAACGAATGGGAGGCGACAGCTATGATCTAATTAAAGCAATAATAACTTTCCTAACTATATTTTGAAATATAATTTTTACCGACTCTTTTGGATTTGAACATTTCACTTACCTCTTATGAATGTTGGCACTTGACTACAATAATTTTGTTTTCTATTTAAACACTACATTGTATCGATAAAATCTCAATGTCATTGTTTTTAACAGTAGTTTATTTTTAAAAAAAGATTATAATGTTTTTTTTTTTAATTATTTACTTGTTTGAGCTCCTCCAATCCAACCATCATTGGCACTTTGTAAAATACCAAAAATTCAGTTGTTGCAAGAATTTCCTCAATTTTAAAACCAAGTTTTCATAGTATTAGAGAATTTCATGTAATGTTAAAGCCATTAGTAACTTACGTTGTAAACAGGAGATAGAATTCTCTCACTAGATGTGTTCCACATTTCTGGTGACTCCACATCTGAAATATCTAGGATAAGCCAGTCAAATTGTGACGCTAACATAGGACAATTAAAAGAGGCTGAAATCATTGTGGCCTGTTTAAATAAAGAAAAATATATAAATAAAATTTCATGTAATATAATTTTACTCTTTAAAGAACAATGATGATATCTATATTTTCTTCCTGATACAGGTATCATCATGTTGTCTGATTTTCTACTTGAGGTTAAATCTTTTCATAAGTTATAACTTTCTAAATGTGATATTTTCATATCATTGTATTGGCTGGCCTTGGACTGTGAATTTGATGTGATTGATGCTGGACCATCCAGTCCTTGAATTATTTACTGTTATGAAAATTCATTGTGTTCTGATCCAAAGGTCACTGATGAATACTTCTAACCTAAAATTTCAGTTGTAAGATGTCTATGATATGCAGTCTGCTTGTGGATTTTATTCTCCATTCTATCTTTTCATGCAGAACTGTTTAAGTTATTGCTTTCAATTTTCTCTTGAAATATATTTGATCTGTTAGTTGTCCTGTATTATGCTTACCTGTCTATTGATATTTAAAAAAAAAATATAATGTAGATCTTTACATAATATGGTTTAAGATCTATTTAAAGAAATATTGTTTTATAAATTTATTTAATAAGCTATTTTTCATGGCATAACTTTAAAGGTTGGAACTTTATTCTTTTCTTACCCTAAATATTATGATGTGGAGGTTTGACTCTTTTGCTATTATTTTAGGAACCAATGAAAGAAGAATGCATTGTAATATATATATATATATATTATTTAAATTATATAATCAACTTCATAACATTATTTAAATCAATGAAAAGCTATTGGGATATTTAACACTTTCTTTTTTGTTATTAGGCAAACAGGATGAACAGGCAGATGATAAAATCTGTTTGCAATTATGCTACAGTTGCAGGTTATGTTCATAACCGAAATCCTAGAAACTTGGAAAAGCTTACTATTGGTTACAAGCCTGATGGTTGGCACTTAGAAAAGCCAGGAAGATCTTATTGGCACAAAATAGTTCTTGAGGTAACTGGAAGAAATGTCACAGCAAGTGTCCAGCATTTCTCTGGTACTGTTCCTGTTACTGCGTCAACTAAAGAATGGGCAATAAAAAAGTACCTATATAGTACCCTTGATAAAGCTGCCTACACCAATTTGGGACGTATCTTAGGCCGACGATGTCTGGAAACTGGAATAACAGAAATGTATTGTGATTTAATTTCCACTAAGGGTGGAAAAGTGGAACTTTTCTTAAATGAACTTGTTAAATCTGGAATTAATTTAACAGAAGCACCTAGATATATTCATCCCAGACCTTCTGATTCAGAGAGGCCCGAAAAGCCATGGGAGATTCATTAATATTAATTTGGATTTTAAAATAAACTTTTAAATAATATTTATCATAGTATTTATTGCCTGTTACAAGTGAAGGAAAACAATGTTATAAAAAACAAAACAAAATATTTTCATTATATTGATTTTTTAAAATAATTTTGCTAAAGTTACTATTTATCTATTCCTTTGTGGAAACACTGATCATCCTCTAAATTATTAGCAATACCATGTTTTTGGTTCTGCTTCGAAAGCTAAGTGTCAAGAGTCTTCTGATATTCTGAAAAAAAAAGAGTATTGAATGCATATACATCGTTAAAATAACAATTAGAGTATAAAAATACACACAAATAAAAACCGACATGCACCCTTTTAAATTAGCTCACACACTGATCTAGACTAAATAAAGATTTAACTTTCATATGTTAATGAGTATTATTTATTTTAAATTAAGAACAACAGTTGTTTTGAACTTCAAATATGTTATGTATACATAAATTAAAAGAGCATGGTATGGAAGTAAGAAGTACAATAATTTTTAATATCAATCACCACCCATAAATAATTTCTTTTTTTTTAAATTGTATGATTATATTTAGTTTAGCTGTTTAATAGACAGCAATAATAAAAATTTTAAATATTTCACAAGTTGTTGAGACTTTGGACAAAAAGTCAAGTAGAATGACCTTTTTCACTGTGGACTCACTCGTACTATCTTTAATCCTAAGAACAATGTCTTTGTTTTATTATAAAATCAAATGAAAATACAAAACAAATAAAACATGAAAAAAAAACTTATGTTAAAAATTAGTTATGAGGAAAGTAAAAGTTTTGTTAGACACAACTAAGAAACTTGAAAGCAATGTGACAAACATAAGAGTTATCAAAAAAAAAAAAAAATTAAGTAAATAAAATAAAATCTGTGTTTGACTTTTGACCAGACCATTCATACTAACACTGAATCTTTCTTGTATGTACATTTACTGTCGGTTTGATGTCATAACTCATAGAAGCAATGATGACATCTTCACCAATTTTACATTCAGAATATGCTCTAGAAATGAAAGAAAAATATTGTAATATAAGTTGTTTGTTTTTTAAAATAAACATTGCACAGATTAGGATTTCCATGAAAAAGTTCTTCATAAAATTAATTAAAAATGAAAACTCAAAAAGAGACAATTACTGTTAAGATAATATTGGAATTTTCCAAAGCAAAGTCTTATGTCTCTCAAGTAGCAGTAAATAACTAATCAATCAACATCTTGCCCATTTATGCATCATGAAGACAAAAAAAGATCAAATCACATAAATGCAAGACAAGAACATCTTGCTAGGGAAATGATGACTGGTTAGTTATTAAATTCTGTTTGAGAGATTTAATACTTTGTTTGGAATCTTGGTATAATATGCTTCCTCAAAAAATTCAGTTTGATATAAATTCTTAGTTTGAATTTGCACATTCATTCAGACTGCCAAATGGCCACCAAATTAATACAATCAATCTGTTGTGTAAATCATTGTGTCTCAACAAGTGTTCTGCAGATTTCAAAGCTTTTCTGTTAGTGGTACATAGAAAAATAGACTTGAGTTGTCGCTACTTCTTAACTAATTAGGTTTGAAAGCACAGAGAACCAAAATTAAGGAAAACAGGTAAATACATGTGACTACCCATTACATCCCCGTTTTTTGAAACTTCAATTAGTTCTATGGTAAAATTTTTAAGTTGCTTTATTCATAGTACTCTTGGAAAATAAACTAAGAAACAAAACATAGTAAGAAATATATAAAATTTTGTTCACCAGAATCAATCATACTAAAATTAATTTTTCTCAAAAATAAATTTACATGTTTTTCCTGGATCATTGAAACGTCAAGGTATTGAAAATCATATTTACAGCTTGGTGCTAATAGGCCCAATTTCTCGGATAGTCCAAGTAAGGGGTCTTCCTAATCTTATGCCAAGTGATCACCTTATTTGGTCGTCTTCTTTTTCCTTGAATGATTATATGGGCCCTATCTGTTGTTTCTCTCAAGAGAATGGACTTGGTCTTAGAAAGGCAATTATCAAATTTTGTTTAACCATCCTCCAACCAGATTGGTGCACCGTTCTACTCGCTGTTTTAAGCCGGTTTTGATATTGGAGAACACCACTAGATGCATTCACATTAGGAGCATTGCAGCACTCTCAGCAACTCTCTAAAAACCAATTCCCATAGGACCGGACCAAATACTGTTCCTTGAGGGCATCCCATATCTATGGAAGCTTCTTTCGTAGGAAATACCTCAAGTCTTGACATGCCTCTCCTCTAGGTAGCTCCTAAACAAGGCATATAAGTTGGGGACTTCATTCATATTTTTGCATCTGTTGGATCACGAGGAACCATCAGACACTATGAATTGATAAATTGATCTAAAATTCAATAAAAAATTCAAGTGAGCCAAAAGTGGTACTTGGAGGTCATAACAAACTTACATAAAAAATTGTATTAAAATTAAATACAGAGATCTTATGGTTCGGTGATAAAGGTTACTAACGTGATTTTTTTTTCCACTCTAATTAAACATTTTTATTACTTGTTTTAAGTGTTAAAATTGAGTGTAAAATACTTGTTTTCCTCCCCATTTGTGAGTTGAACAAGTTTACAGCAGGAGAATAAGATATAAGTTAAGTGGGTTCTTCCGCTTAAAATGCCGATTTCCAATGCTTTTTCTAGTGACATTGACAATTCTAATGCCACGGAACACAAAGAAATCTCTTGAGAACTTGTTACCTACTGAAAGAAAACATAATACCGGAATGAGACCTTCAGAAACAAGAGCTTGTGTATTTGTGTCAATATATGGATGTCAGGACACCGTATATCGTTTTTAGAGACTAGTAACCAAATTTAGGATAACTTTTTGAGCCACCGATTTATAGCTTAATAGGCGTACAATGAAGCCATGTGTTGTCCACATCAGATATTTTTTTAAATCTTTTATTTAAAAATACAATCACTCCAACTGATTGTAAGTGTGGAAAACTGATGGAGTGGAACAGTGAACTACACAGTTTATAGGCTGTGCTATTATAATAATAATAATTAAAATTGTTGATCAGTAGATACAGTATTGTTATAATTTATGATAAAATATGTTTAAAAATATGGATCTGACTATCTTATAATTTTGATAATTTTTTTACTATTACTTTTGTTAAAAAATAAATATTAATTAAAATAAAATAAACATTTTTAGTGAATTTATAATATGCTTAAAATTTCATTAATTTTTTAATAAATGGTTAATTTATTCAATTTTCTTGCTATTGTAGAGGCACCATTTGTATCCCATTAATTTTCAAGAGTTATTTTAATCTGTACATTAAAATATTTGTAGACTGTAAATATTATAAAATATATGTTTACCAACTTTTTGTATTTTATTGAAAAAAGGTGTGACCATAATTATCAATTAGGCATTGTGGGTAGCAAAGATGTTAATTCCAACCCTCTGACTGTTAATATGATTCTCATAATATTCAGAAATAATGTTTCTGATTAATGTCTGGAATTGTAGTGTTTACGAGTTTGGAATAGTTTTGAAAATGACCTGTTGGAGTGTGGATCATTACCTGTAGATAAAAAATAGAATGATGGAGTGAAGGGATCATCAGTGGGGTTCTTGAAATCGTCTTCACTCCTAGCACTCCAGTTGCTCCACTTCATTGTTCCAATGTTCGATTTGGAATGATCTTCAGTGGCTGCCTTTTTACAGCTGGTCTTAGAGAGACTCAGCCTTGGGTTGACTCTGGGATCGAGAGACTCTTCCTGGGGCTACCCCAACCTTTATGAAATGGATACCTAATCCTTCAGTGGTTTGGGGAAAATGTCGGATTGTTTTTCCTTACAAATACTGTACCTATGACCCTTCATGAGTTGTAGTGGTACCAGTATTTTTTTTTTTATAAATAAGAAAAAATATATAAATAATAGTTGTATACTATTTTTTAATGCCAAATTCCGGGAACTTTACGTGCATCATGTTATCTCCTAAAATATATCACTTTATTAATGGACCATCAATTAGCATCAAGGATTTATTTTGGTGTTTAGTAAAAGGGAAGAAAAAATCTCTATTCACTTCTGATTAGTTTAGGTAGTAAATTTAAATATTTTACATTATATGTATAAAATTATAGTTTTATATATTATTATAGTTCAGGAAATATTAACATCCATTTTAGATAAATATATATTTAAACACCTCCACATATCAACAATGTTTCGTGTCCATTTTCAAGTTGTTCCTTCTAAAACAAATTCAAATATCTTATTGCATTTTAAGATTTTTTACAATTTATTACAAGGCATTCATTGATTTTGATTATTATTACTACAATTGTATTATTTTCATTATATTACGTACTGCTTCATCCTAGATACATTTTTAAATGCTTATTTTTAGTTGTATTTTCTCCAAAAATAATAGACTATTGCAATGAATCGGAGGAAGATGGGGTATATTTTATATCCATCAAATGAGCTGAAATTCAGTATGTTGGATTGTTTTCTAGGCAGAACAATATCATAAAGGTGGCAGTAAATGTCAGCCAAAATTTTGGTATGTTTACCTGAAATTTCATGGTTTTTAAAGTTTAGCGTATCTCTACAATCCCTCCAAATTGAGTTAGATGTTTAAAAATTTGTATGTGAATTGAGGCAGTGTTAGAGAAGTGCTTTATGAGAGTCTCATTTTTTTACACTCACCCCCCTCATTTTGATATTTATAACTATATTTTAATGAACATACAATCTTAGTAACAGAAGGTAAGATAGTAAGAATATAATAAGACAGATAATTAGATAAATTACCCATTTGAAAATTAGTACAGATAATTAATAAATATTAGTAACTATAAAATTAATAATGTTAACATTGGTAAATGCCAAAATTTAATACTGACATTCTTTTTGTTGCTGAATATGGAGGTGGGTTTGGCCTACATGTATCCATTCTGTCTGAAGTCAATCTGAAAAAATAAAAACAATACCAGTCAAGATTGCATTAAATATCTAAGAAATATAAATTCATACCAGGTTCTAATTTACTATTGAGTCTACTATTCAAACTAATCAAATTTGGTAGGACTATTAAATAGTATTATATTTAACCATGTAATGTTTCTAATATTTGCGAAGCATAAACTAACTATAAATAATTTAACAAATCTACTATGATTCTGGCGTTCTCAGATGATATACATATTATTAGAAGAACCCCAAATGATTTGAAAAATGCCTTCAGATAGCAGCATTCAGAGTCGGTCTGGAAGTGAAAGAAGAAAAAACAAACAATGGGCACAAGCCATCGCACGTTGTGGCCGGAGGTTATTCGTTTGAAAAGATGAATGAGTTCACAAATTAACTCAAATAATGAGATACAAGCAGAGATCCAACAGAGAATTGTGATTGCAAATAAATGTTATTTGGGGCTACAAAAACCTTTAAGGAGTAGGGCAATATCTCAGACCACTAAAGTACAAATGAATCGTAGAATGCTAAAAGAGTATCGTTCTCCACAAGACCCAACTTTTGCAAAATTAAAAAAAAACTGCTTAACTTTTTTCTGTGAAGTATATTTGCAAACTAAAAATATTTTACCTTTTTAGCTATGCTGTATGCCATTGAAAATGATAAATTTGGATCATTTTATCAATCCATGTCACTTAGACAATTTTTTATAATAGGTGGAGTTCCGCACTTTTAACATGCCATAACATCTTTTAATAGAACTTCTGTAATTTTGCATCTTGAAAGTGGCAAAATTTAGGGTGTTGAAGTTCCAAAAAAAAAAAAAAATTAAACGTCTGTAGGGGGAAAAAAACTGTTATTATCTTCAATAATGCAGATTATAAACTTCAAGACAAAAAACATTTTTTTAAACATTTATTTTGAGCAAAATTATTATAAAGTATAAAAAACGACAAGATTTTAAACAAAGCATTGCAAAAAATCATTTTAGAGAACACTTTCATTTTCTGTGGTGGGCCAACTATTGATTATGCATACAGAAAAGTCTGGCTTTTTTTGGAACGCACTGCTTGATTTTTCGAAGGTTCTCTACCTTATTCTGATTCATTGGGACTTTGGCTGATGGATAAGTATATACTGTCGGAAATTCAATTGCGGTATTATTAAGAAGACGAAAAGTATGATGAATGTTGTCTTCGAATGCTAAGGCAATTAGGTCTCCTTTGAGTTCAGCATCATATACGAATTTCTGAAATCGGGAGACCAAAAATTGGACTCGGTTTACTTTAGACAGGCTCACAGTTTCCATTGAGCAAGTGTTTTTTTTTTATATAATATTCTGACCACTAACCACTGTAATCCGCCATAAAAATTAAAGAATCGTGGATCTCCATCACTGTAAATTTGTGGGAATTGTTACAATTTATTTTCATATCAATGAAGAGAAACAACTCTGTCCATCTTCCTCAGTTTTCTTTTAAGCATTGAGAAGTCAAATAACTGTGTCCTCTGAAAAGGAGTAAGTGAATAATTTTCTTGAATATTTTAGTGTGCACCAAAGCAGAGTTGAAGAAAATGTTTTGAGAAAATTAGCAAACAAAACTTTATAGACATGATCTATCCATTTAACTAATAAAACATGAGATATACCAAGAATCTTGGGTTTTTAATATTATTAGGCGATGACACATAACAACCTTATTCATAAGAAAAAAATCAATATCTGAAGCTTTGTTACATAGCACAATCAACCGCTCATTTCTTCAAATTAAATTACATAATACTCACAAGTGAAAAGAATATGGTAAAGTAAATTTTATTTGATTATATCTGATAGTAGAGGTATTTTTAAGCTTGAACTAATTCAAGAAGTTGGTTGGACTTCGATCAGGAAATAAAAACACACATATAATAAAAACACTCATTTTAATGTGCCATTATCTTCTTATATTATTGTTTGTTATCTTCTTAATTTTCTTTTTATACTGTTTTTTTTTATACTAATTCATACTTGTTTTGCTTAGCCCTAATGAAGGCCTGCAGCTTAAGCCGAAACGTTGGCTCAAATTAATAATAAGTTCATACTTATCTGTGTTTGTCTTTTCTAACCTAGCCACCCAACCTACTTCTTAAAAATAAGGACGTCTCGAATGGGCGGGGATTATAGTTAAAATGACCCTAGAACGAGAAGATTGGGAAGGCCTCTGCTCCGATGGATCAATGAAGTGGCAGCGAATGTAAGTTCCATCTTGGGGATCCGCAAATGTAGAGCGACAGCAACCAGTAGAGAGGACTGCTGGGCCAAACTGCAGAATGCCTTGACTCTTCAAGAGTAGTAGCGCCAGATGAAATTAACTACATATATATAAAATATTAACTAAGGCAACTGTACCTAGGGCTAGTTTCTGTGTTTCTGTTATTATCCATTGAACGAAGAGTATCAGTTGCTCTCTGAACAGCTTGATATTGTGCTATAGTGAGCTCATTATCTTCTGAGTTTTGTTTGCTAAAAGATAAATAAATGAATTTAAAAAAATATAAATTATAACTTTATTTAAAAATAGAAACTTTTAAATAGATATTAATGTTAAATTAATATTAACTATTGAGTATGTTAATGTTAAATGAACTCCAATACTTGAGTATTCCTAAGAAAACATAAAACTCCTCTATAAAACAAAATTTATAAGAATAAAAATTATTGCCATTGAGGACATGAAATATTTATAACTCCTAAATTTAAAATTTTAAGTGTACTGATGCATACAAATCATTTTGATTAATATCTTTCAGTAATATGTGATTGATTTCATTGACTGTAGTTATGTTAAAAAGTAAAATAAACTATATATAATAATGGATGAAGCAACTTCATGAACTAAAGCTTTAGTAAGTAGTAGACGTTAAACAATAGAAAAAATTAGAGTACAGAAACAAAAAAAGAAAGATTAACAACTAGTGTTATTAATGAAATCACATCAAGGGCTCTCATTACATAATTACATTTTCATTTGTATTCGTGAATGTATCTATAGATTGGAAATGGTATAAAGTTATCATGAAATCAAATAAAAGCTGGTGTGTTTTTATAATGGGAATAAAATATGCCATTCGATGAGGAAATCCAATCAGTATGGTATTACTGTATTATGAATTCTATGTGTGAAATTAAAACTATTAACATTTTTAGTTTGAATAAAAGGCTTGCAGTAAGTAGATAATCAATAATAAATAATTAGATAATCGCATGATGAATTCAATGAAGAAAGTTTTTCTTGCCATATTCATTTTTCATAAAACCAGTCACAAAGGATTTCAATCAGATTGGGTGGAAGGACTTTTTTAAGTCTTATATGGTTATATCTGATGGATCTGCTAATCAATACTGCCATCCGAATTCTTTGTCCTAGTTCAATATTACAAGATATAGTTTTCAACATCAGTTGCAATGTGGTTGCAAGAAGGAACAGGTAAGGCTTGCCAACTGTTTTCCTCAGCTGTAGAAGGCGGTGAATTTACTTGGCGCCCATTTTTTAAAAAAAGTGGATGAGTGAGGTACATGGCCAAGGGACAAAAAACAAAAAAAAGACAACTAATTGTCAACATAATTACTCTATGACAAATTTGTTTTTCTTTTCGGGAAAAGCTGAGCTTGTTTGCACACATAATTTATTTTGATAGTGATAGGTTAGATTTTCTGACACCTAAATAAAGTCAATGTAGAAAATTCAAGCAATGGGTCATGTGAGGGAGTGAGGATTTTAATGTTTAGAATATGTTTACATTTGTAAAATTATTATTAACGCTAACCTCTGACAAAACAATCGAAGACCATGCTTTATCAAAATCAATGAAAAACATTCTTCCAGATGCATCAAATAAGCTGAAGATATTTCATGGGACTATAATTTCTTTGTTTTCGAAGAATGATCCTATTGCCATGCTGTAGCTACTCGGCTACTCCTGCTCCCAAATACTCTCTTTCTCACCACATACTCTAATGATATGCAGGAATATTTATTAATGTCATTAATGATCATGATAATCATGATTGGCTGTAAACCATAGGGGACTAAGGATTCCTCAAGCATCAGCTACTAGTGATCCTTATTTTGAACAACAACTCTCCAGTTTCTAATACCAAATATTTATTGTATCTGCTCAGGGCTGTTTGAGCGTCCAACTGTTCTTCTTTCTAGAAGCTATTTGCTAGGGAGTTTCTTTAAAGGTTTGGCATCTTAATCATAAGTGCGGATCAATGAAGTCAATTAATGAGTCCTTCAGTACCAAACAAAACTTGTGGGATCTCAATATAAATATGTCATACTCTTTTCCTGTCATCCTGATCAGGTGCTCGTCTGCATGATATTCCAGCCATCCTCAGATCCTCAGTCACCGAGTCGTTCCACCTTCACTTCAGTCTGACTCCATCTGGGGTTCCCTGGTACAATACTTTGGGCATCACCCTTCCTAATTACTTGCCCCAGCCATTTGATGCATTGAATTCACACAAAATGGGAAGCTCAGAGATCATTATATGTCATAGGTCTCTGTGTTTCTCCTCAGACGGTATACCCCCTCTTCTCTTATTAGGCCCATAGTATATTTCAACACTTTCCTGCCAGACCTATCAATTTTTTTAGCCATGCTTTTTCATAGGATCCAGGTTGCACATAAATATGTTAGAATGAGCCAGATGATGGATTTATACAAATTAGCACCATTATTTTCGTATTTTCTTCACTTAGGAAAGTCCCATTGTTTTCAACTTCTGTCACCAACCTTTCACAAGCCTTTTTATAGCCTGAATAGACGTTCCAACTACGGCTACAGCATCAGCATATCCAAGCAGCTGCGTCATAACTGCTCTCAGCTTTTTTCACCATAACTTGAAGGGCAATATTGAATAGAAGAGGAGAGAGGGAATCGTACTGCTTAATTCCTGCCTTCACTGCATAAGGTTGACCCCAATTTCATTTATTTTAATCCTTCTGAGGCTTTCCTTCAATATGTAAGTCATATTCCTTAGCTTTGCTATACACATATTTCAAGTTTTCAACTTGCACTATGAATTCCCTGAAGTACCACAGCTGGAGAATCAAACAAGGTGCATGTTCACTAACAGATAATGAGTATTTCACTCAGCATTTCCTGAAAAGAAAAACAAATGTGTCATAGAGTAATTATGTTGACAATTAGTTAAATTAATTGCTTGTCCTTTGGCCATGTACCTCACTCATCCACTTTTTTTAAAAATGGGCGCCAAGTAAATTTACCGCCTTCTACAGCTGAGGAAAACAGTTGAGTTGGTAAGCCTTGTTCAATTTACATGCTGTGATTATGAGATAAGTTAAAAAATGTGCTTTGATTTTGGGGATTCTCACTCCCTCACCGGCTCATAGAATAGAGAAGATAAGTTAAATATTTGATGTATTTCTTATGTGGTTCATCAGGTTTTATGGGAGTTGGTGTGGTGTAAATATGGAGGCTCTAAAGTTAAGATCTAATCATTTAACAAAGAATAAACACAAAAACCTCACTCTCACTTTTTATTTATTATAAAAATTGTATTTCATTTAATAGGTCTCTAATTCAGTTAATTTATTAATACACTAAAATTATTGATATCTCATATGTTTTGTAATAATTTAATAACAAAAATAATAATGTAATAGTTTAACTAAAAATTATTGAAACTAAAGAGACTTCAATAAAACTATAATTTTTTTTATTTTATTGCTATTATTTTCTTGTAATATTTCATCTTCACCCCCACCCCACTTTACTATGCTCACTCCCTCACATACACCATAACCCCCTCACTTTTGAAAATTAGAATATTTTGATTTATCTTCCGTTCTAAAAACAATGACGATAAGATTGAGTTGTATCATCGACAACATTATTTGAGATGAAATTAAAATAAATAAAAAAAAAATTAAATAAAAATATTAAATTGCTGACTGAAGTAATAAGAAAATTATTAGAAAATCTCCCTATTTTTGAAGAAATGACTGATGCTTTGAGAACTTGAAGATTTTTGAGAATAGAGTTTTATAAAATTCTTAGTCTAAAGAAAGGTAATTCAACTGCTGACTGAAACTAGATCGGAAGATAATGTTAATTCTGATTTTGTTGATTTGGGTTATAATAAAGTTCACTGAAATACAGACATTCTTCTGACATAGTATCACCTTAAGACCGGGTTCACAAAACAAAGTTATCTAGTATTCACAAAATAAATCATTGAAGTATTTGTATAAAAAGAATCTTAAACCGTGTTTAGTACATTATCCACTCCATTTGAGATTACATCATGCTGTTAATATTTAACATTATACTATTTTCCTGATACCTGTAATAATCTTCACATACATAGAAGAGTGAATCAAAAAAGCTATCAGACCTTGGATCATTTCTGCAATAAGAATGGAATTAAAACTACAAATAAAATCATCTTACTATTTTTTAAATAATTAACTAACAATACTCACACTGATTGATGCTGGAAACAGAGAACGAAAGAGAGAAATAGCCAAAGGATGACAAGAGTAGCTGTTGGTACAATAATTGTCATCAACATTTCGGAAACATAGTCTCTGGTAGGTAAATTATATTTGTTTGGTAATTTCCAACCTGATCCTCCCATTATATCAGCTTCCGCTTCTTTGTAATGTGCATTTCCACTTTCACTTTCTAATTTCACCTATAAAAATAATTAAAATATATTATCACTATCAAGAAGAAAGCGGGAGACAGTAGCAATGACATTTTTAAATATCCAATTTAATTTCAACTTAATACTAGAAAATTAATATATTTTAATTTGAAATTGTTTCCCACACACATTGCAAAATCCCAACTTTTCAAAGATACAAAAAAATGTTTTAAAGAAATATTCAATTTTTTTCATATTGACGTTTTTTTTTTTTTTTTTTTTTTCAGTAGTATATAATAATAAACACAATTGAAGAGTTGGCGGAAGAGAGGAGATAAGTCACATTTTTTTCTGAATGGAGTTGTACACATCTCCTTGATATTCTCAAAATTCATTACATGACATTCATTGGATGACATTCCCCTTTCATCCGTAGACTGTTCAATTGATATACTATTGACTAGAAAAAATTAACCATTATTTTTATGCATAAAATTTATGACAAAATAATAAAATAACTCTAAATCAAACTGTTTTGGACTTAAATTAATTCACACTTTTACCAACAGTACACAAGCATTTTAGCAATAGACTTATTTTCATATATTTACAAAAAATATATATTTACAATTTTCTTAAACATTTATTGTGCGTTAGAGGTTTATAGTGCATGCGTGCGAGCACGTGTGTATGTGTGTTTTTTTTTTTTTTTTTTTTTTTTTTTATACGAGGGTGGGTGGAAATCTTCAAAAGACACGGATAGGCCCGTACCTATCCGCATGTGGGATTTCTACCCACTAAAACCACCTCCCTACACCTCTTTCCCACCCTCCACGGGACCACCGTTAGGCATTACTTCATGGAGGGTGATTGGCTGTGTGCCGCCTCATTGTTTTAGGCTGCCACTATTTAGGCACGCCTCTCCTTCTCCTCCTTCCTCAGCTTCTTGATGACCTCTGCTGCTAGGCGCTGGCCTGCCATCCAACACTCCTGTGAAAGCAGCATCAGGCTGACGATGCTGTCTACTGTCTACTGTGGGTCCTGAGCCACAGATTCCTAGAAATTCTCCCCTCTCTTCTTGAAAGTGGGGACAGCTAAAGAATACATGCTCTACAGTCTCATCTATTGTTGGGCACCTTGGACATACAGCGGTATTGTCCAGCTTGAACCACACTTGGTAGGCTCTGAAGCAGCCATGTCCTGTGAGCATCTGTGTTAGGTAGTAATCTACTTCCCCATGTTTTCTATCCAGCCAAGGTTGGATTTGAGGTATCAGCCTATGGGTCCACTTCCCTTTCAATGTCGTATCCCAGCTACGTTGCCATCTCTCGGCCGTCTGCTTCCTTTCCTCGGTACTGGAGATGCGTTCAACTCTGTTATATGAGCGTTGTCACTCTTCTGCGACCAGTTCTATCGGCGGCATCCTGGCCACCACACATGCAGCTTTGTAGGAAACTGTGCGGAACGCGCTGATCACTCTGAGTACACTCCGGCGGTAGACAGATACCATTGGTCTCCTGTAGGCCAGTATATCCAATGCCTCACTCCATATCGCGGCTGCGTAGAGCAGAGTAGATGGGACCACACTTACTACCAATAGTCTCCGAGTACTTCTGGGTCCGCCTATGTTGGGCATCAGTCGGGCCAACGCTGTGCTCACTCTAGCCGCTTTATCGCATGCTTGTTGGATATACTCCTTGAACCGCAGCCTCTCATCGGTTATAACCCCAAGATACCTTAGGGAAGACTGGGACCTAATTTCTTGTCTACCCACTCTCAAGGTTATTTCTTCCTTCCTTTTGTGACTACTAATAAGAAGGGCCTCTGTTTTCCTGTCTGCCAGCTGGAGCCCCACTGATGCCAGCCAATCTCGGATCAATGAAATGCTCTGGTTGGCCTTCAAGGTCACTTCATCCTTGTATTTTGCCTCGATCACCACTGCGATGTCGTCGCCAAAGCCCACCGTCTTGGCACCTCTGGCAGGCTAAGCCTGAGGACCATATCGTACATGACATTCCACAGTAGTGGCCCAAGCACTGAGCCCTGGGGTACTCCACCAGTCATCTTAAACCTTTTTGGCCCATCCTCTGTTGAATAAATCAGGGTCCTGTCCCTGAAATAATCTCGAATAATGCTCGTCAGGTAAGTGGGGACACTCATTTCCTGCAGGGCATTCACAATACAGCTCCATCTAGCCGAGTTAAAGGCGTTTTTAACATCAAGCGTGACAACTGTGCAGTAGCATTTCGCACCTCTCCTCCACCTCTTCCCCGCAATAGCCTTCCGAGCCGCGTGTGTGTGTATGTGTGTGTGTGTATACACACAAACACATATAATACATTTATGCTCACTGAGCATCCTCATTAAATTATTTGTAATGCAATAATTATATTATAAGTTAAGCACTACTGGGAAAACACTAGGAAACAGATACACTCCAAACTGCGAGATGATTAACCCCAATGAGTCTACTCAGATTTGCAAAGGCTACTGGCCTGTTTTAAACAGTTTAGGCCAACAGACAATAGGCCTTAATAGGCTGCATTGCATATATGCTGGGATAAAAAAAACAAAAAAAATAATTATATTAAATAATATTATTCAGTAAAATATAATTATAACTCAATAAATCTAATTAACTAAAACTCTGATAATTAAATTTATAACAAAATCAAATCTCTTTAAATGCTAAAATATTGACCATGCTGAATTAATTATAAATTAATAAATATTTTAGGCAGGTCAATAAATTATGGTTTTTGCTGATCAATTTTTTGTTTAGGAAGGTAAAGAGAAGTTTTTACTCTCTAAAGATTTTGGAGAGGCATGTTGGTTGGCTGTGACAACAATGTCAACTGATAGAGGCTATCTCAGTTATCTGTTTCCTGTCAGAGATGTCATTCACGGTCCCCCTAAATATCTTTCAATAGGCCTCAAAAAGCTTTCATCACTCAGAGTAAATGCCAGATGACAGTAGATGACTCTTGCCATTGGATAACACAGCAATAAACATTATTTTTACTTAGAGCGAAAATTTATAAAATTAATTATAAGGGTTCATTACAAACTAAAGTAAGATTTTTATAACATAAAATATGAAAATTGTAATTCAAACTTATTAATATTTTTTTCACAATATACTAAAGAAAAGTCTAACTCAAAACGTAAGAAAAAAAAGAAGAAAGAAATTGAAAAAAAAAAATTTGAGACTAACTTTCTGATACAACTTAAACCATTATATTGAAGTAAGTTTATATCATAAGACTTCAGCTTAAACTATACACAACAAAAACCTGAAGCATGAATACTGCCAAAATACTTACAAGTCTAAAAGAACACCAGTCAAGAAGAAAACCTTGTGATCTAAAATGTCTATCAACAGTGGTTCTTTTGAAGTCTCTTGGGCAGGAGGAGAATTTCAACAAGGGTCTAACCTCTTCTTGTAAATCCATTAATTCTTCTGAAAATTCTTCTCTACTCCCAAGATGAACAACAACCCTTCAAGTATAATGATAAAAACATTAGGGAAAAATGAAAACTGGCTAATAAATTACAAATCATTGTCATACCCTTCTCCTTCCTGTGGTATGAGTGGAAGTCTTGCCCCAAGCTTCACTGCTGAAGCCAAGAATGTTACATACAGATAATTCTTGCTTGATTTCCAGAGTACATCCATAAAGATATTTAGAAGTTTCTGTAACCTATGAGAATCGAAGAGATCTTGAACATTTAAATTGTCTACCTTTAAATGAACTTCATATCTTGCAATATCTGCAAATAATTACTGTGTTGAGGATTGTTCATTTGAAAATAATTTTAGAAATCATTAACAGTTATAAAAATCACCTTGTTTTTCTGTTACATTTAAATGTATAGTTCTGTGTTCTGTCTCATAAGTGTCTTTGTTAATTCCAATGATGTCGAGCTTGGAAGCAAAGAAGAAAATCATTATTGGAATTTTAAATGTTCTTATATATATAAAATACATTCAACTAAATGAATTTGGTAGGCACCTTAAAATTTTGTTGATTAAGAGGAGGTACACCAAAAATAAAACCAGCTCTATGTCTGTCACTGTATAGATAAGACATCCATCTTGGCAAGTCAGGGTTATTAGCAAGTGTTGCTCGATATTTAAAACCTCTTACAGATGCTGTAATAGTTTTTAGTAGAGTTGAGTTGATAGCTGGTAGAATGTTTTAATTATTTCTAATTTATTAAACAACATGAAAAAAAAAATTGCATCTATAAAACATAACTGTAAGAATAAAAAAAATGGATATTTTTATGTAATCACATTTGCTACTGATTTTTTCTGTACATAGGAAATTTAAAATGTAAACAAGGAAAAGTTTGAAATTAATTTTTTAAAAACGAAATGGTATTCAGACCCTCGAATGATTAGTCCATAAACATTAACCTAATCCTAGAGATGCTTAGGACCTAATAAAGGCAAGGGAAGATAATGCAAAGTACTAAAAAAAAAAAAAAAAAAAATTAAAAATTACTTTCAATTATTTTAATAAATTTTGAACTTCCCCTCTTTCACATTTAGAATATAAAATACATATAATCAGTACCAGGAAAATTAATAATAAAACTAATCCAAGTTCTATCATTGTTTTTATGTTGTTTTTTTGGCTTCGACTGTTGTAATATTTTTTACAGACTCCAGCTTTTTTTCAACAGATTTAAATTAGAACATTTATACTATTTAGAAAATTAGAAATAATTAAAAGATGCCAATAGCAAATATTTTGAAGAACCCAGCTTTAGAGTCTAAAAAAAGCCTTATTATTATTGGCCTTAAATATGCAGAAACAGATATTTTGTGCATAAGGAAAAAGGTTGTATTAATTATTGGCATTAGCATTATACATATCTTCATAAGATTAAAATTTAGATTTGTTTTCATAAACAGATTTTAACATTGAATTAACAACATTTATGAATTTTTAGTTACTCCTACTGAGATATTGATATTGTCTGATATTGATTAATATTAAAAACTATAGAGTATGGCATTTTTCTCTTTGAACATACCCTTTCTTTCAAATGTTTTCATTAGCTAAGGGCCCAAATTATTATGAAAAAGTAGTTACTGTACATTATTTTAAATACTATTTCAGAAAAAAAAAATAAACCTCAAACTGATTTAAAAAAATAAAAACATTCCATTTAATAGTAAAAACAGCAACATTGAATTAGTTAATCTATCTCCACATCAGAAAGCAAACGTAAAAAAAAAAAAAAAAAATAATAAATAAAGGTAAACCTAATTTAAAATTTAATTTATTTTATAACTTTAATTTAAAGGTCAAATATCTGCGTAATTTTTTTATTGTGAAAAGTTAATAATTGGTGTTAAATAGGAGTGCAGAAGTGTTAGTAAAATAATCTGCTTACTAAAAAAAATCAGAAAGAATCTTGATAATCTTCGCTGGTAAAAAAATATAATTATATATAAATAAAAACAGATAAATATATATCAATAAAAAATATATAAATATATTTCAATAAAAATTATAATTGTATATAAATTAAAAAAAAAATCTTGGTTGATTACAAAGGTCTATTATTGAAAATAATAAACTAATACAAATATATATATATATATATATATATATATATATATATATATATATATATATATATACTTAAATAAAAAAATATAAATATATATAAATAAAAAATAAAAATATATATTTACATATAAATAAAAAAATATAAACATATATAATTTAAAAAATAATTTCATAGCCAGTAAAAAATTACATGATCTATATTTGACTAATATATTTTAGATAATACCATATATTTTAAATTTGATTTACAATATATTTTTTATATTCTGGAAGGATAGTAATGCAACAGGAATAAGCAGTGGTTTATACGAACACATAAAAATGTCTTATTACTGAAAAAATAAATAGTTTTACTTCCCTTTCTTTTTAATGTATGCAGTTTATAAATTTAGTGCTTTTAAAAAAAATCCTTAAAAGAAAACTGTTGTATCTACAGCATTGATTTAATAATTATTCAATCATGGATAAGCTAAATATCACATAAAATTTAGTTAATTAGGTTGCCACAGTTCTCAAGCATTGGATTGGTTTTAGTAGGTAATAATAATTCTTACAGTTCTCTGTCCAGTTGAAAAGGGTAGAATCTATCTTTTTTATGAATATTTTTGAGGTAAATATTTCTTCTCCTTGGGAAACAGAAATGAAGAGAAGGGTATAACATATTTCCTTTAATGTCTGAAAAAAATAAGGCGATATATTGTAGCCAAAATAAGTGCAGTAGTTTCAATTATTTACAGGAAGAAAGTAGGGACTGAATTTACCATGCTTGAAAAGGTTAAAAAATTCAATTAGTATCTACTATAGCGAAGGGCTAAGTGATAAGGAGACCTTGATAAAGAGTGAGACATGGACTTAGTTGAACGTAGAACACTATCCTAATACGAAGTCAATAAACGTGTGCCAGTGCTGTGCGCAGTCTTTATTTAGCAACAGGGAGCCATTATTATACCAATAATAGTCTATAGTTGTATCCATCATTCATCCGTAAATTTTTACAGTTGTTAGAAGCCGCAATATGTATACCTTAGAGAGTATTTTCCCCTCAATTATTTATTTTTTTCATTCCTTCCCTAAACGCGTTTGATGAATAGCACCGAGATTATTGACGTCAATGAAGGGGGCGTGGTCTAGGTGGACTTCAGTATGGCGGCAAAGATCTGTAAGTGGGGTAGCGACTCAAAACATGGCACGGTCTAAATCGGACCTGTCAAATAAATGTTTTTGCTTGTAATATTTAACATAAAGTTTTTTTCCTTCTTATTTCTTGAGAATTAGGAAAATATCGGTTGCAATGTCTACAGATTCAGTTCCGATCCTCTTGGTGACAGCCAATGTAGGCTCTATATTTGAAGATGTGAGTTTTATTTCCTCATTAAAAAAAAATATAATTCTATTCTATGATCATTAGTGTTAAACCAAGTAACCATTATGCATCATTTTTTTTTTTTATATCCTAAACTTTATATCAATATTATCAATGAAATATATTTTTCTAATGTTAACCGCTAGTTTATATATTCACAATTATATCATTATATTTTCAAATTTAAATTACTTTTACTCCCTTCTATTTCCTTTGCCTTAAATAATTTCATGTTTCAGCCTTCTGTCATGCTGAAAATGTGGACCAACGAGTTCTTGGAAGTAAGATTTCTTTAATGCCTCCACAAAAATATATATGCTTATTCTGAAGTTTACATTCTATTCTATTGTGTTTCAGACTGTGATTCGGTTGAAACCAAAGTTTGTTGCATTGCACTGTCAAGAAGTTGGAGGAAAAAACTACGAGGATAGCATGCAGCATGTAGAATATTTTGTAAAGTTAGTTTTATTTGGTAATATTTTTTATCATTATCAATATTATTTTACCATAATATGTTCATCATGTCCACATATGAGGTCTTTGTGTGTTTATTTCATAATTAAATAATTAATTTATTAGATTAGCTATTTATTTTTCAAAATAGCATATAACTTTAAAGAAATTTTTACCATCTCGATTTGTGTACAATTTCATCTGTTGAGAAAGAAAAATAATAAATTGCGTATTATAAATTTTTTTCAGGCTTTTAATGGAAAGTACTGAACTTAAAATGTTTGATAAAGTTCGAATCTATCTTGATGAAGATTATTCTTCTGCTGAAAACTTTACAGTAAGTATATAAATTAGTGGATATAAACTTATAGACAATTTTATGTGCTTTAAATTTGATAAAGTACATTTCGGTGTTTTTATTTTGTTGTGTGTTCTGATTGTCACAAACAATTGAAGGTTTGAATTCACTGGTCTAAATTCATTTTTTGCCTTTTAAAAAAACAGAGTCATTATTTAGTATCTGCTAATTTAAACAAAAAATAAATCTTATCAATGGGCACTCCTTGTTTTTGTTTTTTAAAACGTTTATTATCTGTTTCTCATGTATTATTGATATTTTATTCAGGCCTTAGGAAACTTTTACTTCATACATGAATCAATATCTGATGTCCTCATGTGGGATTTTGAAGGTATGGTTTCACATTATTTGTACCATTTGTTGAATAAAATAATAAGATTTTTTAAAAAGACAAATAGATGCTAATTTTTGTTTCCCTAGAGCTTTGCTTTATTGCTGTAGAAGGAAAAGAAGTATTTTCTGGAAATATAGAAGATGTTTCTACGAAAGAAAAATCTAAATTTCCTCAAGACTTTTTTCCTGAAGTTAGTATTAGTTATTTGACCTTAGTTTTTCTTATTTTTAACTCTAATATAACTCACTTAATATTTAATATAGTGTAAGTGGTCTCGTAAAGGATTTCAAAGGACTAGATGGAATCTAAATGGAACAGTTTTTGATCTCATCAATATACATTTATTCCACGATGCTTCAAATTTCGTTGCAATGGAGACTGTAAGTTTATTTTTATTTATTATCTTGAAATCTAGTAATTTTTAGGATACTGTTTGTTCCAAGATCAGTATTTTTAATTATTTATGTATATATTAATTATAGTGCATGTTTCTCAGTTTCCTTCAGTCTACTCCAAAACAAGACAAAGAGCTTTGGAGTACACACTTGATAGGTAGGTTTTTAGATTGTGTTATTTCTATTTATTTATTAATGTTCAAAAATTAAAATAATAATAATATTTTTCATTAGGTTTCATAATGATAAGCATGGTACTGCACCATTCTTCTTGTTTGGAGATTTCAACTTCAGAACAGACACACAAGGTGTTATTAAGGTATTTTGAAATAAAATTTTAAAAATCAAATATAATAAAAATTTTGCACATGCTTGTTTATTTTTCTTTATTTCTTCTATGTTCATTTATTTCTTGTCATTTGGCGTATTATATGTATAACCAATGGAACTTTTTTTAATAATTGTTTAACATCATTCAAAGCTTACAAGGCAACAGTTAATTACAAAATAAGGACAAATAAATAAAACAATTAAATAAATCAATGCTGATCCTAAGGAGCTATAATCCATTGATCCTGTCTGATTCAATGCTTTCCTTAAATTTAAGGCATTGTGAATGATGTTGCTGAATTGTTTCCTGAAGGATGGTTATCAAGCAATAGGTAGTGGCCTCCTCGTCATGTGAACTAAGGCTGAGGGGCCTCCTCCAGGCTATCTTTGTTTTATTTTAGTTTTATGTATGGGTCTTTCTTTTTCATATCTGATGTCCAAAAACAGGTTCACACTAAAATTATATTTCAGGTCCGAAGTTTAAAATATTTAGTTGTCAACACGTAATAATACTTAGATCCATTTACGGCCCATTGAAAAATATTTCTACATGAAGAAGGTGCACAAAACGGGAAATATGCTCCTTGCGTAATGAACCTGATATTGTGAAAATTGTTAAGGTACTCTGGGCAGGTCATGTAGCCAGAATGGGTACTGATGAGATCTCAAGAAAACGTCTTAATGAAGATTTATATGAAACCCGATTGAGAGACCGCACGAAGCTTTGGTGGGCGGATGGTATTGGAGAAGATTCATATCATATCATACCATACCATTTGAGTAGAATAGTAGTTTTCAACACAACCTAATCTTTTTTAAAAATTCATACATGAAAGGCCTTTTATGGTGCCAAACTTCATTGCAAGAAGATTTTGGAAAAGACAGATAGCAAATAGGTGGTCAGGATTCCTTTAATTTTCCATGCATGTCGGTATTGGAAGTTTTTAGGTGGCTGACAACAAATTTGCCATCAGATTTTGGAAGTTCAAGATTGCTGATTTTGAGGTCCCACATACTAAAAATGATAGATTCGATATGACTACAAAACCCTCTGTTTTTGGGTTGAACAGAGAGTCGATGCATCCAACTCAATCTTTCATTCATCATTTGGCAAATCTAGCCTAAATCTAACTTCATGAACTGTCGAACCACCATCAATTTTAAATACAGGAGCAATAAGATTATACCCTTAGGATGTCCTTATCGATTTTATGAATTTTAGATTATGAATATTTATATGATTTTTATGAATAATGAATGATATTTATATGAATATTATATGATTTTTATGAATTTTAGATTAAACATTAATATAATGTTATAGTCCACAAAAAACATCATTTCAATTAAAATGGTTGTCTTAAATCATGATTTAATTGCTAAATTATTAGCATTTAATGTTAAATGCTTTACATTTAAAGGTTGATGTTCTGTTGCAAAATTAATCTTTATGTGCCAATTGCTTAGAAACCTGAGAATAAAGGTTTACAAGCAAGACTATTGTATTTCCTGCTAACCATAGATATGACACCGTCCACTTCTTTCAAGGGTGTCATATAACACCTCAAAATGTTTTTGAAAATAAAGATTACACAGAATATTTGCCAAGACAAAGTAATTAGATAACTTGAGAATAGGAATACTGGAATTTTGCATTGATAATAATATTCTCATAGGGAAATCGTTCTATCCTCACAAACAGATTCACAAGATTACATTTTCAGCTCCAGAAAGGAATGCAAATTCTATTATTGATTATTTCCTATAAAGCAAAGACATTAGAAGATATTTTGCAGATGTGAAAGTCTTATGAGGTACTGAAATAGGAAGTGACCAAGTGACTGATACGCAGATAATAAGAAGCATAAACTGAAAACATATAAGAAAATCGACATCAAGCAACTTTAGGACCTGTCAAAAAGAAATCTTTATGAGACTAAACTCTGACAACGATTCCAGAAATTGGATATAAATCAGGACCTTGATAACTTCTGATCGAAAATGAAAGCATGGATAATAGAAACTGCAACATCAATATGTGGAATGCAGCGGATCTGCATCAAAGGAAAACAGAGGAAAAAAAAGTCACTCAGAACTGGCAGGTTTATATAAAGAAAAGAAACATTTCCAATAGAGCCGTAAAGGAGACAAAAAACCACCCATGGGAAGATTTTGATAGAACTTTCGAGGAGGACCACAAATAAAATATTAAGTTGTTTCGGAAGAAGTTCAAAGTATTAAGATATAAACAATGCAAAGAAATGCGCAATATTAAGAGCTTGAAATGAGATGTTATGTCAAAAGAAAATAATTTCTAAAAAACGTGGAGGCTCTTTTATGAATAATATTTCTCGTCCAAACTAATGGTTCTAGTCCAGATAAATGAAGGAAATGAAGATTCGTACAAGGATACAGAGGAAGGCAAAGTGGAGCGAGCTATATTAAAGACAATGACTGGAAAAGCTCCAGGAAGAGACAATATAGCTCCAGAAATCATGAAATATGTTGATATGGAAACGAATGGCCCAGTGAGATGGAGATGGATGGAGGATTAGAAGGAACAGGGAGCTTTATGATCTTTTACGGAGATATGGACGTTGTAAAGGGGAGGCTCAGTTGGGCTGGCCTTGTTGGTAGGATGGAAGTAGAAGAAATTTCTAGGAACGTAGTGGACACCGCCCTTCACGATACACGACGGACTGGTAGGCCAAGGCTTTGATGGGCAGGAGTGGCAGCAGACGCACGGAGCCTGCTATGGATCAGAAGCTGGAGAGCGGCAGCACAAAATCGGGCCGAATTGTGGCGGCTCATTGAGGAGGCCAGGACCCACCCAGGATTGTAGCGCCACGTAGGTAGATAGATAGATTAGGGATTGATAAATTATTTGCCACTTCTATAAATTTGTTTTATTGAAAACTAGTTTCGAATGTTATACATTCATCCTCAGTTCAATGTTAAAATGGATTATATTAAACATAATCTATAATATGGATAAACATTAAACCTTGAACTGAGGATGAATGTATAACATTCGAAACTAGTTTTCAATAAATCAAATTTATAGAAGTGGCAAATAATTTATCAATCCCTAATTAGAGTGATCCTTCTATACCATCATGTGGATGTCAAATGAGATAGATAGATAATTGGTGAGGAACAAGCAGCTTTCAGACCAGTTAAGCAACTAAACTCTACCTATCATGACCTGACAGGCTAGTTTAAATGGACAAGAATCAAAGGAATTTAAATCAAGAAGGGGGTCAAACAAGGAAATAGTCAACAAGTTCTCTGCTGTTCCTACTTTACTCCATGGATGAAGTTACAACAATATGCGAATAACGAACAGAGAGAACGCACTCAGGAAAATGGAATCTTCTCCCAGTAGTTCTCTAGTTCATTTCGGACTCCCGAGTAAATTCTTCCAGCAGTCTGTTACAGAATGGAACGAAGAACTCAAATGTGCGAGCATGCTATTAACAAAAAAAAAAAAAAAACTATACGCTAGTAATAAAAAGCAAAATCCTTCAGATGAGCAAAAACCAAGAAGAGGTGCGTATATTATGCAATGGTAAGGAACTGTAAATCATCTCAGATTACACCTATCTTGAAACCGTTATCAACTGAACTGGAAAAGTAGACAATGAAATTTCTCATGGAATAGGTAAAGCAAATTCTGTCTATTACCAAATGTGTAATACAGTTGTAGGGAAAAGAGATATTGGGCAAGATACAAAACTGCATGTGCTTAATACGATATACCTTCCGATACTCCTGTACGGTGCTGATAGCTGGATCCTGACTGATAGACTTTTAAGTTAGATCACAGCCACAGAAGTGAAATTCTTCCGAAGAATTGCTGGAAAGACAATTGGTGATTGAGCTAGGAATGACAGAATCAGGGAAGAACTGAAGGTGTGCTCAATCAAGGAAAATATTGAGAAGACAGTTGGTTTGGGCATGTCTGCAGGATGGTGAGAGACAGAGACCTTATAAAAGTTATGGAATATCGCCCAACTGGAAGCAGGCCTCGAGGATGTCCAAGAATATCGTTCATCAACCAAGTGAAAAAGTTAGCAAGAGCCCGTGGTAAAATATTAAAAGAAATAAAAAATCTTGTCAAAAATATAGATGCCTGGCAATCTTGAGTGGATATGCTCCCATGCTGAAAGGCACTGAGGGAGATTGGGAATGAAGATAATAGGCAGCAAGAAGGGTTCATAATGCAGAATTGTGGGGCAAATCTGTATCCAGTAAATATAATTGAAGTATAAGTATCGTGGTGATTGAAATGGACAGGGAATATTGTTAGGCTAGATAAGGAATGAATCACTAATTAGTGATTTTTTATATTGGTAGGATTTTTTTTTATTGGTAGGATTGTGTTAGATCTTATGGATTTTTTAAAATGGTTTTCTGGGTCATTCTCAAAAAAAGATCAAATTGGGTTTCCAATGGCTTTTAAGACATTTCCTTAAATCTGTTAAATCTTGAAAAAAAACTTTAATTTCAGTTGTTAGATATGACTTTTTTCATTTGGTTTTGAAACTGTTATATAATTTTGTATGAAAAAATGTCTAAAGTCTCAAAATTTAATTCCCTCAAGGTATCCATAACCGACACTGACACCTTTTGTAGGTTCTCCTTCAAATGGTATCTTGATTGGGTGTGTCCTTTTATTTTTTAATCTGTTTTTACCAAGTAATCTTTTGTTTTTTTTAATTGATAATCTTATAAGTGTTTGGTTGATTCTTTTAAGCCATATTTTTGCTATTGTAAAATGGCTATTCTAGTTGGATAAATATAAATTTGTAATTCCCTAATCTTGATGATTTTATTTAAGACACCTTCTTAAACCTATTTAGGTATTTGTATGAGGAATGTGTACATGGGAAAACCATTCAGACTTTCTGATTCTGAGAAATGTCACAAATCATGAAAAGAGAGTATGCTAATATACAACATTAGGAAATTTGAGTATTATCATAGTTCTGAATCAAATTAAAACTTTATCACTACCGTAATCCCCTCATCCATTACTAAATTAATGAAATAATTCTCTCAAAATCATGTCATTCCCTCGAAGGCAATGTAATTCCGCCATGCCAATAATTTCTTTACTTATTTTAATGAAATTACAGGGATGATTTTGATGATATAGATGTAGGAGAAAATAGGTTTGAACACGTTGAGAAATTTAAGTATTTGGGGTCTATGATTACTAGAAAAAACGAAATTCAAGAGGAATTAAAAGCACGGTTAAAGGTGGAAAATGCTTGTTATTTTTCGGTATGAACATTAGTTAGGTCATGCATTTTGTCCATAAACTTAAAACTGAGAATATAAAAAACTATTATCTTGCCTACAGTTCTGTACGGGTGTGAAACGTGGTCGCTAACCTTGAAGGACGAACAACGCCTTAAGATCTTCGAGAATAAGATATTGCGTAAAATATTTGGTCCGAAAAAGGATGATTCAACTGGAGAATTTAGGAGGTTACACAACACGGAATTGCGGAGCATGCACTCTCTTAATATAATCGAAGTGTTGAAATGGGCTTGCAAAGTTGTTGGATTCAGTAACGAACGAATTCCTAAAAAGTTAATAAACACTGAGCCGACTGGTAAAGGTGTGAGGGCTAGACCGAAACGTAGGTGGGAGGATTGTGTTAAGGGTGATCTAATGGATTTGGGTTTGGACGGTAGGCAGTGCACCGAGGTTTGTAGGCAGCGATTGGTGATATTGTCATCGAACCTTTGGGTTTGCTAAGCCTTTTATTATTATTTTTAATGAAATAAATAATAATCCTGAAGAGCCGCTGCGAGTTGTATTTCATTCGAAATTAAGTCATGAATATTGTAGATTTTTTAGGAATCGTTATTTGAATAGTCAGTTGTGAGAAAAAAAATCTAATTTGACCTTTTTTTGGGAATGGTCCATATATGAAGTTTGATGGAAAGTTTGTATAAGAGGAGAAAAAAAATGAATCAGGTAATTCAATTTTGTCCCCTTAAAAATACTTTCCCTGAGACACAATACACTTGCACCATCTTTTTCCACTTAAAGGCTCCTTGGAAGTCTTCTATTTTGAGGTTGCTTCATCATTTCTGTTTTGATGCCTTCCACCTCACCCAAATTAAAATCTAATCCTACTGTGTTAAACTGCTGAAAAATTTTCTATTTATTTCTTTAAATTTCTATGTATCAAGCAGTTATTGATTTGGAGCTGAAGGATAATGCTCAGTATCACTTTTATGGCTGTTAAGAGATTAAAGGCAAGCACATTTATCGAGACCCATATTCATTTGAATATCCTCACTGAAGCTAATTGATAGTTTAAGAAGACTACACCCAGATCATTCCCATTCCTGGGAAAAACCTAATATCATCGATATGAAACTAATAGAAAATCATTTTTTCTGAGCCAAGATGGTAACCTTTAACTGAAGAATGTAACAAAACACCCAAGGGTTGACAGCCTTAAAGAAACAAAGTGGGCTTCCAGTCGTCCACGAGTATTCCTCTACTAATGGCTATTTTTTCATTGCATAATTGTTCTTTATTGCCAAGAGTGTTCAGAGACTCTTTAAATTTTCATTATTATTATTTTTTTTTTTAAATATACAAATACATTTTTGCACACCTCGATATAATTTATATGTTGCCTACCTTTTCATTAGTGGTAGTTGAAAGTTTTGTGAATAATTAAAAATTCCTTAAAAAAAGAAATTAAAATTAAAGTTGAACTTATTTATAACGTCTTCCTAATATTCCTACATTTTCTGTCAAAATTATGATTTTTTTTTAACTAATCGATTTTGACCAGTTTTGATGTAAGTTGTTATTTTCATTTTTGTTTCAAAAGAAACTGTCAGTAGTGCTTACTTAATAATTTCTGTTAATAAGGAAATTCATTTTTTATGGTTTGCAGATTTAACCTTTAGATAATTCTTTTAATAAAAATAATAATTAAAAGAATCAATTAATTCTTTTAATTTCAGAAATTGTCTGAAGGGCTGGATGAAGTAAAGGTGGAAAATGGTAAGAACTGTAAGTTAGAATATAAAGATTCCAGTAGCCAGGTTGTTTTCAGTGTTGGAAAGAAGGAGTTTAGCCATTTCAAGCATCAATCCATTTTTGGAGAAGAACCGTGGGTAAGACATGTTGGCTCCAATCAATTTGTTTATTCGCCTGTTTTCTCCTTTGTAATAGATAATATTTTCTTTGTAACTATTATTTTTATTGTAGTTGAAGGAATTTGATAAAGAAATGGAGGATTTTTGTGGTCAACTGTTCGAGTTTCCAATTGACTTTCCACCCTCTTATCCATTTGTTGAGGATAGCAATGTAAGTGCGGATTACATGCAAACAAGATGTCCTGCCTGGTGTGATAGGGTTGTTTTAAGTCAGACAGCAAAACCTCTCATTTCCTCTGTAAGTTGCCATAATATTTAAATTACAGTGAAACTCCTCTTTATCCAATAGCCACAGGAACTTTTTTGTTTTTGTTTCTGATTGGTGACCATTGAAAAAGTTAATGTTTACAACAAAAAAAAGAGCATTAATTGTTTAATTGTACATTGATATAATGAGTTTGATCAAAATCGTTTGAGCCTTTTTCAAGAAAATTTTTAAAATGTTTAAAATTGATAATATAAAGTTCACTTCTGGTAAGTTGATTTTGGTGAGAAAGTTGCTGTAACATCAAAGGCATATACCTACCTCAAATACTTAATTCCAATTTCGTACAACTTTTTGTTTTTAAGCTAGATTGACTTCCAACATGCACATATAAATTTTATGAGGTTTGGATTCAGGGGGCTTTAAAATGTGTATTTCATTTATAGATACATGAAAGTAAAACATTAAATAATAAATCATTATTAATAAACTTTATATCAATATCAATAAATATTAAATAGCTAGACTATATCTGTTATATGATTCATGATTATTTTTCAATGCAATTTTTAAATAAATTAAAAATTTTGTAATCAAAGCATTTATAATGTTATTTAAAAATAAAAATGTAAAGTACTTATTTGAATTTTAAATTTTGAAAAGGGCACATCTTAATTTTTATTCAAAATGGACTTTTTGATTTTTTTTTCTCATTCATACTGATATTTTATGAGCGAGAACTATCTGATTGTTATAATGAGGAAATACATGAAGAAAATAATATCTGCTCAAATAAGGCCAATGGTTCAACTGAAATCCAGGTGCTTGTGTCTCCTGAATTTTTTTTAATTTTTGGTGATGAGCCCTTTTCGAAATTCACAATTCATTTGTACTCGAGAAGTAGTGCATTAATAAAATAATTCAGCATCAAATTTGACAAGATTATTAATTTATTTCTTATCCTTTAAAAAGGATTAATTCAGTTGTATCAATTAGAGGATACTTATTGCAGAAGTATAGAAATTATACATTGCTTCCCTATTATTGTGGCTAGAGTTTGTAAAATTGTCTGATCTAAAACGGTGTTATGTTTCAAAGAAATGCCTGTTAGGAGGAGTTTCACTGATATTTTAATGGTTTATAAAAATTTATTGCATTAATTGTTTTGTTCTTTAGAAGCATGAAGATAAAGTAGAGTACAGTCTCATAGGTATCAACTCTTGTATGGGAGACCACAAGGTAATGTTTATTATTTCAGTTTTGTCTTCTGACAGTTTAATCTTATAGGTTTTATAATAATTTAGAATATCGTTTGCCTATTTGCAACTTCAGTTTTAGATCTAGTATCATAGATGAGTATTAAATAGACATTTTATTTTATTTTGACTTATATAAACAATATAGAAACTGTTATGAAGTTATTAAATTTCGCTTAAACTGTAATGTAATCTTTTTAGGCAAAATACTTTGATTCTGAGTCTTTCTCTTCTACTTTTTTTATTCTAATATTATTTGTTATTATTATTGTGCAGCCAGTGATGCTCTTCTTTATTATGGAAAGGTATTAGTGGTATAATTTGTATTTAATTTTGTTCTATATCCATTTGTTTGTGTGTATGTTTTTGTTTTTTAATTTTATTTATTTATTAATCTATCTTCTTTGACTTTGTAATTTTAGATTAATATGAACATTTTATTTAATACTGTTAGAATAAATTTTTTTCTGTGTTGTTTCAGCCAGTGTATCTAACTGGATATTTAGCTAGCGGAGCAGGTAGATTGTCCTGTTGTGACACTTACTCCAAACCGAACACTAACAAAGATGAGACAGTTTTATTTGACTTAGGACCAGTAGAATCAGAGAACCAAGAGGATATGTGTACTATAGCGGAGATAGGTCCGATACCTACCCCACTTACAGAGAGATTTATCGTTAAAAGGGTCCACTCGGCCTCTATAGTCGAAGTTAAAGTTGGCCTCGTCAAGGTGAATAGTTGTCGGGGTAATGATTCTTGGAGGTCTAGGTCGTGTTCTGTCTCTGGTGCGAAACCACCATTACGTGCATTCTCTAGGATGAGGTTGATTTCGAGCGAAGCATCACTTACTAGGGTTCAGTCCCATCATAGTTCCTCCTCAGAGGAATGGTTTGAGGAAGAGGAACCGCCTTCCTCTAGACCTAGCATAAGTTATAAAAAAAAGCACCGTAAGAGATGTTGTGTTGTCATTTGATGTTACCAAAGTAAATTTAATTGATAATTTTTATTTATCATTGATTTTATCTGAGTAATGTTTTAATCCTCTTTTATTTTGTGACTCAATATTTATATTTTTCCAAATAATCCAATATTTCTTCAAAATAGTAAATTGTAATAAGAATTAAAAACAAATTTATTTTCTACTACATTTATAATATGGACATAAAATATTATTCTTTTAAAAAATTACAATTTATTTATTAGATAAATCATTAATTGATCTGTATAAAGTAAATATCTATATTTTTTAATACAATTGTAATTTAAAAATCTTAAGAATTTTGGTCATTGCTCATTTCATTTTTGCAAATCTAAAAAGAAAAGAATAAATGTTACTATAAAATAGTTTACAGAATTTTATTTAATTTTTTCATTTATGAATAATTTCTGTTATCGATATAATAATAGAAACAATAACAATTTTCAGTTATTTCAGTATTTTTATTGGCTTGAAACAATTTTTTTTGTGGCACACCCAAATAAGAAACTCATTAACACACTTTCCGATCCGATCTCCAATCAGGAAAGAAGATCGCTATCCACAATCTGCAATTTCTTTCTTCTGATCTCCCCATTAGTCAGTACCACTGAGACTCGTGACCTGATCACACCCTCATAATTGCACCGTTTTTGCCTAAAAATTAGGGTTGTCCTTAAAACTTTGGTCACCTTTCAAAAGCCTCCACTATAAACAAAATTTTTGACAAAAAAGTGTCATAAAGGGATAAAAAAATTTGCCCATTCAATACTGTTTGAACAATTGAACTCAGACGATTTTCTAATTTTTTTTTTACAAATAAATGAGGAATGTTTTATGGAATTGCTGAGAATGGTGAAGCCAATCATAAATACATATTTTACATATCGACTGCACATAATTGAGAAACATTTTTTTGCTATGGAATTTTTAATTTTTATAAACCCCAAGAACAACAGTTATTTGTTAGTAAAAATCATAAAATGATTTTGTAGTACACTGTAGATGTATACCCACATATAACAAAGTTTACAAAACTTATGTCAAAAATGATTTAGGTCCACTACTTAATATATTTACATATATGTATATAATGAAATCTAAGAGAAATGACATTTTGACATTTCAATCAAAAATTATAATCTAATTCTTTGTTATAAATGATTTTTTTATTTTAAATTAATAAATTAAGATTAAATTAATAAAAATATAATCATATAGGTAAAGAATATTAAATGGTTCAAATAATGTGATTAATGAATTATGAATAAAGAATATTAAATATTAAATATTGTGTAAGTCTGGCAATTGACAACAGGTTAACCCTCCTAATATATTAAACTAAATATAAAAGTCCTTCATTATTTTCTGTTTTACCTATTGTTTAAAAAAAATTATTCAGTTACATTTCATTATACTATATTGCATCAATTACTTTATCATTAAATAATAATTTGAGCATAATATTCTGTTTCAAGCCAGTAGAAAAATTTAATGACTGAAAGAAAAGCAAGTCGAATAGAGTAGTTTTATATTTTATAGTTACCAAAGAGGATTTCTGTAAAGCTTATTTTATTTTTACTAATTACAGTATTCGTCTAGGTCATATTTCCGAATTGTGATCATAGTTGTTATTTGAATCTTAAAGCTTCGATTAAGCCTCGATTTTCTCTTGCCTTTTAGACATTAATTATAGTTGTAGGGATTATAAAATAAAAGACTTAATTTAGTTTAAGAACTAGTTTAAATAAGAACTGACATGATGTCACCGGAAGATCTGTTTTTTAGTTGACAATGACTGTTCACATTTACTTTTTATTTTATTCGTAAAATGTTGTAGTGTAGATAACAAGTTTGGTTTTATGTAATGCCTAATGTATGATTTTTTTAACTGAGTTTATTTGTTTAATATTTATAAGTTTTATGACGTTTCAATATCCAATTTTGCATGATTATCTATTTTCAATTGTCTGTATTTTTGTTTTATATATAGATATATATTTTTTTAATTATGATTTTTTTTTATTCTACAAATTATAATAGCTTAGCTTGCTCTTATTTCATTCTATTAGATGTTTTGAAAATTATTATTTGTTTTTATGATTCAGTCAGTTCAGAAGTGAAACTATGACAAAGTATTTTAGTTCTGGTGATTTCCTATTTGTCAATATTTTAAAACCCAATATCCCGGCCCTTCTCTTATACATACCACTGGCTATAGTTATTATATTTTAAAAATATATTCTAAAAAAATATAAAGTTCATGATTATTCTACAGCTATCATGATTTATTTTTTTGAGTTGAAAATATTAGTGCAAATATGTACTATCAAACATGATTAAAATAAGGCATGTCACCCATCACATTGTAATAAATTATTTTTTAAAACATATTGTTACATTAAAAAAAATCCATTTTTACTATAGGTAAACCTATGGTAAAAATGGATTTTTTTACTTTTATTTTTATAATTATTTTTTACCATTAATTTTACTGAAATTGGAGGGTTTCACTTTAAAAATTGAAAATATTTTCTGTGTAAATGATTAATTAATTTGATTATTTTACTCTGTAAGGTATTCATAAAAATCAATTTCGGTTTTTAAATCATTGTTACTTGTTTGTTTTTATAAAAGCTTGCCCAAAGACTTTATTCTTTAGCACGAATAAATCTTAACAGTTAAAATATATTTTCAATTGATAAAATGCTTAGCAAATAACAATTTTCGATAACATTCTCATTAAAGCCAGTATACATGTTTTTAACTTATGATTTCAGTTTCAATTTGTAATAATAATTCCAAATACATATATAGAGAGTTATATGCTACACTCTTTTATAATGACAAAATAAAAAAACATATTCATAATCATTTTTGATTTACTTTATTTTATTTAATGCTTTTGTATTTTTTCTCTTGATTTTGTAGGTGTATATTAACCGAATTTGTTTTCTTTTATCCTAATGGAACTTATACTACAAAGAATATTAACAAATAGTGTATTGTTGAATTTGACGTGATTTTAGCATTAAAAATAATTATGCAGTAAATTTGTGGAATCAAGACTGATAGCAAACGTTAGGTTTGAGCTTCCTTAAAAAATGAGCAATTTATAAATATACATACATTAAACATAATTTTTGTTTTCAAATATTTGTTTTTTTAAATTCAAACTGATTGTGGCTTTTAAGAAATCTAATGGGTTTAGAATATAATTTTTTTTATGGTTTTAGGAGACTATTAATAATAATTAGATACATCAGTTTTAGTCTACATATATCTCTCCATCGAACCATGTCAATATCTAAATCTATTATATCTTATATTAAATCTAAAGATCATTCTCCATCATTTATCCTTTGGTTTGGCACTGATTACATTTCTTGTAATTTTTCTTTATCCAGGTTAATAGTTTTATAGAACCATTTCAGTTGGAGAAGGATATAAAGTACAGACCATGCATAAAGTTACTGATGTGGACATTTAAATTAGAATGTTTGAATTAGCGTAGTTACTTTGTTACGTGTTAGCAGTGATATTCTCCAATAATTATTACAATCCATTGAACTGGAATCAGTATCTAATCCTTCCATTGTTTCAGCATTTTTCTTTTTCCGAGATATTTATAGAGACTAAAGCCCACTACACATGTTTCATCCAAAAATTGTTCGTCATTTTATCATTGGTAACTCTGCAGGTGAAAACAGTTCATTTTTCAGTGGTCAGTGATTGTGATTACTTCTTGTTTTTTTCACTGTGTTAAAATGTGTGATAGAGATAATGCTGTTAAATTTATGAACCCGTCTTTTCTTAACGACTTCATCGAAGCCTATTGGCAGTTCTTATGCTTATGGAAAGTGAAAAGGTACAAATATAGAGACAGCAACAAGCATGACAAAGCTCTCTATAACCTTTTGCTTATGTCTCACAAAACCATTCCCGATACGGACATAAATTCATAAAAAGTAGAATTGATTCACAGAAGCAAAGCTGGAAGTGGTTTGTTGGCATTTCCCTCTATTCTGTGTAGAGAGTCACACCCTTGAACTTAGTTTGTCGGACGGATCCTGCTTGTGATTCCCTTTTGTGTAGCGGGCTTAAGCACCATACAAATATGCAAAAAATATAAGGTAGGATATTTGAAAAAATAAGATTCAATGTTTAATCTGTACTACTACTACCTATGAAGAGTCTTGAAGTTTGTAAGGACATACTGTTTCTTGACCAACGGTTATGCAAAAAGATGATTTGGTCAACATCCATGCTCAATCCTCAAGTTTATTCTTCAACCCGATGAAGGTCCAGGTACCTACTTTATAGAGACTGAATGGGCCCTAGGAGGATCTCTGGAACCCAGAGCTGATCCATAGTTAATATAATAAAAAATTTTCTGCCAACAATAGGACTCGAAGCTGGGTCAGGGAATTAGGAGTCTGTGCTTTACTCACTGACCTACCCCATTCCTTACTATATTTAAAGATCACTCCTTTATGATATTAAAAGAAAAAAATTCAGGATTTTTAAAATAAAATAAACTATATCATAGGCGTTATGGATTTATCCATAAAAGTTAGTCAAATAAGGCATTGAAAAACTTAGTCATATTTGCCAGATGAAAATATATGGTTTGCTTAGTGAAGAAATGAACTGTGAATTTTTTACAATTTTGGACTTAGTGACTTTCGTGAATTTTGGACTTAGTAAAGCCAGTTACACTTTAGTTTATATGCTACACTTTAGAGTTTTATGCTCGAATGCCCACAATATGTTTTTTGTTCTAAAAATGATAGAACCTGAAGTTGTCATTACCCAGTGCATAGGCAAATTTAATTTTTCTTTCTTTAAATTCTGTATGTTACATTTTCACTTCTGATACTGATTAATTTTATGATGTCTTATTTTGATGATAAATAGTTTATTTTTTAAATCAACAACTAGTGCTATAACTTAATTATAATAAGCACTCTTAGTTAGATTGGGGGTTTACTTTATATGTATTGTATGTGTTAGTCCAGGGGGCTCCCAAATTTTGACTGATCAAGATAAGATACACACCACGTTTCTATAATTCACCTATTGATGAAAAAAAAAAAAAAAAAAATCAGTTTATATATGTATTACACATATTTTTTAAGTCAAATTTAGTAGAAACCTTGTGTTTTACTATTCACTATTATGGTTCTTAGTTCAATTCCCTACATAAATTGTAATTATTCTCAACAGTCATCTTTATGAAATTAATTTTCAATGTTGGATAACTTCAAGTTTTATCATGATCTACTATTTGGGAACCCTCTTTATTCCCCTTTTATCTACATTTTCTACTTCTGCAACATTTTTTTTTCATTAGTTTAAATATATTATTCAAAAATTGAATCTTACTTTTATTAGACTGTTTTATGATACTTAATTATTCATCTTCATTCTTTTAATTAAAATTTAATCTCTTGTCATCGAACAGTATTTCGTTTTCTTACTCCTTATTAGATTATTATAAAGTGAAGTCCTTTCGCTTATTACCACTTGTTTTTGTAGTTATATTTTTCCTTAAGTCCAAAAATGCGTTAGATTTCTTCATATCATTTACAGACAACTTTTTTTATTGAGTTGATTTTTTTTTGTAGTGTATAAGAATTGTATTCTGTACGTGATTTTTTTTTTTTGCTTTTGTATATTATATTATTTTTTAAATTTTATTTATTTTTTTAATAATTTGTTTGATCATTGTTTTCAAAACCTAATATTATGGTAAATGGATTTATTTTTGTAATAATAAGTATAAGTCTTAAATAAATATAATTAGATTTATAAATGAGAATTTAAATTTGTATAGAAAATATATTTTTACTATATCATTTTGAGTTTTCTTTTTTGAATCGAAATGTTCACTAAAAAAGATACTTAAAACTGTTGAGAGAATTAAATTAATAGAGGAGACAAGTCAAATCAATTGAAAGTATTAATATCTAAAATCATTATTTTGCTGATTCTTTGCTGAAGTCATTGAATTGATTAAAGCTGTACTTCTTCTAGTGTTTTTATATAAGCATTGGTTACCTAGTTGCATTTTCATATAAATATAATGGTCTGCAGCGAGTTCGGAAGTTAGGGCCGGTTTCGATCTAGCAATACAGTACTTATATTTTTTTATATACATTTTTTTATTCATGCTTCACTTCAAATGTATTTCTATTGAATGGAAAGGAATCATAAACCAGTTATCTTAACTAGCTATGCGTTAATTAAGGTAAACTTGATGGCTTTTCAAGTGTTAAAAATTAATGGGTTGGGCTCTTATAATATTTGTCAATTAATTTCATTTGAATGCTGTTATAATTATCGAAGACCATATAGATTAAAGTAGAAATAAAAGTAAGTTTCAAGCTCTGCTTAAAGTTAAGAATTAACTTTACACAAAGATCAAATCATTTCGGAATAATTAATAAAAGTGATGTAGTTCTAAAAATAAAAAGTAATAGTATAATTAATCGATACATAAAACTGATCAAATTATTATAATATGCATATATAGCAAAACAAATATTTAAAATGATGTAATTCAGTAAATATTATTTCCTCCATTAATTAGAATTGATTTTTATTTGATTACTAAAATTTTTAGTTCATGGACTGACAGCAATTTGCTTTTGTATATGAATCATTTTTGTTAAAGTATAGTATGTTAAAGGATTCACAGAATTTTATGATTATTTTTCTTCTGTATTTGCTATTACCTTTCAAGGGGTCAATTAATCGCTATATGTCCCTTCTTGGAGGGTAGTATTTACTGAAATAATATTTTATATAGAAAAATAGATTTTTCTTTAAACTGTTTATTTAATTTTTGGTTGTTGTATTAAATGTCAAATGCTGGAATACACTGAAATAAAATTTATTTTGGATCAACTATATGCAAAAATACAATAAATTTAAAGAATGACAGCTATAAAGAATGAACTAGGAAAAAATATAATGAATCATCAAAAATAAAATCAAAGAAAAAAAGAAGATAAATATAATATATAATTTAATAAAATATTATATTATAATGTATATAGTTAGGAAAATTACAAGAAATATTAATTTAAAAATTTGTTGAGTTTATTTTCTATTTGTATTTTTGATATTATTGTTATGAATAGTTTATAATAACTAAAATACCAAATCACAGTATGTAGTTACTTTTTCTTTTTGTTTGAAGCAATGTAAATTTGCATGTTGCGTATCATTTATACGTAGTTTGTAATGATTCAAAATAATAGCAATTGCCATTTATCTACTAGTCACATTGTTCATAACTTAATTTTTTGCCTTACTTTATGATTTTAGTACAAATAGTGAATATTTCCAGTTTGCTATGCATATTTGAGGCACTCGGTTGTAAATCAGAGTATCTGCATTTTTTGTGAATTAAAGTTTTTGGCAAGAAATGATTCCTTTCGGCTGATTCCACAGGTTGTTGAAAGAATGTGGAGAAAATTTGTTTTCTTTAAAGAATAATGTTTTTATTAAGTTATGGTAAGTACCTGTTGGCTGAAGGTAAACCATTGTAATTAAAAAACATGTTAATATTGTCAAAGCTTTCATTTTGTCAGTTACCATGTTTTAGGACCGAGCTCCTTATTTAGTAACATTGGATTTAGATATCATTTATGTTTTAAGGGATATACCTCATTATTGTTTATGCGCTTTAAAAAATGTTCTAAACTTTGTAAATTATGAAGATACTTGTTTTATAAATTATTTTGTGTACACTTTATTTTCTTAAAATGCATATATCTACTAATAAATTATGTGTAATGGATTGTGCTTGAGCTTTTTTTTTTTTTTTTTTTTTGCTTTTTCTGCAACTATCCTTTAATACTTTTTCCTTTAGTAATGTGATGCTTTTATTTAAAAACTTTGTACTCAGTGTTTTATATAAATATATATATATTTTTTTTTAATTTTTAATGTGTGCATGGTTTCTGTTGTCCTAGAGTGATTTTTTTTATATGTTAGGTGTATTTATAAAATATATATATTCGATTCTAGGTTCACTGGAGGTGATGTGATTCATGACTAGCAGGAAATATTGTATGTGGTGAAACGCTTAAGTATTGAAGTTGATTTACTATGAACTCTTATCTCCTTAAAATATTATTTCAGGACAATTATTGCTGTTTTTCTGTTAGTTTATTCAAAGCAGAAACATTATTATTACATTCCATAATTGCCATCACACCTTAAGTTTCTATATATTTTCTTCTATAGTTAAATAATGGTGTTTATAATTGTTTTAATGGAATGAAATATAATGAATAAGTTTATAATGAAAATGGGATGGTGGTAGTTTTGATTTTTGTTGCGGAAGATATTCAAGTTGTAAAGAGTTTGTATTGTAATTTCATTTGAATGCAGTGGAAATTCTGTAAGTAACTCATTTAAGTTTGTGGATTTTTAAGATTCATTTATTTTTATTAATTTTGGGGGTTTTTCTTTTAAAAAGTATCTTATTCTATCCTTCTATAGCTGTTCTTTTTATGTTATTCTCCGATGAGCGGGGACTGGCCCATTGCACACCACCTCCAAACTGGAGTCCCTTGGTTTGGAAATGCTTATTCAGGTTTTCCCTTCTTCGGAACTAATTTATTCCTAATGTTTTTTCTGCTATCGTTCACCTATGGATCCACCTGATAGCTCTGGAAATACGGTAAAACTTCTATTAGCTGTTACTTTATCTGCCACTTTCTGTTAATCTTCAGTACTGTAGAACCCCAAAAAAGGTTTGGTTTTTAACTCATGGTGAGAGTATTTCAAAGGAAAATATTAACAGAAAAATAGCAAAATAATTATGCAACCTACAGTAATATAAAGAATAATTTAATATATATTATATTATCCTAATGAAATTACAGAAAGCCCTAAATTTAATGGTTAGATCCTAGTCATTGGTTTTAGGACTTTCTAATGCCATCAAAAGGTGTAGTTATTAGAGCAATTTGGTACAATACAAAAATATATTTTTAAAAATGACATGGAGTTACGGCTTTTTAGCTTATGATGGCAATATAAATAGCAATCAATTGATTCTAATTAGAGTAATGACATAAATTAAACACGTTTACAATATAAAAACCATTTTTATTTTATAACTACAAAAGCTTTAAAGTATAAAACAAACATGTATTTAAGTAAGCTATAACTTACGGTTATAAAGTGATTATTGAGCTTGAAAATGATGGGTTATTTTCTCTAAAATTTATTAGTTTATAATTTTCTTATAATCCCCTTTTCTCATTCTTGCTCATTGACTTCCTGTTGAACAATAATTCCGAGATTTGAGCCTTCTCATTCTTGCTCCTTCACTTCCTGTTGAACAATAATTCCGAGATTTGAGCCTATGTATGTAATTAATTTATGTTATTTTTATATCAATTAGTCAATTGATTGCTATCAATATTGCCATCACAAGCTAAGAGGCCGTAACTCCATTTTATTTTTAAATATACATTTTTGTATTGTACCCGAATGGCTCTAAAAACTACACCTTTTTATGACATTAGAAAGTTCTAAAACCAATGATTAGGATCTAACCATTGGATTTAGGGCTTTCTGATGTCATAAAAAGGTGTAGTTTGTAGAGCAATTTGGGTACTATATTTTAGTTTATCAAGGCAGTACATGCTAAGGCATTTGGTAATGCTATTTCTAACATCCTTCTATTAGTTTAACCGTATTGTAATTGGCTCCCGTATTGTAATTTTACTGCAATTTATTTGTTTATTTATTGTGTGGTTAAAATAAAAATCACAAATAAAAATTAATATGCAATTTTGGATTATAAAGTTCACAACTTTTTTCAATTAAAAGTTAAAACTATAAGTAAGTAGTATTGTAAACTATATGGCTCAACTATTACCAAGTTTAGTGAATTTACAGCTGTGGCTATTTTTCAAATCAATTTTATGTTCTGATTGGTGAATTTGTTTGTAGTTTTATAGTTTGTGTGTTAGAGAATTTGATTGAATCACTAAATTTCATTTAATTATAAGGGGGGTCATCGTATCAATATCATTGTTCATATCATGTAAATCAATAAAGTCATCTGTTATAAAATTACTTCATTGAAATTGAAAGGTTTATACTTTTCAGATTTATATATTTGCCGACAAGGCACACAGTTGATTACAAGTTCCTAAGCCAAACAATTAGGAAAAGTTATGATTGAATTAAATTCAACATAATTTATGTATTCTTATTTAATTATTAAGAATTTTTTAATGGCTTCTCATGTTGACATTTTAAAGTGGGATTCACACCATATAGGGTGTCAATGTCATGTCTTGAAAGAATCATATCATTCTCACAAATTTCTCTTCATTTTACTCTGTAATTCTTTAAAAATGCCATTATTGGTAAAAACATTTCACAGATAGAGAATTATTTCCTCGATGTTCAATAAAGGGTTCAATAAAAAAATAGAAATGAATATGTTATTTCTGGATGAAAATGAGATAAATATAAAGCACATTCAAAATTGCTTCTAAAGAGCAAGAAAGGAGATAATGTAATCTTATTTGGGGAATATTAAGATTATGAAATTTCTTTTTTATATAAAGTCATATTCATTTATCAAATATTTAATAAAACAAATCGGGAAGATAAATATTTTCAGAAGCTGATGGGCTACATGCTCAACATAAGAACTTCCAAACTGTCTCAGTATACTCTTGAGAAATGTTTAAGTTGCCTGTTAATTTGAATGATTCCATTTTAAATACACTCTAAGCAGTGTTCAGAAATCTTGGGTTATAATGAAGACCCTCTGTTGCCAGATATTCTTTCCTTATTAATAATTATTGGTATGAAGGAGCATAGAAAATACAGAGAGTAGGCATTTCATTAAGAATTGAGAGAATAAATAAGCATTCTCTGACACTATTGTGTATGATCTAATGATGCCATCCCATAATGTGACAGTGTTCCGTGTGAGGCGATTCAAAATCAAATGTTTTATTAATATTTTTTCTCTAAAATATATTTGGTTATTAAGTAAAAACACTGAAAAAAAGGTGACATTCTATCTATCTACTAAGTTTGTTTCATAATTTTGTAAAACACTGATAGTAAAAAATAAAATGTATTTATTTATTTATACTGTTTATTCCTTTTCCTCTGAAAAATAACCATATAATATGTTTAATTGTTGCAAATTATTTAAATTTAGCCGTTCAATAAAAAAGATAAATAAAAACCAAAAATATTTGCCGGAAAAGAATTAACAATAAATAAGAAAAACTAAAAAAAATAATTAATAAAAGATATTACTTGTAAAAAAGTATGTAACAAATAAAAATAAAACTCAGAAGTATACTTTTAATAAAAAAAAAGTTTTATTTTATCTAAAAAGAAAAAGTTTTTTTTATAAAATTTGATTATAATAAATTAAAACATGTTTGATGGATGATTATTTTCTTGCTCGCTTATTGAATTATATTGTTATTATGATATTATATCATATTATATGAAATGATAAATAATATTTTTTGATAATTATTAATATCTATAAAATTTCAATATGAAATGCATCAAATAATTATAAAAGTTACCGTATTATTAAGCTACGCTTACTTTTAGATTCATTATTGCTTGTAACTTAAATAGATGGAACTGAAACTATCTATTTTTGCCCCTAGTGTAATTTTATATCTAATACTATTCCATAGATGCCATAATGTACATTAGACATGCCCTTTGTACATTTAGATGGATCTTTGATGAAGGGGTTTGATCTAGAGCAGGATTAACTTATCCTATGTGAGAATAAAGGAGTCGCTTGTGCTCAAAAAAGCAACCTCGTTCAGGAAACTGAAATTAAAATTTTGAAAATTGTTCCATTTCGGACTCTATATACCTAAGATGGCGGCAGTAGTTCTGGTAGACCTTGCGACTATCAATGATGTTAAGTCTTATATCTTTAGGAGCGGATTTGTTGTACTGTTGCCCACAAGCATGGCAGATAATGCCGTCCTGTCCAGCCGCTCCAACCACAATTTTTTAATATAGGTATATAACTACAAATTAAGTAGAGGTAATTTTTATATTTAAGTGTGCTTAATTGAGCTACTTTTTGTACTTACAAATTCGTTTGAATAAAAAAATTTAATTACACTGGCGAGTGCCTGCCTGCGCGTAAATCTGCCACTGTATGTCGTATTATTACTTTTTGTTATATGCTTATAAAAATACTAGGTTTACTTACTAAATTTGTCAGGCTATTCACTAAATCCAAAATTGTTTTGGTACACTTATTGAATTTCCACTGTTTTTGAAAAATGCTTAATTATGTTCTATATACTTATAATCTAGTCATTTTTAAATCATGAATTTTATGCATATTTATACTTTCAGTTATCTTTGATACTTGCATTGGAATCGTTAAACCTTGGTTTTCTCCTTATTTTATTGTTCTTTTCCTGTTTCTATCTTTAATATTCTTTTTTCTTGCTATTGATCTTATGTACAATGTTTTTCTAAGAATACTGCAATGGGAATCTATTGTTATAAGAATTTTATATTTGTTCTTGATTTTAAATTTTTTGTAGAAGTGGTTGTGGTTTAATGTTTTTATATTTGTGTTGGGTACTTTGCCATGGATAGAAAAATCCCATATTTTAAAGTTGTTTAGATGTTATTTCTTTGTGATAAAATTATATATAATTACCTATTTAATTTGAAGTTTTCAAGTCCAGGAAAAGACATCACAAGATTTGAAATAATGAAAAAAAAAATCTTTTCTACCTTTTTTTAACTTGTCCACTTTTTATATGAACCACTTCAAAACTAAATAATTTTAACATATAATTTTAACAGGGTATTATATGCACCATTACCAGTGAAGCATGTAGATAAGATAAAATAATGTTTAATATTTGTTTATCCAAGAATATTTAAAAAAGATAATATTTAAAAAGTTTTTAGCGTTAGAGAAGTGTTTAGGAAAATTGATTAATTCAAAAATTATCAAATCCTTGTTAACCGACTATTATAGTTACCATAGTGAAATTGTTAGTCATTTTGGTGTAATCAAGGATTTTTGTTCCTGTACTAGAAAATATTTTTATTGTTAGTTACCTTTTGTACCTGTAATATTAGTAGATATATCTGATTGGAATTGATTAAATTTCAGTCAATCCATGTATAACACCATGTCAATGCTTACGTTAGATATACATATAACCATAACGAATTGTATTGAAACGAATAAATGTTTTAATGTTCATAAAGATGTTTTTTGTATTTACTATTCTCTTCACTTCTTTTTTTTTTTTTTTTTTTTTTTTTTTTTTGGTACAACTAAAGAGGAACGGCGCAATATCAGAAGTCTAGAGACTGAATCGATGCACTAGCGCTCTCCGGTGCCATTCTTGTTAACTAAGTGCCTCCTTTTTCCGCTCTTTCTTATAAATTTGGTTTTATGCTCGCCGCTTAAAGCTGTTTCACTGTTTGCAAATTGATTCTTATTTGGGTTAAAAATAATGAATAAAGATAGAGTTAAGAGAAAGTACACGCAGAAATATACGCTCTTAAAAGCAACAAATTTTACTCCAGACTATACTAGATTATACTTTTATTTTTATCGTCTGTAACTTTGAACTACTGTTTGTTACTAGTCCAAACCAATTCTTAAAATCAATTTTGGTCGTCTATAACTAATTGATTTTTGGGTTTTGGCACCAAAGTCAATGGACATCCAAAGGTGATCCTCAGAACTCGACATAATCATTTGCCATTCAAACCATCTGCTTCAAAATAGTGGCCGATTAAAGGTTTCATATGCCCATGTCTCGGCCATTCATAGATAGAAAAAATCCAAATAAATAACTATATTACTTGATTAAAATTTATAATAATAATATTGTTCCAATTTTACTTTTGATTTATATTATCCGCATTAATATAAATTTGTTTTATACTAAATTATAAAAATTGTAATAGGTACTCTAAATAAACCAAAAATAATAATAATAATGCAGATAGCAATTAATGAATATAAATACAAACAGATCTTTCGCTAGGAAAGTGCTGGAGGTAGGGCGGTGTAGTGCGTTTTAGTGGGGATTTCCCTGCTTCAGTCGCCGGTGAACTCCGACCGTGTGGAGATGTATGTCTCAGAGCTCAAGGATCTTCTTACAGGTGCGTCGTAAAAATTTACAATATACTTTATAAAAGTTTACAATTATATATGTTTGCGTTTTCGTCTTTTGCTAACATCTCATCTATATACTAGTTTAAATTAACTCAAACAGTATAATAACTGAAATGATAATTAAAATATCTAAATGTTTAATTATTTAGTATTGTATCTTGTACTCACATACAAGAACTTTTTGAGTACCCATTCGTGACTACGGCAGTAACGTAATCCGTCTCATAAGTTACTGTCCATAATACTAAAAACATAGGCTATCAGGTTAATTATTTGTCCAGAATCGTAAAACTTAGTAATAAATAATAAATTTAAAATAGAAAATTTGTTGGTTAAAGTTAGTCTTAAAATCGTATATACATATAGTAAATATTATTAGGCCTAGTGTTTCAGTCAGCTCTATTTTTGAAAAAAAAAAACTATTTATCTACTTATCCCATACAATATTGAAGAATACATATCTTTTCAATGCTTTAAAATGTTATTTATAAATTGTTAAAATAGTTTTAATCAGTTGATTAAACCTTCATTGTATTGAGGTTTGATTTTGAGTTGAGAAAAAACACACAAAAAAGTATCATCTTTAACGATTAATACTCCGGTAGTTAAATGTTCTCAGTATAAATAAATAATAGTAGGTAGTATTTTTTTTTTTAATCCCGAAAATAAACTTATATTTTAATTAAACATTTTTTTTTTTTAGTTCTGCTATTTTATTTTTAAACACAAAATAATATTATTACTATACTCTCTTTAAAAAAATATTAATAAAGTTAGTTTTGCTATCTTTATTTCTTTTGAGTAGCTCTAATTTTAATTTAAATATTAAATCCGTAAATTCACTTTATAATAAATCGAATATCTCAGTATGATAAGCGATTAAAAAAATCTAATAAGCTAATGTAATCCTGGCGTAAAAAAAATATATATATATTGTAAAATAAATAATAAATCTTGCACGTCAGTTGGATTACATTATGCGCATAAAAACAGTTGATTAGTTTTTTTTTTTAAATACTCATTTGTATGATGCTATTTATTTATAGAGGGCAATGGTATTATATTAAGCATCTGAACTCTGTCTAACATATCTTTTTGAGTTATGCTTATAAATAATATAATATAGATTATAGATAAAAAAAAAAGTTTTTCGAAGTGGAGGTTTAGTTTAGTAGATCTAATTTTCAATTTTCTAAGTCTCCATGAATATGAATGCATGAAGATTGCTGTAGCACACTGTATAAATCTCGGAACTGTTATAAATAATCGTTAAAATTATAATTAATTAGATGTAAATAATCGTTATATACGAAGTAACATGATGTTTCCTACCTATTTTTTTTTTCATTTATGATAATTATTTGAATATAATGTTAAATGAATTTTTCCCGTTGCTATGTTTTGAGGGTTCTCTGTTCCTTACATTGTACCCATTTTCTAATGTTTACAATTGAATTACGACATTTGTTAAGTAATCAATTTACAATATTAATTGTTAAATTGTTACGTTTATTGATGTATTATTATCTTCTTAACTAAAGATACCTAATAAGAAAAAATAAATAAATCTTTAGTTAAATATTGTGGCATCATTATTTTTAGTGAATAACTTCTTAGTTAAAAAAAAATTGTAATTTTTACTAAGCTCAAAGTCCAATAAATTAACTAGCATTAAACGCAGATTTATTTGGTTTACTATTGATTTATTAGGCTTACTATTGAGGAAGAAATGAGCATAATTAAAGAAATAATATTGATTTCGAGTAATTTCAATATAAATTTATAAGGTCAGTCAGTTTTTAATTATACCAATACACTTATTTCATTAATATCATTATAATTATTTGTGTACATTCGGACTGCATGTAAATTTCTCATCGGATATCGATCGATTTTTCCTTATAATATTATTTTATAAAAACAAAAAAAATTTATATGTTTTTATTTTTTGTAAAATTGTTAAATATTTTAAATTGTGTTGAGAGCAAAATAATCCTATTTGTCTTCACGATTCACTTGCTGGTTTTGAAGAATATCTTATTTCCATAACTTAGGACAGATCAAACAAGTGATTAAAGTATATACTAAACCGCAACACATCTGTGTTGTGACGTTCCTTTATAAGGGTCTCTTTTTTTTTTTTTTTTTTTTTCTCCTTTAGTACTTATTCAGTACTTAGGGAAAATAGACATAATAAACAACTAAAATTGTACATTCATGAAACTTTGGTAATAACTTCGTCTTGGTGGTAGAAATCAAGATCTGCAGGGTCCTCCCAAATTTCGGAGGAACAACAATCCCCTCTGGGGGGTCGATTTGGGTAGCGCAGTATTCACAAAATAAGTTGCTCAAAGTAAGTAGAGGACGGTTTCTTATAATTTGTTTTATTTCTGAATCGAATGAAATCACCCCTAAGACGATGCAGTCAATACTTTAGAAGTTATAATTGATGTTAGGTAAAAAAATTAGTAAAATCACATTTTGTGGCTTTGCGAAAAGAGGCGACAAATGATATATTATATTTTTATATAATATTATATATGATATGGGAGACTATTGTAATTCTAATCACAATTTACTTTTATATTTTTTTTTAAAACCATTTTTTAAAATATAAGAATAGTCTCTCCTAATAGCACCATTATTCCTTTACACTATGTGTATTTTGAAAGTTTAAATATTAAAGAGTCATAGAAAAAAAAACTTTATATTTTATTGATATGTGATCGTGGCACCATTGATCACGCTCTAGTGTGATCACTAACTTCTTCGATTAATGTAAGGTTACCTTGGATCATTGACATCTTGTAACCTATAATAACAAAATATATATATATATATATATATATATATATATATATATATATATATATATATTAATCTTTATTGTATACTGTAGGAGTTTATTAAGGTGGCAAAACCTTTATAATTACAATATATTTTTAAGACTTCTAGCACTGATTAAGGCCAAAATGATTATTGAGAGTTGAGGTATTTGGTGCTTAAGCCATTTTTAAGCCATTTCCAATTTGTTGTTCGATACATGTCTAAGGCGGTGTTTAGCTCATAATAAGTTGAAGTTAGCTCATAATTTTTCAAAAAACGACGTCGAGCTGTATTAAAAACAATATTTTTAGACAGAAATTTATATTTGATTGTTTCATTACAAGAAGAAAAAATATTGTATTACAGTATAACAAATTTTTTATTTTTTGCATGTGTAAAAGAAGTTACAATAAGAAATTTACAACTTAAAATTAATTAGCTATTGAAAATCAGGTATTTAAATTAATTTTACTCAAAATTAGTTAACTAAATCATTTAACCGCAAAGCTAGAAATGTCTACTGAGAACCACAATTGTCCGTCAATTCTTGACGATCCACTTATTCACTGGGGTTGGCAGTTTTATCTCAATGTCTTCCGATACAACATGAAACATTTCTTTGGATTCTTTCACAAATTTGCTGTAATTTCTTATTCTTTTGTAGATTTTAATCTAGTATTCAAAATGACGTTAATCTTTGGAAATAAATTTTCCTATAGTTATATAGAAAGTGGCCCACTCTTTTTGCTAATTCATACCAAAAACTATCCTCTTCTAATGACGTTTTTTCAAAATTGATTTATTCTTGCTTTTCATTTATTTTCTGCTTCATTATGTTCAAGATGTCTGTTACATTATTTTTATCTTCTGAAAGCAAATCCACATCTTCATTTTCAGATTCACTGTCAAAATCCAATTTTTCAAGAGAACTCACTTTTTTTCTTTATTCTTCATTTTGCCACATTTAATATTGAAAAGAATATAACCTTCTCTTATAGATATTCTCTTCTCTGGGGATCCAGTAACAACTTCAACCGATTTTTTCATTGACTCAAGCGCAGTAGTTTTTAGTTTTTTTTTCTTCCCATTTTTACTTAGTGGCATACTGGTGTATCACAAATGACCAAATAATTGTAACATCATGTAGCTATGATGATTGATCAGCTGGAACAAGACCTCTTTTTGATCCAAATTACAATACATTCTGTGTAATGTTTAAAATTGAAATATGGTATAACAAATTATTCACTAATAAGCAGTGACTCAGGCAGAACGTGTTTTAAGACTCAAAATACAATCTTCAGCTTGTAAAAAAATATTCAGCAAAACCAAAAGTTGTTACTTTTTGAGCTAAAAAAAATATTTGTATTTTACTCGAAAATAATAAAACATGGACAATCACTCTCCCGCTCGCTTAGATTCTACTTGAATAAACTTTGTAAAATTAAGGCTATAATCCTATGTACTCTACAATTTTTCTTTTTAAATTAATTTCTAATTTTGTCTAATTTTTACTATTTGTTCCTTTGTGGCTACTACTTTCAGCAGTTTCCATTCCACCTGAAGCCTCACTCTTCAAACTATAATGTTGCTTACATTCCTTCACGACATTCACCGGCTCTATAGCGTCTGTTTATATCTGTAAGCGTGATGCTTTTGTTTTTATCATTAGACATAGAATACTTGCTAAAAATCATGCTTGTCTCTACGAACTTTTACTCATGTATATTTATATATATATTCGTATTTACTTATTATTATAGGTACACATATATTTGCCATGTAGGTGCTTATTTGGCACAGTTTGTTACTTTTCTAACATTTTATGAAGAGCTTACGCTTCAAATAACTTTATAATATCATTAATAACTGAAAGTAATAATCAATTATCTTTCTTACTTCTTATTTTATTTTTACCTGGCTTTTAACAGACTTTCTTCAGTTTAAAGCAGAAACAAATAAGGTTTTAATATTGTCATAGTTTGTTAGTTATTTATTATGATTTTTAAATTCCGAATGGTCGATGATTTCTTTGTTGCTATAATATATATTTTTTTAAAAATTAGGTATTAAATCGGCTTAAATTATTTTGGCTGTTAATGGGTATTCTGCCCCATATTACGTTTACCTGCTGAATCCTAGAGAGATTATTCACTAATAAAATAACACAAGCCTACAAAATTTGGTTTGTGACATGTTTTTTAACTTTTGATAACTGATTTCTATTTTTTTGGCACTGAATCCGCAAATGACCTTCATTTTTTTCCATCACGTCAGGATTATTCGCAATCTGGAAATAAATACATCGCAAATATGGAAGAAAATCCTTTTCTCTGCACCTGTTACCGGGGTTATGAGGTGCCAGATTGTGAAAAAACTATAAGATTACATCGAATAGGCCAAAAAAAAAAAAAAAAAGAATAAATTAAAAGAGAAAAACGTTTTGAGTCTATTTTGAAGTCTCATATTTCCGTATATTTTTTAACTTTTTAAACATTTTTAAATTTGCGTTTTCGAAAAATCATGACGTGATGGAAGAAAATGGAGATAATTTTCCGATTCATCGCTAAAAAATACATAAGAATCAGTTATCAAAAACTAAAAAACACAACAATTGCAGGCTAGTGTAATTAATAAAATTGTTGGGTGTTTAAATACAATTGATTAAAAAAAATATTATGTATTTAAAATTTAATTAAAATAATCTGATAAATTTCGGCTACTTAGTCATTGTCGAGAATATTATAATCTACATAATACTAATATATATTATTTACTCTTAGTTTTTGGTATTAAATTAAATTATAAAAAAAGTGTAATAAAACAAATCGTAAAGTATAAATTATGTTTTATTTGCTTGAAATTTTTTGAATATTGAAACGTGAGATTATTATAAATTAATTTTGTGTTAATACTTAGCCTTATATACTTGAATATATATATATATATATATATATATATATATATATATATATATATATATATATATATATATATATTGTATATATACTTAATAAGAAAATCATCGAGTCTCAAAATTAAGAATATAGAAAGTAAAATTATTTATTATTTACATTTTTATCTAAAGTATGGCACATTTATGTCACGAACCAGTGTTTCTAAATCGTTAATCATTCGTATTATTAAAGTATTTAACGCTTTAAAGCCTGTTATATGATCTCATCATTCAATATTCAAATTCCTGTCTAAAGAACATCTTATAAGTTGTCTAATAACAATTTCATTCATTTTTTTGTTTTTTTTAAATACACCTTTTCGAAATATTTTGTTAGAGTTTTTCATATGCTAGGCATTGAGGTCAAGCTAAAAAAACAGTAATATAAAAATTAACCAGCAGTCAAAAAGGAAGCAGTAAAAAAAAGGGAGATAAAGTTATTTTGAAAATATTCCTATACCAAAATCATCAACTAACGACTAAAGCCTAGCGTATGAAAATCCTGACACTGTAAATTGATCTGATCTAGAAAAGTAATAATTTCAATCGAATTATTGAAATTCCATAATTTTATTTTTCTATTGGACTTAAAAATATGAGAATTTGAAAATGAATATATCCAGAAAAAAGAAACTTTACTTACTTCTTGTCAAAAGGGCAGCCTTTGGATGACGTTTCTAAAATTTAATCAATTTTACTTTTACTCTTTGCACTTTGAAATTGGAGAATAACTTAGGAATTGTGTTGAGTAAGGGTTTCAATCATGTCTCTCAACATAGCAAAAGTGTAGGTTCTCTTCGAACATTCATTGCAAAAATAAACAAAGGCAACTTTTCGGTATGAATTTTCATGCCGTGACTTTTAATGAGTTAAGATCAAACACCATTATGCCAGATTTTAATATTGTGTTTCACTATATTATTATTTTATATTATTCACTGTATTCGTTTTATATTATATGTGTTGTATTTATTGATAATCATAATTCGATTTTACGAAGATAGCAAACCAAAATAAAGAATATGTGAGCCTTAGAATGCCAATTAAACCGAATATTTCTCCTTTCCCAGCTATTGAACAACAAACTTTCCTTTGATATGGCGACTGTTAAATACGAAAAATAAATATTTAGACATTTGTCAAATACAAAAAGGTTAATTTGACGCCCAAACAGTGGAGCACCCTGACCCTGGCCCAGACTGCGGTGTTTATAGCGACGAATAAATACAGGAGTGAGGTAACTGAAGAATGTTGTCATCGCGCCGTGACTCATGGGAGTGTTTGTTGGCACGCTCGTGTTTTCGTGGGTGATGTTTTTAAATGACGTCTGGCCTGTATTCTGCTGATTTCTAAAGGAAAATCAAAATGTATATTTTATCTGTTTACGGCAGTTATAGTTTTTATCACTTTTCGAATGCTTTAGGTACTTTCCTTCTCAACTAATAGTATATATAAAGCAATATATTTAAATTTCTAAACATTAATTGGTCCGGTATAAAAAATTCAATAACTATTTTTACAAAATAAAAACAAATTTCACTTTCTATATTCTACAAATCTTTTATGGTTTTAACATTCCTGTTTTATCAAATGTGAATCGAATTCAAATCAGTAGTATAAGAAAAAACAAATCTTAGATGCTCAAAAACGATTTTTTACTTATCTAAAACAATTACATAAATTGTATTAATAAAAAAAAAAAAATTACTCATATAATTAAAGGTCCCACCCCTTCAAACTTTCAGGCTGAAGCCCCACCCAAAATAAAAAAAATATCATTTTTTTCCAATAGTCAATTTTTGTTTCTATGAATGATCTCAGCCAAATAATTATAAAAATTGAATATGTTCTCTTTTTAAACCATAACGCATAACAAAAAAAGGCAAAAACAATGAAAATTGGCAGTCCTATTCCATATAATGAAAAAACTATAACAGATATAAACTTCATTGGAACAATTTAAGAAGAATAGGCGTCGCTAATGATCCTAGTAGTCGAAGCGACGTTAAATAAATGCAAAAAAAAAAAAAAAAAAAAAATATATATATATATATATATATATATATATATATATATATATATATATATATATATATATATATATATATAATCTCGTTACAAAACGAGAAATAAAATTTAATTGTCCCCAATATTAAAAGTTTATTTCCCTATATTTTTCCTCATACCCCAGGAACTGACATTTCATCTGTTCCAACCAAATAATTGCACACATTTGCATTTGATGCGAAATTATCGTAAATAGTTTACTTTAATTTTACAAAACGAGAAATAAAATTTAATTGTCCCCAATATTAAATATAAATAAATATAAAATAAAATAAAAAATATATTGGAGAAAATTAAATTTTATTTCTCGTTCTGTAAAATTAATGTAAACTATTTACGATAATTTCGCATTAAATGCAAATGTGTGCAATTATTTGGTTGGAACAGATGAAATGTCAGTTCCTGGGGTATGAGGAAAAATATAGGGAAACAAACTTTAATGATGTTATTTTTATTTAAAATAGCTTCCGTTTTTTTTCCATTTTTCCAACCCCAACTAGGTTTTTAATTTTTTGTTCGAAGAAACTTTTTTTTGATTTTGAAACTCGAGAAATGAAAGTATTAAATCGTTTAAATTTTGCAATGCATTTTGTTTTAAAAAAAGCGTCCAGCGCTTTGGAAAAAAATGGTAGTTAGTTGGAGGCAAGTCAGGTGAATATGGTGGATGTTGTAGAACTTAAATTTTTAAAAATTTAGATTACTTGATCTGGAAATTGACGTTCTACCGCTGCCGTAAAATAATTACCTTTACTCGCTCGCAAGCCTATTTTCTTAGTTTATTTAAAAAAAAAAAAATGTTCATCCAACTTTTTCCTTTTTAATTATTACAATTATTTAACTGTAATTTCATATGTATAGATACGGATGTTTAAAACATTTCAGGAAGGTGAATTGAACCCTCCCAACGTACCGTTATTCTTGAATATTCTCCCAAAATTGTATGAAATGGAATTGTATTTATATCTGCGAATGTTTTTTACGTAGGGCTAAAAAATTCTTCATACATTATTAATGATTTCATAAAATATTCATAGATTTATGGATTTGCTTCCCATCATTTCCTCCGAACCCTTAATCGGACAGTATAATCATACCGGCGAATTTCAACCGGTTCAAGTCGTAATTGATCTTTAATAACTAAAGAACTTCCTACTTCTTTTGGTTTTCAGAATATGTGCGAAATAATTAAAGTAAATAAAACAAACAAAGCAACTAACAATACAAAAAAGAAATTACACGCACTAGAGCTAAAATTCTCTTAAATATTTTTCAAATAGTAAAAACGCAACTTTAGAGATTTTGAAAACTGTATTATCAAACATTACAAACCTGTATGAACAGTCAACATTATATATAATTTTTATGATTAGCAAATAATACATTTTAAGGCAACAGCTTTATAACCTCTCGAACTTATATATCACCGTTTCAATGGAGAATTATCCTATCTCCAAATTTGGCCATTTCTGTTTTTTATCGCTTAAGATAGTTCAGAATACTGCGGATTTGATAAAGAAGTAACTTATCTCTATCTATAATACTTAAGGAATTCCAGACAAATACAAAAGTATCTTATGCCAGAATTACTATCTTGATTTTAAAGCAGAAGTATCCTATGTTAAAAACAAAAGCTTAAGTACATTTTGAAATGGAGTTAGAATAGTTCTGTTTAAAAAAAAAAAACAACTCATATTATATCCAACTAAACGTGGAGTTAGGATAATTCAGTATGCAGAGTTCTCAGAGAAAATAGTTATTTTATGTCACATATCGCTGGAGACAAAATATGATATCCTGCATTTATTATCCTATGTCAAGCAATAACAGAAACATATCTGCTAGAAAATAAACAAAATTGGTTTATATATTCATATTTTGAAAGGATAAAACAAAAATTTAAAAAAACCTCAGGAGAGGGAGTAAAGTTTAATTCTTTGAGTTAAACAACTTCTGCTTTGAAGCGGCAATATGGATATTAATATATTTACACTTATATCACGGAAATACATCCTGTTTTAAGATAACATTTAGAATACTTAACTATATACTCTTGCATAAAGTTTTTTAGATAATAATCACGAAGAAAACTCCGATTGGCTCTTTCAATAATTTTTTATTAATTTGATAAAAGTATATTTTCAAATCTGAAAACGTGGGGTTGTATTACTTTATTGTTTTAACTTTTTAATTTCAGTCATGTTTTGGCTGTCTATTACACTCCTAACCTCCGTTTGGGGATGTCAATGTATTGTACCTATTGTGATGATTCTCTGTATTTTTTAATAATAGAATAGAATAGAAAAATAAACTTTATTCTGGGACTAGGTCCCTTAAGAATAACAAATACATGCAAATAAAAAAAAATAAATAGAAAAAAACGTATGGCCAAAGACTACATTAATAACAGTCAGTTGATATTTACAATAATCTCAATTATATCACAAAGTAAAGAGAGAAAAAAGATAGCATTCTTCTGGTAAAAAAAATAATAAAAATAAATATAATTATACTGATAAAAAAATAAAAAATGATAAGAAAAAACCAAAATAGAAAGAAAATTAAAATATAAAAATAATGAAACAATCCAGAGTTAAAACAACGTCAATAGCAATTACTCACAACTAAACAGGATTTCATGATTAAAGGATATAAAAATGATATAAATAATGAAATGATTCGCAGAGTTACCTAATACATAGGTAGGGTGTCCTTTAAAATCTTCATTACAGAATTTCTACGTCATTTATGATTTTATTGAAGGCATGCCTTAATGGAATGCTATTTGATTGGGCTTTAAATTGTTGGCTTTCTTTCATTATGTCGAGTTCTTTCTTGTCAGAGATTCATTCTTTGAGATACCGCTTAAACTCTTTAGGAAAAATCCGACAAAGAAATGTGCTGAAATTACTGATAGAAAATACATCATGAATACTTGTTTACGTCGATTGTTCTTCCCGACAATGATTGCCCTGATCTTTTTTCCGCATCTTGTTCCTTGTGTAGAATATTAAAACATATTCCGGAAATAGTTTTCCTGGAGAACTGCACCAGACTCCAGTGATAGGCACATCATCCTTCCTGTTAGACATAACACGGACGTGAATCACGGACCCTTGGGTCCGAAATGAGAAACAAGCGTGATGTAGGGATGAAAGGATATTCTGTGCGGCTAGCGTAAGATCTGATGAGTAAGGCCAATGAGTTCCTATCAACCAATTGATTGCCATTGATGCTGGCTCAAGCCAATAAAAAACTAATATAATTATTCGTGAATGATCTACTAACCAGATAATTGCATCAAACTTCGTATCATTTATTTTATAATATATTTATATTTTATATTTATATTTTATTAATATTCACACTTCGGTTTCGAAACTTCATTCATTGCTGAACATTTACAATAGGATGAGTTAAACTTTTCTTACGGCAAATATTCGAAAATTGTTTGAGAATATACGTCAAATAAATTTTAAGGGAATAATGCGGGTTGTATTCTATTTCCATTGTTGCAATTTGTTTTTGAAATGAAATTGAATCTATTTTCAATCAAAACTTGTTTTCGGATTTGTTTAAAAACAACCATTGAACTTCCTCATGAAATATCGTTATCAAGAGTAGCTTTTTTTCATTGATCCACACTCACATATACTTAAATTCTATGCTGAGGGGAAGTTGCTAATTTTCTATTGTAAATAATGTGCTCGAAAAGTTGAAGAGCATATATACTGCTTTCTTTATGTTTATTACCAGACCCCATTTAATACATTTATCCTTAACCACCTGTTATTATTAACGATCATTGATAATTTAAGAGACAAAGCCTTTTTTTAATTTGATAGATATTACAATGTGCCACATTTAAGGGTAATAAATAATTATAAATGTTTTTTATTTGTTTCATATCTATATATAACTGAAATTTTTGTAATTGATTCGGGATAGATCCTTGTACAATATATTTTTTATTTTTACAATTTATTACAAACAAAATATATTTTAATAATTGGTAAAAACAAACAAGAGAAAAAAAAAGAAGACCAACGCTGTTTTGAAAATAAAATAAAATACAGACTATGTTATTGGTACATTGGGTTATGATTAAAGAATATGTTTAGTTCGCTTATGTTTGTATCTGCGGGGGGTAGTTTTTGTATAATTGCTTATTTCAGTTATTCGAGGGTTTAGAGAGTGGGGGCATGAATATGGGTTAATTTGTAAATGTAATCTTGTATACAGAGTAGATCTAATTCTGAATGCATCTTTGTAATTTTGGTTCAATAAGGATAATTATTTATAATTCTGAGACGTTTATTTTGAAATACTTGTATTTTTTTAAAATTTTGTTGAACTGGTGAAACTCCAAATGGGACAAAGATAAGTTAGAATAGGCCTTAGAACTGATTTGGATAAAATTAATTTATTTCTGGAAGAAAGTTTTGATTTTTGATTAAAACATGGAAACATTTAATAATACATTTACATTAACCGGCCGGTTTCTATTTTTGAATTTATATGTTGATTAAATAGGAATTTATTATAGAGTGTTATTCCTAAGTATTTAACGGAATTGGCAAAAGGAATTGAGGCATTATTAATTAAGATTTATGTTTGGTGGTAGTGCAGGTCGACGTTTAGTAAATAATATAGCTTAAGTTCTGTCCATGTTGAGGTGTAATTCCCATTTTTTAAGATCTTTAAATGACTTCTTGGATCGTTCATTTTGTCAATTGATGATTGTGTCAAACGGGATCGAAGATGAGAATAGCACAGTGTCGTCGACCAATAGGGCTGTATTAACGTTTTTTATTTTCTATATGTCATTAATGAATAAATTGAATAAAGTTGGGCTTAAGCAGGAGCCTTGCGGAAAACCGATAATAGTAACAGTACTATTATAAGACTCCTGCTTAAGCCCAATTTTATTCAATTTATTTATTAATGATATATCGAAAATAAAAACTCACAAGAATGAAGAAAGATAAATTATTGAAGGGTAATAGGTAAAAACCTTTTTCTGATTTGAGTATTGCTGTTTTATTAAAAACATCACATGAAGTTTTCATTGAATTCAGCTTAGTAGTTGAAAAAAATAGAAATATATTTACATTACAATACATTATGGTTTATTATTTCAAAATAGTAGTTATATATTTATATTATTCCTCTATCTTAATAATTGGCCTAGATATGGACGTATGAACCTTTATACAGGCCATATTTATTTCCTTTAAATATGGCCTGTATAAAGGTTCATACGTCCATATCTAGGCCAATTATTAAGATAGAGGAATAATATAAATATATAACTACTTTCTTATAACTTCTTCCTGTATTAAATCTATTGATTTAATCTATTTAATTTATTGAAAAATATAACTAAAAACTCTTTAATTAATAAAATGTATGCTAAAATATGATGTATAAAAACAAATCAATTTTCGTATAATTTATAAATATATAAATAAAGCAGTTGACATCCGCATGATGGTATAGAAGGATCAATCTAGTTAGGGATTGATAAATTATTTGCAACTTCTATAAATTTGTTATATTGAAAACTAGTTTCGAATGTTATACATTCATCCTCAGTTCTAAAAACACACAAAAAATTCAAAAATAAGCAATTCAAAATATAGTTGTTATTATTATACATATTAAATTATATAAATCAGTATTATAAAACATTTATGAATTATGAATTTAATTAAGACAAGCAATCAAATAAATATTGGTACTCACCAAGGTTTAAATGGATTATATCAAACAGAAAAGTTTGTACTGGTTCCTTCTTGCAATGTACTAACAATGAACGAGAAATAGGCAGGATGAGGAACTAGTACAAACTTTTCTGTTTGATATAATCCATTTAAACCTTGGTGAGAACCAATATTTATTTGATTGCTTGTCTTAATTAAATTCATAATTCATAAATGTTTTATAATACTGATTTATATAATTTAATATGTATAATAATAACAACTATATTTTGAATTGCTTATTTTTGAATTTTTTGTGTGTTTTTAGAACTGAGGATGAATGTATAACATTCGAAACTAGTTTTCAATATAACAAATTTATAGAAGTGGCAAATAATTTATCAATCCCTAACTAGATTGATCCTTCTATACCATCATGCGAATGTCAACTGCTTTATTTATATATTTATAAATTATACGAAAATTGATTTGTTTTTATACATCATATTTTAGCATACATTTTATTAATTAAAGAGTTTTTAGTTATATTTTTCAATAAATTATATATTGATTTAATACAGGAAGAAGTTATAAGAAAGATAAGGGTTAGTGGAAAGAATCTATTTAGCAAAAGGGAAAAAAAGAAATAAAAAGAAGAAAATTAAAACTCTAATAAACAAAAACAAAAAACATGGATTTTTATTATGTATTATGTATATTGTAATTAAGCTATATACTTATTATAAGTATTACAAATTGTCTATGCGATGTAATAGTATTCTGTGTGTATAACAATGCAACATAGTTTGGCAACAACTCTTTAGTACTAAAGAGTTTTTCTCTGTCTCTCCTAAGGTAGAGGAGTAGTCTGTGGATGTATTAAATACTTTTAACTTCTTATTTTTCGGTTTATAATGATCCATCTCATGCACGACGAAAAGTAAACAAGAAATGAAGTATTGCATCAAGTCATTTAACTATGAATTGAAAAGCAGTTCCTCACGTTCTTGAGCATGTTATTGTTCACGAATGAATCTGAGCCTATACTGAAAAGAAATTAACTGTTAATACTGGATGTTCATGGCCGCTAATGCGTGGCACATTAGTGGTCAAGGGTAATTTTCATCGGATGAGTCATTGCGGTTTTATCGAACACAGTAAATTATTTACTAACATAACTCATTTGCAGACGGAGTGGTTCTATGTATTTTATACATGATCAAATGTGGTTATTAGCACATAAAATAATTTAATTTAAACAATATATATGTAATATATTTTTTTTTTTTTAAAAAGCAACTGCTATGACTTGTATAAGTAACCAATCTAAAATGGTTTTGGTTAAACACCCTTCAGTTACATTTGTGAGTAAAAAGGTGGTTTTCTATATAGACCTAATTCACTAAATATAATCGTTCATATAAGAGTTCATCCCTACAACTGTTCAAGAATATTCAACGACTTGGATCGATTAAGGCACCTGCAATGAACTTACAAAAAAATTAAAATTTACGAAGGATAAGTTCAATTAAAAAAACAACCATAAAATCAAATAAATTCCAAAATTTAGAAATTTTAATAAATTACAAAAGCTCTAATTAACTTTAAATAATTTAGTATATCAGAACAAAACAAATAAATATTAAAATTAAGTAAATGGTGATAAATAACACATTTTTTAAATTTAATAAAATATTTTTAAAGAAATAATATCAATTTTGTTGTCGCCTTACTATTCTTTTTCTGAATGAATGCGTAGATAAGGCATATGTCATACAGCGCCGAATATCAATGGAAAACTGAACCTTGTTCAGGAAATAATTTGTAGAACAAACCAATAGGTTTGGTGGAATTTCCGTATTTATAAATAAGTTATTTATCCATTAAAAAAATATAGAAAAACAACTTAGTTATATCAATTTTAATTATTTTGTAAGTTTTTAGTAACTACAACCTTCTAACTTCTTCTGTATTTATTTCTAACATATATATGTTAAAGCACAAACAAATATAGATTGTTAAATAAAAAGAAACGTAAAGTTAATAATGGAAAAATAAACTTCCTTAGTTTAGGATATTATGACAGCTCTCCAAATAAAGAAAGATAATGCATAAAAAAATATGTTCATAATGGACAATGTAAGTCCGAAATGCCACAAAATGAAATAAAGACATAAGAAGTAAGAATGATATTTATTAAAAATTTCTAACAGAATAAAAAATTGAAATCAATTTTAATCCTTTAAGAAAAAGTGTTAATTACAAAGTTATTTATATTATTATAAATAGATATGTATATATTTTAAATTATTGATTTACGAAATAAAGGATTTTAGTTTATTTTATCTACGTTTTTCAAATTATAATAATGCTACTTCGCAATTATAAATCTACACTAAAATATTTTATAATATTATATTACTGCAATAAACAGTTTTCGGTCCTAAATTCAATTCAGTTTTTTTTTTTTTTTTTTAAAGCTGATCAATGTATAATAAAAATCTTGTAAAATCAACGATAAAAGAACGAGAATGACCTGCATAGCGAATAAATATAAGTTTATAAATTATTTATGATCATCAGTTGAAATGTGTAAACAATATTATAATAATTAAAAATTTATGAAATTTATTGAAATAACCGATTATTTTGTATGGCACTTTGCTTGGAACTGTTTAAGTCCCACCTTACTGATATATGATCTCCTTGTTCTAATCCTACAGCTGAAAATATTCTAACCTTGCCAGAGGGTTATGGGTAGGCAGAGTTGTGCTTCGTTATAAATCAGTCAGCATTGAGCTGTAAGTACTGCCTGCTATCAAAAGGTTAAACTATATGTTTGGATCTGATTAATGTTTTACAGGATGTGACATGTTTTCATGCTCCAAGATATGATTTTGTGTAAAATGTCATTTCCTGCAATTAGCCGAAGGTATATAATTTACAGTCATTAAATGTTGCTGATTTCCTTAATCTAATCAAAATTGCATAAAAAATACGATTGGTAAACAGTTTCCTGTTAATTATTAAACTTTATTTTATTTTATTTTTTACAAACTGACGACTTTTCATAATATTTTAAGTTCTAATGACAAGGCAAAAGTAAATAACGCCAAGGCAACCGAGGCGATGCCTTGGGGCGTCGGGCGTCGACGGAGAGGGCGTTGCGTCGCAAGTCCAAAATTGAAAAAAAAATCCTATCAATTTATGATAATTATATAAATTTCATTGTCGCTGTGTATCTACTTACTAGGATTTAGACTTTTATCTTTTTTATGAGTGCATTTTTAATACTTTTGACTCTGCCTATTACTGTTGCTCGTAAAGAAAGATCATTTTCAAAATTTAAAATTACAAAGAAATACTTGAGAAGCACTATGTATTCACCTAGACCAGTATTTCCCAAAGTGTGGTACGCGTACGCGCAGAGTTTAATGGAAGCACGCACTGCACCGGGTTTGAACATGGAAAAATATCTATTTGAAGTTTGTAGATATTACGTAAAAAAAAAAAAAGAAACAGCCTTTTGGATGTCGAACCGGATCTCAAATTATCAACCAAGAAACCATATTATGATGATCTGTCGTCCCAACATAAATAATTTCATCCATCTCATTGATCCTAAGAAATTTTATTTATGATATAATTTTTATTTATATTTTAGTGTGACTAAATTTTAATTTGGTTTTATTACTATTTTTAATGTTATTTATTTCGGAAAAAACAAATATAAATTTTTTTATTCTAATTTTTTAACAGTAAACAATTTTTAATTGTTTACCAGAGCACTTAGTGTTTCGAAAATAATTGAAAGGGTACACAGATATTGAAAGTTTGGTTAACAATGATATAAGCATTTTAAGTTTGAAAATGAAAGAGCCCGAACGTTAAATTTAGAAAAAAATTTGGAGATCAAGACCCGAAAAGGGTGAAAATTTTGCCCAATAATTTATGTAATATTGTCTTAGATTGAAATAGTTTTTCTTAATAAAAATTGTATTATTTTTTTTTGTGGGTGTTTACTGGGATTCGTATTTTTGGTATTAAATATCTCGAATCTGAAGGGAGGAGGGGGAGAGAGGGTAATTGGGGAATCGGACAGGGGCGTCCTCCTATCGAACATCCGTCTCGGGTTGTATTTGACCTTATTGATTGAACTGCCCGAGGCGCTGATGACTAAAGTCTTACGCCTATAAAGAAACAAAAACCTATGTTTTTATTAACATAAAAACCTATTTTTTTCGTAAACATTTCTGATCTTCATTTAAAATAATTAATATTTAGATATTATATAAAAATATGTAGGACCCAAATATAATTACTTTCTTCTATTTTTTTTTCTTTCAATTTCTACTTTTACTTTTTGCATTCTTCCTAATAGATTTCTTTTGGCATATTAATATAGAAAAAATGGTAATTTCTTCTCATATTTTAGTATAAGGAACTTATGAAAATACGTATGCATATTTAACAATTTCTTTTTTATCTAATACAATTTAAAAAATTATGTATTATTCTGTTAATTTCTAGTTGCTTTATATTTGTTTATTTTATTAATGGTCCGAAATCTCAGGAATCACAATTTCAAAAACTGTAAATATTTTAAAAATATAAACCATTTTTCTGGAAATAGCGGCCGATACGAGGTTTCTTACGTCTATATTTCAGCCATTTGTAAAGGTAGAGGAAAAAAAATAATGTATTATGGGATTATTGTACCAAAGGAATTTTTTTTTTTGATTCATAATGATTTGGAAATAATTAAACATAGTGCAATAATTTGCAATATTTTTCAATTTTATTAAAACGTATTTTTTTTAAAAAAGAAGAAATAATTGAAACTCCATTATTTAAAGAAAGAAGATTTCTTAGAAGAGTAATTATAGATAATGGACCATTAAGTTGTCTGAATGCCCCAATATATGCCCTCGTCAGCAGTACACGTGATGTAAAATATTAAGATCATTAAAGTTTTCGATAGTCCAGAACCAGTTTGAGGAAAGATTTATAAATCATGCGCTTATAACCCGTTGATAATTTAATACAGCTTTATATAACCGCCTATAATTTATCACGTAACACCCGATAGTTAAATACTATATAACAAGTAGGTTACAGAATTTAATTAAAAAGGAAGCCGCATTGAGAGAGGTATTAACTGTATCGTGAAAGCAGTTCGGAGTTGAAACTGAACGGGGGCATGCCGTCATTTGGGTTCTAACATGTTTGTAGATTAATCTAGAATTGGAGCAGGGTATGGCGCTATGGTTGTAGCCATTAGTGTATGCCCAGGATTGGTGGATATATTCACCCCTCTCCCCTTGAAATTTACGACAAAAAATAAAGTTTTCATCTAAAGTGATATTTTTGGTAAATTTTAATTCAATTAACATGCTTAAAACTTACACACAATTTGGCGATTAGGCAATAGTAGCTAATCACTTAATTAATAAATTTACTAAAATTTGATGTCAGCATGGCATCAGATGCATTTTAATCGATCCTTTGTAAGCCTTGATGATTTCAATGATGTTTGATGCAGAGCGAGATGTTTGTTGAGGAAGAGGAGAAAGCTTAGCTCTTCGAGACAAATCAAATGGTGCCCGGTGGGAAACCAGTGAAGGCACCTCAACAATCTTAATGGGAGCAGTCATGGATGTTCTGATTCTTTTTATACTGATGTGAGGAAGAAAAAGTTTATTGAACTATATAATGTAAGTTATAGGGCGATCGCGCACCTTGTATCCCGTGTTGCTTGTTGGAAAATTAAAAAAGAGCAAAAAATGGGGATGCCTATTTTCCCGAACTTCTGGACTGATCACTCTGATGAAAGCCTACTACAGCCCGAAACGTCGGCACACATCAAAAGAAATGTTACACTTACTGTGTGTTTTCATTCTTGACCGCACCTTCCACCCAACTTTAACTAGAATATTCAAATATGCATGTTGATGTGGAGAATAGATATATTTTTCTAGTTTTAATACCACGCATGATGGTAGGGTTATGAATAGGTTATCTATCTTTTCGATATGGAATAGTTTAGTAAAAAAAACTATTTTTATTTTAAAATCCGACCTAGACCTAAAAAGACCTATAAGACCTAGTTTGTATTGGTCTAGATGAACTAGCAATCTACCCACATAAGCCCACGCCAACGTTTAAACTTGACAGATGACGTCTCTATTTCATTTTTTTTTTCATATCTTGGTCAATCAAATTGGGTATTGGATAGTCTCTACCCATTCCTTATATTTTAGGTGTATTTTTTTGTCATTCTCGTTCGTTTTAGAAACCAATTCTTTGAGTCAAATGCACTTTCTTTTTTCTTTTTTTTAAAATAAACTTGCAATATCTTTGGAAAAATATCACTTTTCTAAAAATATTTTATATTTGGAAAATTTAATAATATTATGATTTATTTCTTCTTTCCGGTCTACAATTATTATATAACCTTACGACCAAAGCTAGGCCACTTCTTCTCTAGGAATTTAAACGCAGTGGAATGCAGAGGGTTGAGGGATCGGGGTGATATATCCTCTCTCTCTTTCGAAATTTATGTAAAAATATTATTTTCATACCAACCAACATAAAGTTTGTATTTTTAATAGTAATGTTTAGACCAATTTTCATGTTTATCCTTAAAACTTACATCCATTTTGCTGATTATTGACACTTAAGTGATTATTTGCCTTCTTCTTCTCAAATACTCTCTGAAAAAAATTTAAATCCTCCCCCCCCCCGAACAAAATTCTGGGTACGCCCCTGCTTAAACGGAATCTGAAACCCCGCTTGATTTCGAAGTATACTTAGGATCAAGCCTCAGGACTTGAAAAGATTTTCTAAAAAGTGAAACCTGACGGACTTATGTTAAATTGTACTCATTAGCTTCCAATAGCGGAGGATGTCTCCAGGCCCTGTGAAAGTGGGATTCTCCTTTCCTCATCTTTAATTTTGTAATCATTTTATTTTAATGTTAATAATCGACTTACTTCCATTCAATATCTTCCTTTATTTTATATTATAAGTGTCTTTTGCATTTACTCATACTGAGAGTCTGTTTTAAGATGGATTATCGTCCTTTTTTCTGTGTTGAATAACAACCAATTAATATTTCATGCCGTTTAACCATTGTTTCCTCAGGCGACATATTTTCCTTCTTTCCGGTGTACATCCTTAAAATTCTTTTTCACACATTAATGTCTTATATACGAAGTAAGAAAGTGCGGGGTGCTAATGAACTACATTTATGATGACCTTCCCATTACTTATTTTCTTTTCATTGTCTAGGTCTTTTGTACCTACTCCATCCTCCAAACTAATTTTAATTTCGTTGATGGTGTATTGATCTGGAAGTTGGAAGAATTAAGATGCCTACTGCATAGTTGTGGTTCGCTTATAGGAACTGTAGAACTGCAGCACTCCCATTTTTACCTGATATTATCAATAATATTCAATATAATGAGTCCTTTTTTAGAAATTCTTTCTTTATAATAATACAAAATATAATCCTTAAGCTAAATGCCGGTAGCCATACTATAGTTTATGAAAAAAATACAAAAATTTTTGTATGGAACTATGCGCTTCAAAGTTCCGCCGACTAGGAGTTTGGATGTTGGATTGATGCGTCTCAAAGTTGGGACTAGTGAGCAAAGGATTTGATTTCGGATATCAATTTCATAAAATTTCTCTTAACAATTCGAATTGATATAATTTGACTTTATTTTGATAATATTCTACTTTATTTTAAAATACTTATCTTTAAGTCCAATAATGACTTTTGAAATAATTCCGGAAAATTCTTCTAATATTTTTTCTTTAATTACATAATTGATAAGTGCTAATTTCAATTAGCTACAGTATTAAAAAAAAAAGAGGTTGTTTATTTATTTTTAAATATTTATTATTCTATTTTTTTTGGGGGGGGGGGAGGGAGAGAGGGTAGAGGGAGGGTGGTAGTGTGGCCTTTCATCGATTTGATGATCTTGTATTAGATTTTCGAGTTGCTAATTTCGATTAATATCGAAATTTTGTTCGAGCATGAACATTTCAAATTAGTTATTAATTTAGTAGAATTCTTAGTCACAGAGATAGTTTGTTAGGTTTTTCAGGGCGCTAATTCCGAATCTAATAACGGATTTTTCATCGCGCATGCGCATTTCGTTTTACTATTATTGTTAAAGTTTTCTTCTATTTAGGAATCGTTTTTTACGGATTTTCGATATAGGAATCGAGGGTTTTTCTTCTGTTTTTAATCAGATTTTTGAAAACGCGTACACATTATGAACTATTCTTTTTTTTGTAATTTTCCGGTGCATTTCAGAATAAACAATTAAAACGTTAAATTTACATTTAAAAACACATTTGTTTTTAATATTTGTTTTTGTTTATGCACCCAATAGAAATGGTTCGGAAGGTAGTATATTTTGATTCAGTTCGACATTATTGACAGATCGTTTTTTTTCTCGATTTGTAATAAACAATAAACTTTAATTATTGCCTTGCATCCCCATGTTTCAGCGAAAATTAAAACAAGAAGAATGGATTTAATTTTTAAATAAATTGATCAAGCTTGAACTGTAACAATTTATGTTATAATAATTAAAAAATGTTTGATTTTGTTCTTTTAGGATTTTAATAAGTTTCTGTTAAATTTTCTTTTTATACATGTTGTTGTGTTGTATACTTTTACACAATTTTAAAACCAACACTAAAAATTTTCTGGAGCAGTCCCTCACTAATTTTATCTACGAGACAAGACTGAAGTATGAAGAAGTATTCATTGAAATTCGTTTTGATGAATCAGCTCTTGATAAATTCTATGAAGAAACAATCTACCTTGGCCAGCGGATATCCATAAACCAATGGTACATAAAAGAACTTAATCAGAGAGTAAAATTATCATAGCCAAAATAATGGGCAAATAAAGATATTTTGTATTTTTTCCATTTCTAACGTAAGTAGTCAAACTTATCAAATATATAAAGCAATCATAGAATTCATAGCAACTATGTACTCGGTGAGTGATGGATAGAGGTATCCTAGAAACAGGGCCGGAACTAGGATTTTTTCCAAGAGGGGAAAGGTTAATTATCCCACTTTTCTTCCATCATCCTTCCCTTCAATAAAGGTCAACAGTAATTTTGGTAGTATATTTCGAAATAAATATCATCATTATACCGATTAACTCATTATATTGGCTGAATCGAAGCCAAAAGAATCAAAAAGCAGAACAAAATATTTTTTACACAATCTAAAAATAAAATTTCGCTCGAAAATTGTCGCCTTCGAAATTCTTCCCTTTTTTACCACTATCTAACCCCTAGTTCCGGTCCTGGCTAGCAATACAGGGCAAAATAAATAACAGTACAATCCAGATTAGATGTAGTACAAGAGAAGCCATAAGAGCCTTTCTTGATCTCAAATGGAAATGGGCAGGGCACATTGCAAGAATGGACACCGGAAGATGGACTAAAAAGACAACTGACTGGTATCCTATCGACATGGTAAGGAAGATAGGAAGACCAACCTTAAGATGGTTACAGGACATTTAGGTGTGCCTCATGTCTAAAGTTATGTGTCACTATTTAAAGAAAAATTGCAAATTTTCAAAACATTTGATTTTACCAGTAAAGCTCAGTTTTATTTGGTATGTAGTATATACATTATTATAATTTTAAATTATGTTATTATGAGATTTAAACTTCAATTAAAGAAAAATATTATAAAAATAGTTTACTATTATTAATCAGAGAGTAAAATTATCATAGCCAAAATAATGGGCAAATAAAGATATTTTGTATTCTTCCATTTCTAACATAAGTAGTCAGGATAGGTTACTATTTATTAAAAAAAAAGCCTCTAATGTCTCAAGTCAAAGTTAATCAAAAACATTTCAAATTCCCCCCAGACTCTAGCGTCTACAGGATTACAACTTTACTGTTAAAAATTAATTCAAATTGATAGGTATAGACTATAATCTATAAATTAATAAATAATTTAAATTCTTTGCCTATCGAATAAAATTTTATATAATTATAAACTTTTAAAACTGCAATAAATTTTTATATGATTTTCTTTTTTTTTATATTACTGATCAGCTGATTTAATGGCCATTTTGCTCAGTAAGATTGATTTTGCACTATGATCTCCAATGCTCTAGTCACCATTGTATATTTTTGTTACCAAACGCTTGGAATGAATTAAATGATAAATAATTTTCTAATACATGTATTTAATAATAAGATATAACAGCAAGATTTGTAGACAGTTGACATCCGCATGATGGTATAGAAGGATCAATCCCTAATAAGATTTGTAGATCTGAAGATGCTTGATTTTTTAATTAAAGTTCATTTAGCTAATCACATTTCAACTCCGCGAACATGCAGTGAATAAACAAGAAAAAAGAAAGTGTGGAACTGGGACTTGGTCGGGTCACTTCCTCATGTCCAAATCGGGGGCATTTTACGAAATGTAAAACAGTGCCATTTCAGTGTTTCCATTCTGAATAATAATCTATTTATTTCGTAATAACATTTAGATATTTTCCATTTAATTATTTTGTAGAATGGGATTTATTTTTAGTTTTAAAATAAAAGTTTATACCTAGTACTGCTTTATATTGTATATATTCTTATGTTGTTAATATGTATAAAAATTGGTAAATAATTAAATTTCTCCAATAACTTTTAATTCATATGAAAAAATAGGAATTACGATTGTCATGCCAGATTTTAAAACAATCTGGCCACCCTTATACTAGTTCTAGGAAGAGGTCTTACTACTTCTACTAATAATAATAATAAAAGGAGTTAACAATCCTCCGTTCACCGACCACCGTCTAAACTCAAATCCTTAAGATCAGTCTTAACGCAATCCTCCCATCTACGGCTCGGTCTATCTCATATATACTAGGTCTATCTTCTCGGTCTTTCTCATATATACTACATATATACTCATATATATATATATATAGATATATATATATATATATATATATATATATATATATATATAATCTCTATATACTAGTCGGTTCAGCGCTTATAAATTTTTTAAGGATTTGTTCACTGCTAAGCCCAACTATTTTACATACCCATTTCATCACTTCATTTGTACTGACGGAGCTGGAAAAAATACAAAACATAATATTTATTTAGTAAACCTTAATTTCTTAATTATTCATTTATTATTTATTTAGTCTTTTTTATTTATGGCCCTCCAACAACAAAGTGGTCAACAGGTATTCTTTATATTCACTATCAGATGTTCATAAATTTTCAATTGATATTACATAGAAATAGAGCGGGAACCATAAAAAACATACCGCTATACAGTACACGCAATACTGAACGGTTTTGAGGGTTTAGGGATCTAAAACGGACACGGTCCGACCGTGTTATTATATACATAATACAACAACACTAAGAACTGAAATATTATAAAAATTAACATTCAGTTATTTGTTGATCCTTTTCTAATATTAGATAATTATTACAAACCATTAGCTAATTAGTTAAACTGTTTAGTTGACTTCTGCTGATAAAATTTTCGCTTTTACTTTGTAATAAATCGCACTCTTGTTCGCGTTACCCTTGGAACATCCATGCGTACCACCAGTGATCCTTCTTCTGCCGCGGTGGGGTGTAACTCAATGCTAGGATGCTAGGGTATAACAAACTGAAACAAAAATACTTTCCGTCTAATGAAGTAAACCAATAACGTAATCTCTTGTGGATTTTATTTTTTCAAAACACTAAAACGGGAATATTTGATGAAACAGTAGAAACAATTCAACTAATGATACGGATTACTTTCTTTGACATTGAACCAACAAGTTGACTATTGACCATGTACCAATAGAACCGCGTTGAGAATATGGTTATGAGATGCACTGTAAAAGTCAAATGCACGAAGAATCCAGTTTCCAAAGCAATTTTATTGTAATGATAGGCAATAACGATTACATTCTAACACTAAGATTATCCTTAATAGAATAGGAATTTAGGTGTTACACGCTCAGACTGGGGTCAATTCAGTCCATGACTGTGCTGATGAATTTTGAAATACTTTATTTGTATTTTTTAATGATTTTAATAAATCCGTGCCAAGGAGATTTATTGCCAAGGAGTCTTAATATTTTAGATTGAAAATATTATTGATTTTGTGATAGGCACATGTCTGTATAGTTTTAAGAAAGTTTGTTTACGAGTATTTACTTTCTAAGTTTCAATTTCGATTATTAATAAAAAAGTAATTTCAGTTGTTTGCTTAGAATTTTGTTATAATCAAGCGCGCCCGAACGCCGTACATCGGCAAGCGAGTGGCGCATTAAGTACGCCAAACTCATTTTCATCTAATTTCCTTAATATTAAACGAAATTATCTTATCATTTACAGATTATTACTTAGTTAAGAAAGTTAGGAAAATAAAAATGACATAATTAAAAAAAATATTTAATAGGCTTAAAAAAATGAATAAAAACAATTTAAATAACAACTCATTATTACGAATTAGCTCCAACTAAAGCAGTTGATTGCCAAAGTTGATTCACAATTCTACAATATTTAAACATAATTACTTCTTGGAGAATTGAGCTATTAAAAATGAGATGGATGAGAGATCTCCTTCCACGACTTACGGAACTAAATCTGGCTCGGTTAAGAGGTTGGGTACCGTCCTCCTTGTCTGTCATTTCGTTATTTCTTAAGGAATCACGCTATTATTATTAATTATTACAAAAGATGTGAATAAATATCTGAAAAAAAAAAAGTCCTGGTGCGGCTTGCCTCAGACAAAAAACGAAGACAGCTACTTTTCTCAGCAGCTATTGGCTTTTTTTTTAGTATCAATTATGGCTCAAGCATTTTCCACAATTCATCTAGAAGTTTTTTATATAATATTTTCCGTAGTATTCCTCTTCCTCTCATTTCTTATTTGATTTAATAATTGTGTGCAAGTGCGTATATCTTTTATGTAGCTATTGTTAGGTCAATTTTTTTCTGATAATATCTTTATTTTAGCCTTGCTTATAAAAATTCTTGATTATAAAAATTCATTGTTTTCAAAGAGGACGTTGTTCTTCAGTACTGGCTGACCGTGTAGTATTATATTCATGTACAAGGTTACATAATTAAGTAATGCTAGGCTCAGTGTAATACCTTAATTGATCAGAAACAAGACTGGTGATAGCTATTCTAGCCAACCATGAAGATGACTTGACTTTGGAAATGGTTAAGAGATTTTCATAACTGATTTTTGCTTTTTATAGAAAATTAATAATATTACAGTTAATAATGAAATGACCCATTAGTATTATTTTCTCGCTCATAGCTTCGGACAATCGTAATGGACGCTGACCACAGATCCCGCTGATAGGAGAGCGGCTATTACTTAGCAAATAACTGGTAATTAGGAGCAGTTTCACTCTCGATATGGAGGCGATTATTTCCTGTGATCTGGTAACTGTTACCTAATAGCAGCTACTTTCAGGATTGCACCTTGAGTGGAGTCGCAACCTTAGTTGGTAACTTTCTTCCTAGTATTGTTATAGTTTGGATTTCTTTCCTGTAAATAGCTAGCAGGTTTATTTGATATTAATCATCCATTTTGTCTTAAAGATATTTTCTTACACGACTTTTTAAAAAACATTTAATTAAATAAAAAATAAAAACCCTGACTAAGGAAATAATTTTTATATTTTACAACCCAATTCGTCCTAAGGTACAAAGTGTTCTTGCTTATCTACTGAAGCGCATTGATCGGTTTTCAGTGAAGCTGACGCCCATGAAGATTGAAGCGTGTCAATATTCATGGTTGTCAACTTCATTAACAGCCCACCAATGCGCTTAAGTAAATATGCAAGTACATTCCGTCCCAAAGGACGAATAGGGTTCTAAGATATAAAAGTTATTTCCGTAGTCGGGGTTTTAATTTGTTATTAAATTAAATTTTATTTTAACGTTTTTCAAGTATTGACTATTTATAATTTATTACCATATGACCATAAACTTACATATGATATAATAAGAAACATCAACAAAAAGCCGAAAATACTTAAAATATAATGACATTTTTTTCAGTATTTTGAGTTCACTATGTTTCAAAAAATTCACTGAATGATTTGAACTACCAAACTTAAAAAAACAGTAGTGCAGTTCGCTCTAAAAATCTTTATATACGAGTATACCGTCAAACGGACTAATTTAACACATTAAATACATAACCTCTTCAGCATTTTGAGCTCAAAATGTTTCAAAACAATCACGGGATCATGACGAATTATTTGAGCCATTAAACTTGAAAATCGGTTGAACCCTTTTCTCAAAAAACCGTTACATACCCACTAACGGTCATGTTAGTGAACCTCATTATATACTTTCCAACTTCTTAAGTCAAATTAATTTGTAGTTAAAGCACTGAGTTATTAAGTTGACCAATGATGTCTTTGCCTCATTATTTAAAACCAAGGACTTATGTTGCATTTGTACGCGGTTCCTGCACCAATTGAAACAGCCATATTGTCCACTGGCGAAAATGCCTTAAAAATAATTAGAAAATTTGAACTTAACTGGTTTTTAGATCAAGACCCTCAATTAGAAATTTTTATTGGGATATAAATAACAAAAATAAGGACATATTTTTATTTTGGGTGTCCTAATAAATTGCTATGCTATTCAAGGAATCAGAGGTTCAAGCATAGCAACCTACTCAGCCCAAAAGGAAGGGAACCACTATGTTTAAAATAATCAAACATGTCTCGATTGAAGAATTTTTTAACTATGAAAAAGAAAAAATACATTTGGCAGCAGGAGAAGAGATTGGAAACTGTTCAAATAAAAACTGAAGGAAATTAAGAACTGTCGTAAATATCAACAAGAGCATCGAGGAAAGTTGTTGTTTGGTTGCTTCATTTGCTGTTAGTGGGAGAAAGTTGTTCTTTGTCGTATCAGAATGGGACACTTTAAATTCTAAGATTGCTATTTATTGCGTGGATTTGAGCCCTCAACTATGATGATCATTATTGATTTCTGTGGTGTAGTCCAAGAGTGCTCAAACGCACTTCAATAATAAATGAATAAAACTCGTTTCTTATTCTATCGGGAAATTTGAGAGACTGTGAAGATAGAATAGAAAAAATATTTAACATTTTTAATTTATCCAGGTTTTATAACAGGATATAGAATAACAGTGTTATTTTTATTTTTCCATCTAAAATATAATTATATTGTTGAATAAGTTTCTATTTCCCACGTATTCCATAGATATACTTCATGTTAAGTATTACGATTATTGGTTTGTTAAATGGATTGTAATTTTATGAGCTATTGTGTGAAAACAATTTTTTGTTTACGTTGTTGTTTAATATATTTATTTATTAATCACTCCGCTTTTTATTAATTGATATTATTAGTTGTGTTTTTTTTTTCAGCTTATCGAACTATTACCTGTACAAACGAGAGGTTGTTTACAATATAAATCAATATTTATATTGATTTACTTGTCAATACAAGTTGCATATCTTGGAAGTAAACCTTTAAGGAGTTAGTTCTAAATGAGATAGACAGTTTGACAGATAATAGTCACGTTCATTTGGAACTCGCCGGGTCGAAGCGTTTCACTCCGCTGACATTTGTCCTCGTTCCTGAACGACTGCACTAACGGTTTTAGCACAATGCCTCCTGTATCTGAGTTAGGGAGGCAGTGGTGTTACGTCTCCCTCGGTCGGCCAACCGTCACAGCTCCTGTAATGATTGTCACCTCTGAGGACATCATTTCGTGTCTGACGTCACTCTAGTCGCGGGAATCCGGTAACAATATTGCTAATCGATACAGTTTAGGTTGGCGGTATTCGACATATATATATATATATATATATATATATATATATATATATATATATATATTTTTTTTTTGTTGTTGTTTTTTCTAACAATCAAAGAACGCTGCTCAGGCTGTGAGAATTTCGTTTTGTATCTTTGAAGATCTAGTGGATCGCTTAGTAGAACGAATCATTGTTCAGAATTAAGGAACATTTTGACTATCTTCTTAGTTGATGAACTAATCCAACCTGAAGTTAACAAATATACAATTATCTTGTAATAAAAATGTATTAAATTGGATTGATAAAGGCACGAACTGATCTCTATAGTCCTGTTTATCGGAGGCGTAATTCGTCTTTAAAGAAAGACCTGGGCTCTATTTCATAATAAAGTACAAAAGTATAAGTGCAAGTAGACTTACTCCTAATATGACACGATGAACTGTGAAATGTTGAAACGATAAAATTTAAAAGTGTTATTAATTATTTTAAATTTTATCGTTTTTCAACATTTCGCAGTGTGCCATATTAGTAGTAAATCAGAGGTCTACTTGCAATTGTACTATTATGAAATAGGGCTCTGATAGTAAAATATTTCATTGAGTTCAATGGTTTCGTGGATAAGGTTGACGATTAATAATTAGAACTAATAATTCAGCAGTTTCAGCAGTTTTTAATATCTCCTTTTCTTTTTAATGTAATTTATTTCATTATATGTTTAGTTATATTAGGTACTAAATTTATTATTAATATATCATTTAATTTGTTTTATTTTGGATATTTATTGATAATTTTTAAATTTATATATATTATATTTCTTTGTTCGTCCTATTTTAGTATCATTTAATGGCTATAAAATACATATTTTAACTAATTATCTATATCTTAAATACCCATTTAGTCTTGAAATGACATGAGCCCTTTGTAAGGATAAAGAGGAATGTGTAGAGAAACATATTCAGTCTCGGCATTTGCATCTACCATTCCCTCATTGATTACGTTGAAAAGGTGAATTCAGTCTGTATTAGAAAAAAAAAAATTTCTTAACCAAAGACGCTCAAAATCTATTAAAGTTATAACTCACATCATAATTGTTCATATTTCAGTAATTGCCAAATTCAGTTAGGCAATAATATAGTATTAAATAATTAATTACAACAGTTATGCAGGGAAATAACTATAACTGATTTTTTAGGTATTAACCATAACCTGAATAAGAAAGACTATTTATATCATTAAATCACATATTAACCAGTTGAAGGATGTTCATTAAAAGATATTGCATTAGCATACCGATATAGGAGGCTGTGCCTCATTAAAAGGGAATGTTGCCCTTCTAAGGATATTTTAAGTTCAAGACCTCCGGGGATCATTCTGTTCGTATTCCTGTGTCCTCTATTCAGATCGGGTTTAAACATTACCACTGTTTAGAGACAAGTGAATGGATAAAAATTCAAAATATATAGCCGCTTCAGAGCAGAAGTAGCTTAACTCGGAAAATTAAATTTTATAGGAGAGGGCTTTTTACTTTTTGTTTTATTATTTCATGATACAGTATAACCTAAATTTTTAACTTTTTATCTTTGCCCTAGACTTGGCAGAACATTTTTGTAATTTTTTAAAAATAAAATATTTAAAAACAAAATATATATCCCTAAATTTGACAGAAAATTCGTATTAAGTATTATGTAGAGATAGGCTACTTATTAATCAAATTCGAAGTTGTCTGAACTATCATATGTGATAAAAAAACAGAAAAAGCCAAATTTGGAGATAGGATAGTCCTGGAGTGAAGCGGCGAAATGATATATGAAAATGAGTAACGAAATAATATTTAAAAAATACCGGTCAGCCAGACTGAGCTATATAAAAACTAGGTCACTGTATCTTATACTGGAATCTAAATTCATCACTTCCAGCACATGTGAGTTGCAGAACTACTTTATCACCGAACATATGCGCCTGTGTCAAGGTCCATAATACACATCTTCACAACTTTGATTCACGATCTTTATTTTCGTCACCATCGTTTATTTATGCATTAGGGTGATACTGGCAAAATCTGAATGTTTATGAAGCGTTCTAGTGACAGAATCACAAAAAAAAAAAAAAAAAAAGAAAGAATATTCAATTTCATGAATATCTGCTCTTTTAAGAAATAATACAATATAATAAAACAAAGTGTCTTCCAGAACAATTAATATTCAGCATCGATTCTATAAACATTAATACTGTTGTTATAGAGAAAGTTTTTTGTACATTAAAATACGCTCCAATGTTATTTAAACTGTACCTCAAACATTATATTTTTTAAATCTATTTTTAAAAATTAAAAATTACTCAACTAATAATTTTTTTAATTTAATTTTCTTATGCTGTCATCTGTATAAGAATTTAACTGTCACAAGTAATAATAGTAAGCTTTAAAGATTACACAAAGAACCGTAATCTAGAAACGAATAGGATTTTAAATACTGCTGTTATTCGAGTTATAAATATTTTTATCATTGGATTACTACTATTTTAATTAGATTACTTGAATTACGAAAGTTAAAAAAAGTCGGAATTTCGTTAACCGTTTTACATTTTAAGTCTTTTGATTTCCTTTTGGGGAAAACTAAAGAATTCATCCATTATAGTAGTATAGGAATATTCATTAATACATGATAAAGCTTCACATAAAAATTGCTAATATCTCATATGTAATTTCTCCAGCTCCATTGAGTAATATATCATGGAAAGTAAAATAATAAAAAAAACATTAGTGAATTTGCCTATTTTTTTTTAATTACAAAAACTAATAAAAATTAATATTAATAAATAATACAATTAGTGATTATTTATATTCTATCGGTTTAGTGGAATAAATCCGAAAAATATTTTTCTGAGGCTATGATGCGTAAATTAAGATTTTTTTTTTACAAATTGCCAAGCCTTATTTTATTGCTTCAATTTAACAATTATCAACTTTTATTCTTGTTATAAAGTTTAATCGATAAAACTTAAACTGTAAAGATAAATTGAGTTATATTATATACTCTAGATTATTGGATAATAATTGGACATCTCAACAAACGGACGTACGCCCGTTGTCAATAATATTATTTGTTATTTGATTTTTTACTCTATAATTTTTTTTTTTACATAATAATTTGCGTGTGATGAGATAAAAAAAAAGATAAACTTTTTAAAAAGAAATAATGTGAATAAAGATTTTAAAATTATGATTCGTTGTAATATTATTTTCATGCCATATTTTGAATAAATTTAAAGATGAATTTTAACTAGGACTGAATACGTTCAAGATCTCCCCCAGGGCCGTCCCTTTAAATTTACTGACAAGAAGGTAAAAACTTTAAATGCCCATTTAAAGGGTCGAAGGCAGGCTAAAGGGAGATTTGTGTCTAAGTTTACCGTAAAAATTTTTTCCGCTAGTTGTTTTTTTGTAGTTGTCCTATTTAAAGCAGTGTGAGCGACCACGCGTGGGCCTTAGCGTTCCGTTGGTAATGACTATTCTGGGTATTCTGAGGGAATGCCTGTCCTATCAATGGAGGTTATACTTACTATTCTTCTTTACTATTATTAACTTGATTTTTTCTTCTTTTTTTATTGTGTCTGGTAAAAAATTATATTTTTTATAGATAGTATACTAATGAACAACTTCAAATACTCCAGTATTGTTGATAATCATATTTATTTCCTACTACATAGTACATAAACAAGAATGATAATTCAAACGAAAATAATTTTATAAATTTAAAGTTCGAATCGAAAGGAAACATCCTTTTCAAAGTATCTTTGGGAAGTAGAATGAACTGCGGTATAAACAGTTATTTTAATCTTGATAATAAAAAAAAAAAATAACAAATTAAATCTAATTAATTTTAAAATATCTGAAAATAAAAAGTTGTTCTTTTTTTAACTTTGCTGCAATATTATAAATTATTGATAAATAAAACTTAATGAAATGAATGTCAAAGAAAGGTAGGCGGCAGTGAAACATTACAATTTAAAATGGACTTTATGATGCCTGGTCATAAATAAAATACTATATATATACATATATATATATATATATATATATATATATATATATATATATATATATATATATATATATATATAATATAATCATAACTTAAAATTTGAAAAAAATATTAATTAAACCACAGGTCCCTAAAAGTCTACTTTTCAAAATAGTTCTAAATAATTAAATCAAAATTATAATATAATTATAATAAATAATTTTAATAATAAATAAATATAATAAATAATTTTGTATTTGGCATTATAGTTTATAAACCAGATGGATATGCAAATTAAAAAATTAAACTAATTATTATTAAAATTAGGCTAATAATAATATAATAATTGGTTAGATGAGGAATTTAAATATTTATATTTTATTATTTTTCATGCATTTGAATTCTTAATCTCGTATGGGATTTTTTTTTATTTTTCAATTTTTTCAAAGAAAAATCTTATTGAATATATAAAAATCTACCGTTTGTGGATGTAGTAGGTAATAATGCTATTTGGATTATATAAATAAACAGAAATAATTTAGAAACAGTAGAATTAAAATAAATAAAAAAAAATACTCAAATTTACAATCATACATATTTAAAATATATTGATCACCTCTAAACCGAATTTATCCTCTATGAGTGAACGGTGTTCTACATTACATCCCATTCCAGGATGAGGAGTTTTTCGTGAAGAAAGGGAAAAGTCCGAAATGTTGCCAAAGAAAATGTAAAGGAAAATTCTGATGAAGGAATAGGAATACTGGAAGAAATTTCTTCATAAAATTACCCATAATATTGTTTACTTATTTTTTAGATTTTTTCAATTACGTTAATAATTTTTTTTTTCAATTCAGGCCTTACGACGTCCCCTGACGTCTGATATCCCAAAGCAATTGTCTCGGCGTTATTTACGCCAATGCGTATAGCTCAAAAATGTCTTAGTTGACTAAAGAAAAAAATAGTTTAAATAAAAGTTTTATGAACTTGTGTAATATAAGCACTTTTAAAAATATAAACGTTTCAAATAGTTAGATAGTTTACTTCTGAAATATTTATCGTAAACTTTTAATCCATAACATTATTATTTCTATGTTTCAGGTATGTTACCGGCTGCAGATGTCTTTAGCGATTTTCAATCTTCTGTTTATTAAGGTATAATTATTCACTTTGGATATAATTTGAAACTAATGAATACTTATGTCATTCCATTTTCAAGATGGTCTTGGTCCTAGAAAATATTTATAAAAATGTTACTGTATATTTAGTTAATTCGGAGCATTGGTAGTTGGCATACATTAAAAACATCTATTATAAGATAAAGTCCGTTTCATCTGGGAAAAAAACTTTGTTTTGGGGCAATTGTTTTTGCAGATACGGCCTAAACTAAAAAATTTGACCTACCCTATGGAAGCACCACAAACTTAAAATGTGACCTACCCTTTGGAAGCACCATAAACTTTAAATGTACCGAAATATATTATAATGTACAGGAAGACAAAATATTTCCCACGTATATTCTCGCCAAAACCCAACTTATGTAGAAAATGATTATTTTTAAAATACTTATTTACCGTCAAAACTTGGACAGTTTTTAGCCATTTAGCAAATAGCAAATTTGTTCGTTTTTTTTAGATTAAGATTTCTTAAATATGGCTTTTGAATTTTTTAGTCGAAACATTTTTAATCTAAAAAAAATCATATTGATGAAGCGTTTCGGATTGTTTATATCTTTTGAATTCCTCGACTTTTGTTTCTTAATTGAAAGTCGTGAATGTATATTTTAGTTATTATGCTATTATAATTCAAATATTTAGCTATGATTTTGTAATTTTTAATACTTGATAATGTCAGATATGCTTTTGATAATTGCAGATATACGTTTGTACATTAAAATAAGATGTTTTAATTAGAATATTGTGCAGAAGATAAGAGGAAACTTGTTTAGTTATTTTTTAACTGTTATTATCAAAATTTCAACCTGGATAATAGTTTACAACGACTACAAGGAAATGATATGTAATAAAGCATATTCATATTTAGCAGGCCATTTCTAATTTATATATTTTTATTATTCCATATACATTATTTGATCAACAATACATTACAATGCACGCCAAACCCAAAAAAAGAATCAGAATAGACTCATTCCATGAGTATTGTATGAGTATTATCCGCCTTATAAGCCTTAACTGGAAGCTGTGAGACCATTCCAATTAGTCTCGCAGTCCCCGCCTGATAGAGTCCTCCCTGTTCCTGGTAACTGCTACTGTACGGCTTAGCGGTTAACACAAGGTAGCACCATGAGAATCGAGTCGTTCCGGATCATTTGGAATGCCAACTTCGGTACTTGAAGTTGTTTCAGGTTTTTAATATTCAATTCAAAATTAGGCTAATAACAGGAACCCCTTGATATGAAAACAACAAGGCATACTGACTTATATCAACCAACAATCTACCAACACACACAGACTCTTCATCTTCGCTTCAATTACTAACTTACACGGACATACCAACTGACTAATATGAGATATGGCTATAGCTAATTAGTCCTTCAATTCGAAGAGATGACTAAAAAGGAGGATGAGAGATCTTCTTCCATGAATTATAGTACTCGAATCATGCCCGGTTAGAACCGCTGCTGGGTCCTCTCCCATGTCTGAGTTACCAGCACTTTCCTATTGTCATCAAATTTGCCATAATTATCTGATCATCAAATTTTCTATTTTTTTAATCAAAATTTCCAGATTATCCTTTCCTTCTGGTGCAGTTGAAAATTATCATTTAAATTAAAAAAAAAAAAAGAACTTAATAGATTTTCACGATTTGTTGTATTTTAGTCATGCTCCTTCGGAAGAAATCAGTTGAAATTCTGTATGTATGGTTGTTTTCTAGGTAGAACAATTGACTACACACTTTGATTACGGAAGCTTAATGTATGGAGGACTGTCTGATAAGCACGAGATGAGACTAAAACGATTCATAAAAGATTCATAAGATTCATTTTCGGTCTCCTCAGACGCTTTAACATCTCTCACTGTTATTCTGAGCAAGGGTGGTTTTATCCTAATTTTCGACGAAAATACCTTCTCAGTACCTTCTGATTCCAATCCTTAAGAGCCAGAAAACCTTCCTATATTCTTGATCTCTTCACTCTATGCTTTTCCATTCTTCTCCTATATACAAGGTCTCAAACTACCATATATGGCAAATATACCATCTTACTTCTTGTACATTTGTATATCCCAGAACTGCTTCCTTTGAAAAATCCTTTATCATTCCTTGTTTTGGAATTCCTTACCCATCATCAGCTTCCTCCCTTACCTAATTTAACCACCATTTATTTCTCCATCTATTCTGAATGATCTATTCTTCCACGTGTGTCTAAAGAATAAATAACTATGCAAATCGGAGCAAATGTGTACATAAATATATTTATTGTTATTTTTGTATTTTATTTTTATAAATAATTTTTATTTGACTTATAGTTTGTAGTACTATTGACTTATCATAGTGAAACTTACCAGTTGCCTTCATTGTACATTTATGTCATTCTTAGGGGACTGAATATCCCAGAATAAAGATTATTTTTACATTAATTCATTCAACATCACCAAAGAAGTGAGTGTAAATTTCAGCCGAAATTTCGGCATGTTTATTTTCGCGGTATTTAAGGTTTTGCGCGCCTCTACAGTTCCTCCAAATTGAATTCCAGGATTGAAAATTTCTGTGGATGCAAGGCGTTTTTGATATGGACATAAAAAGAATATAAAAGAGGGACAATTAGAATTTAACCTAAAAATTAATGGTTCAGAGCTGAACAGACTTTTACTTTGAAGCACTTTAATTGGTAGCATCCATTGCAAAAAAAATTATTAAATTTTATAAACCAAAATTTATAAGCTGTAAAATTTATTTTATTAGCTTCATCCAGGGTTTCCAGAGGCAGCGACGGATACGATGTTGCCTGGCATCCTTTGGATAGGGTGGAGGGGCTGTCGGTGGGAGGAGGTTTGGATATGGAATATCTCCCCAAGGGAAAGAAAGAGTCCCGGGGTCCACTAAAACTATAAATTCATCTGTAATGCATAAATCATTTGTTTAATTTTTCTATGGTGTGAGGCTCTGGGCGGTCGCCCTTTGGACTGCAAATACTTCGAACATGTCTTTCTTTTTCAATCCCTTAGAATAATTCTCCATGTATTCTTAATTTTCTCATCCTACTGTCGACTCTTTCAATAAGAGAACTCAGCTTACTAATTTCATCTCCTCTCCCGTAGAACTGCTTTCGCTTAAGTTAGCAAATCATTATTCGTGTTACTTCTTTATTGAATTCCGTATCCATTCCTATCCGTAATTTCACCTCTGTACCGTCCTGTAAACAACGGAAATCTATTCTGACTTTAAGGTTTCCCTTTCCCTAAAGACGTTAAATTCGACCATACAAATTCAGCAAAAATTTGTTAAAATTTAAAATATATTGCATCGGATTAAATTACTAAATACAAAAACATTTCCTACTGGTCGCTGGAGAAGAAAGGGAAAGGACATAGTCAAAGGAATATAGCAGAAGATTGGTCAAGGGTATTCAGCTTTAGACCCTAATACAAACAAAAACCTTGAGTTTGTGACATCACTGCGACATTATAACAGTCTTCGGTGATGATTTATAGTGTTAGCATTGGTAATTCATATTACTTTAAAAAGTGATTATTTTGGTAAATATTTATATTTTTAGCGAATCATGTTTAGGATGGGTTTAATTTTTATTTCTTTTATTTTTATTGATATCAAACCGATTTACTACATTTGATATTACAAACTCTTAAAAAGAAAAAAAGAAAAAATTCAGCAATAAAGTTATTTATCATATTGGCTATCTTTTTTGAGGGTTTTTGGCATTAGATTCTAGTTACAAGATTTAATTAAATTAAATTAAAATATATAATAGCTTTTACTTTACAAACCTTTACAAGCCTAAGTTACGATGTAAAGCCACACAAAGCTACTTCTTGATGGTCTCCAGCTGATATTACTAGGAATGATTCCATTTTTCAAATTTCAAAAACATTCAAATGATATTTGTATGTACAACGAAAGAAATTTTTTTTATTTATGATCCAGATTTAATTTTTAATAATTTATTGAGATCTACGAAGTCATGAAGAATAAAATAAGTGAATGTGCTTTAGATTAATATCATCGGTCCATAGGTTAAATCCAGGAATATGAAATAAATGTAAATATCACACAAGTGCAAGATTAATTTTATTTTTGTGCTAAGTTTCCCAAAGGTAAAATCATGAATGTGAAACATGAACATCTGTAGATAATTTGCTGAACTAAAGCCAATAATACGAGAAGGTGACTAAAAAGGAGCTGGATGATTAATCTCCTTTCGGGAATTACGGATCTGAAATCGATGACGGAAATCATCTGTGGCAGGTGTGAATGAAGACTTATGTTTAGAAAAAAGCAAATAAAGCAATATGTCAGAACTTAGTCTGACTATGACAGACCATGATAAGTAAATATGTGTTTAATGGCCTCTTAAGGGTAAATCACTGAGAACTGATTAGACTTGATTAAATTTTTTTTGTTTAATATTTTCACAATGAAAGGAAATATTAATTTATTTAGCCTATTTTTATTTAATTTATTAATTTTTATTAAATAGCTTTAATGACATTAATCACGTCCAATTATGGATAACAATTTTTTCTTGTGGAATGGTACCTGTAAGTTATCCAGTCAATTTTTCCAACCTGCCATTGATTTAGAGTTCACCTCCTGACGTGAATATAATGGCTACATTTCGACACTTCAATGCTATCTTAGGGTACTAGCGTAGCTAAAGGTAAAGCCTCTCCATTACCTGTAAATCACAACACCTGGCAAATTCCACCGGTCGTACGTGACTTCCAGTAAATGCTGCTCGGCCATGAAACCGTATTTTGACACGATTCTCACCTCCCGTATATAATGTTAAAGTTCAACTTAAAGAGGGAAAAAAAATCAATGCAAGGTGTTTCCTTTTAAGAAGGCATGGGCTCACTTATTTTGTTTTCATTTTTTACATGTAAACATTTTTTTACACAATATAAAAATGTTTTTTAATATTTAATTTATTTTTTCTACCAAATAATGGGGAAGAAATGTCCTTTTCTCATGAGATTTGCACGATATGGAATGTGCATTATACATTGATGCTGATGTAGTTGACCGGAGATATATTTAAGGAGAAGTTGATCGGGAAGTGCGGTCAAGGAAGAAGTGTAGACTAATAACGTAATTGGACTTTTTTTTGTGTGTGCCAACATTTCGGCCTCCGTTGTAGGACCCTCCGATCAACCTCTCAAAGTGATATTATTCAATTTAGATTGAAATGATTTTTTTATTTGCATATATTTGTTCAACAAACTTTTTGACAACAGATTTTTTTTAGTCAACTTTTATCGCCCTTCTCATTATAACCGAACCCCGGGGATTATGCTCTTTTGCCTCTCCCTGACAGCGGGCCTATGTGCTGCTGCACATTGCAAATAAGATCATGCTTGTTGAATTAGATGGCCCGTTGTTGAATTAGATGGCGGCATTTTGACCAACTAAAGCTAATTTTCACCATCCTTAATTTAGTTATTTAAGGAATAACTAGGTCTATTACCACTTTATCGTAATAGCTAGTAGTTTTTCTCACAAGAATGATTTCCTCCCATTTTATACTACTCGACCCCAGAAAAAAAATCCTGTGCAAGGGAAATGTGACTACGTTCTATTACTTTGTGGATATCTCTGTTTGTAATAAAATATGATCATGCATTATGATCTGTATGTTTCAAGTACGTTTTTCGTCATTTGACTTCTTCAAGTGACAAATCATCTTTTCCGATTGATTTTTTTAATTATACGATATTGAATTATCGGAAAGAAAACATCTTATACATATACACATAGTACATTTACATATGTACCTAACAAATTTTTACAAGACCTATTTAAAACAACGGGATGAGCAAAGATGAGAAAATAGACAGTCTCTGTTAATTTTATTTACTTTTTTGACGGAATATTACAATACATTAAGGTTATATTATCGACTACCATTGGACGACTAGTTTTATCGATTAGTTTAGACGCATCCCAATAATTTGATGTTCATAAATTAAAAAAAAACTAAAATAATTATCAATAGCAAAGAATCTACATGTACGAATAGAATGTGTAAACTAAAACCGATTAAGAGAATGAGAAAAGTCGAGTGGCTAACCTAAGGCCTAGAAGTTATATTAAATTTGAAGTAGAATCGAATTCATTAAGTCTAGATCAGCTCGTCATTCGTTTCTTCGTTTAAGCAGTAAACAATTCCAAGAATAACTATGGCTTTGATGGGATAGCGAAGTTGGTAGTAAGCTCAACTCAATGTCTTCAGTTCACTACTGATGCTTACTGAGACTTAGAGAGACGAGAGGGGCGATCCCCCTCTCTCCAATCAAAATGAAAAGTCTACACCTATGATCATATGAATACTTTAATTTCATTAACTTATTTTTACACAATTAAATAATAATAATTATTATTTAATATAAGTTAAATGAATACATTCCTAATTAAAAATCATAAAATAAGTATTTTTAATTATTTTTAAGTATTTTAAGAATTTTTAAATAAATAATTTAATATTCTGTAAAAATGAATTAAATAAATACAATTATTATTATCCATCATGATGTGTAATCATTGATTACAAATGGTTCAATTAATAAATGAAATCTATAAAATTACTCATTGTAAGGTTTTTGTGCTTATTCATTGCTTACTGAATAGGCCTTAACTTTAGTGCCTCCATATTTACACCATACCAAATCCATACCTGAAGAACTTACATAGAAATTCATCAAATATTATCTTAATTTCTTTATTCTATCAGCAGATGAGGCAGTGAGGATTACCAAACACAAAGCGCATTTTTAACCTAACATCTCACAGTCACAGCATTTTAATGGACGTTTCTCTCAACATCGGTTACAATTTGGTCTGGAGAGAACTGGTTAGGTTTACCGATTTCAGCTGTAGCAGACTATGAGTATACCTGGCGCCCATTTTTGAAAGAAGTTAGGTAGTGAGGCATTTGGCGAAGGGACAAGCAATTTATTTAACTTACTGTCAACCTAATTATTCTATGAGGAATTCGATTTTATTTTCTGGAAATACTGAGCTTGCTCGCACATCTAATTTATTTTGATAGCGATAGGTTAAGTTTTCTGGCTAATGAACAAAATCAATGTAGAAAATTCAAGCAATGAGGCATATGATGGAATGAGGATTTTAATGTTTCTAACATGTTTACTTTTGTAAAATTATTATTTACATGAAAGCTAACCTCTGATCTATCAAAATCAATGAAAACATTTCTGCCACGTGCATCAAAAAAGTCCTCATTTCCAAATTTTCGAAGAATGACCTATGTCTATGTCTATGTCTATCTAGATTTATGTTAAAATAAAATCTGGGATTACTTTTAGTGACAAAGAGTTTACTGCTTCATATAAGAATGGAGAACTTTTGCATTTGTATCCGGTTTCTATGTAATAGTTTGTTTACAAAAGTGTACAATACAATTCAATGCAGAATATAATAACATATGCATGAGCTAGCTGTATGGTTTACATTTTTAATTGTATGATATATCATGCAATCATATAAAATTTGCCAAACAAATACAAAAGGGGAAAAAACGAACATATATTGAACAGGCAAACAAGTAAAAGATTAAAAGTAAAGGATCTAAAAAAATATATGTATGTAGAAGATCATACATATAGTCGAGAAAGATATAAAATAAAAAAAAAATGAATAAATTTATGGTTAAAGTAATACATTTAGTAATTAATAAAAAATGGCACATTTCGCAAATGTACTAAGATTTTCTCCTACCATAAAATGTTTTATTGATGTTGAGTGAGGTAATTTTTGTTATCATATTTACCATTTTTCATATAACAATAAAGTAAATTATTAAAACAAATTTTATATTAATCTTTATCACATGATATGCTGTACTTTTGATTAGTAATGGTTTTTCAGGTGTATCATGGTTTGTAGTTGTACAAAATTGCTCGTAGTGTGATTTGGTTTTGGCTTAGTGTATTCAAATACCATGCTTCATTAGTCGAGAATAACTATGGTTTCCACGCCGGATTAACATTCGCAACGCGTGAAATGAGAATTGCCGACAATATAAAGGCCATAAAATCGACGAGCTCGTTATAAGAACCATCCTGGTCTGTTTGAGTTTCCTGGGAATTGAGACATGGTGGATGTACGCCGTAGAAGATATTTAAGACAGGAGCAGGTCGATGGGGTTAGGTGGGGTTAACTAGGACAATTGTCAAGATGGGGCGTTGACTTCCTTAGTCGCGCATTCTCTTCTTTTGTCCTCTCTCAGCTCTTAGCTCCCTGGAGCCGTCGCTTTTCATACCTCTTTGCACTCTTTGATCAGTGAATTAGCCTGATTATGAGACAGTTAAACTGACAGCTGCACAATATGCTATTTGCACAACTCGTTAGTATTTTTCGAGCCTTCTATGTCTATTCTTCCAAACTCGAGTTAAAAATCTTAATAAATTTTTGGTTTATTATTTTCAATAGTGAACCTTCGTAGTCGAACAAGAAAAAAAATTTAATCCTCCCTCAATATTTGAGGTTTTACATTTCATCATATAAAAAAAAAATCCGTCGGTACGTCGTCCTATGTCCGCTGATTTCTCCGAGACTACTGGACCGATTTTGTTGTAAGTTTGGTAACAAAGTCATAGGTCACCCCGGATGTTCCTCTTCTTTTAAAATGGCGGCCGATTAAACCGAATAACTCACAATTTGGAAATAAAAAAAACGAAAAATTAAAAATAAAATATTTTTTAATCAGTATTTCTGTCGTATTATAAGATGCTTAAATGTCCTTATGCATATTTTTATTTAAATGACGAATTGGAATCCTCACACGTTTCACATTTACTTTCTTTCAAATGGAAAGGCGTTGAAAGAGACCTTTTGATCGTAATGAATTAACACAAAAAACGAGATAAAAAAAAGTTAATTCCTTCCAATTTTGTATCATCAGCAGCATACATTATAATATATTTTAAAAAAAATTGCTACCAACTGTCTCCACAACAAAAATTCTTCTATTCTACAATAAAAATTCTGCTTCAAATATTAAAACCTCTTTCTTCTTTTTTTAATTCTGTTTAAATAATTAAAATGGAAGATATTGATTGCATGCTGTCGACGGCAACATGGCGGAACTGATGTTAAGAACAAGAAAGGAACGTACACTAAATGTGTGGTGAATATTGAAGAGGCAGGAAGATTCCCGAGGACTAGTTGGAAGGATAACACTTGTTTCATCTCGTCACAAAATGGTACCGTCTTTTGCGGCTTCGCTATCCAGGATTCATTTGTTTGTAATATCATGCTTTTAATCGTCACATGCAGTGAAGCATTTAACCTGTCGCCGGTACAGCGGACAATCAGAGAAAGTAACCCCTCGGAAGGCCGAATAGTTCTGCAATAGAATTCCTCAGGAGAGCGGTGTATCCTATTGCTATCGGAATGTCGGCACAGTAGGTTACTAAACCATTGGGAACACATTCACTTGTCTCTTTTTGGTCCTTTGCCAGTCCTCTACTCTACTCCTCTGTGATCTAGTTCGTCCACTTATTCAGCTCAAGTTCAATATTTCTTATTGATAAACTGTACTAACACTAAATCCATAAGGTGAATAAATAATAAAGCCAATTGTTAAAGAAAAAAATTGAAATGAACAAGAAAATGGTGATGAAATGAAATCAATGAAAGGTAAAGGATATTTTGCACCTGGATTAAAAAAAAGAGATTTGAACATAAACAAAGGAAAAGTTATATATATATATATATATATATATATATATATATATATATATATATATATATATATATAAATTCAGAACTGTCTTCAGTTTGAAAGGATGCGGAGCGGCTGGAAGTCTATGGATCCTAAATTATATCACGTCAACCAAATCCAATCATTCCAACCAACTGTGGATGTGAAAAACTGATGGAATGGAACGATGGACTGCATAGTTTTTAGGCTGTGCCATAACAATAATAATAAAAATTGTTGGTCAGTAAATACAATAAATACCTTCATTTAAAATTTACGATATTGATTGTATAAAATATGTTACAAAAATATTTATGTGAATACATCTTATTTTTTACTGTAACTATGTTTTAAATGAAATAAACGCGAGATTATAATTTCTAATATGTTTAACATTTCTATTATTTTTAATATTACTTTTTTGGGGGGAGGGAGAGGGCAAAGATTAAATTATTTAATGTTCTCGCTATTGTAGAGACACTGTTTATATCCCACTGATTCTAAAGATTTATATTAATCTGTTATATAATCATATTATGAAATAGTTATAGACTGTATATATTATGAAATACTTGCTTACGTTAACAAGACTCTTTGAAATCTTCTTTACTCTAAACACTTCATCGAGTGGAGTGTTCAGAGGACTACTGTGATCACTGAAATGTTACGATAGCGTTACCGGTAGCGTTTACGATTGAAAAATATATAATTTTTTTAAGTGAGTTTTTTGTCTGCCTCATAAATCTGCGATGCTTAAGTTCAAAAGGGTTTCAGTAAGTGTCTATATCCAGTCGCTATCTTAATTGAGGATCGAATCTTTTTAAAATAGAGTGAATCGAAGTATTAAACGCTTATTCTAAGTAAGCACCATCAACTTAATATGAGGTTCCCATATCATCCTTTTATCAAATATTAATTCTGTCGTTATTACTTGATTAATGTTTTCGTAAAATTCGATTTAGAATTAGACGATTCATTTTTTTTCTAACGCTTGTCTGGACAAACATTTACCAATAGTTTTGTGAAGGGATAATGAGGCTAGAAAAATATATTGACTTATTCCGTCAAGGCTCAGAGGTAACTAGTTTTGTCTATTCTTAATTCATTGACTACAGTTGACCTGTGAAGCTCAACTGAATATAAGTTCATTACTTCTCTTAGGGTTTTCGTTGTATTTGAACTTTGTAGACGAACGAAAACATCATTTCTGTTATGTGATCGATGGAATCGACATTGTTTTGTGAAATGAACTATCCTGCTCTACATTTTCAATCCCATTGAAACCTCTTGGGAACCGGGATGTAGATTTTTTGTTCTATTAATAATTCAAAGCTGTGGAGCAACAGAAGACTATTGTAGGAGGCAGAAACTCTGGTTTTTCTGAACAGGACTGTAAGATATCAGAAGAGAAGATCTCCTTTGCAGGACTGGTCCCGGGATAAGGATCGGCACGTTTACTTTGCGAGGTGTAGCAGCCCGGATCAGGCCTTTCTTTATCCTTCCTTTTCGGGAAAGTCTGCTCAACTATTGGTAACGCTTGAAACGTTTTGGCTATCGGGTGCTGTTTCTGAGATCTCAACCGTCTAGGAGTTAGTATTCAAGTAGCTTAGTAATATAGAAGACTGAGCTGATTGAATACTAACTGCATTCTTCTTCATTACAGTTACAAATGTTGACAAGGGATGTGCTATTTATGTTTGGTTAATGTCTCCTACACTTGAAACTTCAATATACTAATTACAGTCGAACCTCCATATATCGAACCCGAAGGCTCCTTGAAAAAAATTCGATATATGGAAATTTCGATATTTAGAAAGATTGCAATTTTTCACCCTTTTCAGGCTAAAACCAATTATATTTATTCTTTGGGGTTAAAGAAGTATCAAAAGCAATTTTTGGGGTTAGTTATGTAGCTAAGGCAATTTTTTAGAATTAAAGGAAAACAATAGTGAACGCTCAATAGCATTTATTTGAAAAATTGTACAAATTACATCTGTGATTGCATAGTTTTTACAGATGTACTTTTATAATTTAATAAGGACATATATTAAAAATATGCAAACATACATAAAAATTAATTTATTTTTGTTTTGGCGCAAGATAGCTTCTAATGTCTCTTTGTGTATAATTCATCACCGAAGTCATGTTTAGAGGCAATGTTCACAACAAAAAAGGCAAAGTTAAACTGAATTTAAAATGAAAATTTCTTTCTAATTAAGGAAAGAAATTCAGAGAATTTAGGTACTCCTGTGCTTTTTCTGAAACAAGATCTTCCCTGAATTTTCATTGCTTTGCAAATCAGTGGAACATTTTTTTTAAAATTTAATTATTACCCATTTTAATGTACCCTTAAGGGCTCTTTTTGATGAAAGTCACATTTTATATTTTTTTAAATTGAAATTTTTGCACGATATATTTAAATTTTATTCGATACAAAGAATATTTTTTATAATAAAAATTCATGGTTCCTAAAAAACGTTCGATGTATAGATATTTTCGATATATTGAAGTTCGATTGTATGTATATAATAATTATTTCAACATTGCTTCAATGTTTTGGGGGTTCTGCCCTTAAAAACTAAATTTAAATACTAAAAAAAAAAAAAAAAAAAAAAAAAAAAAAAAAAAATAAGATTTAAACCTACAGCTAATCCTCTAAAGAGACCAGTAGTAACATTAAACTAGTCCAGTTGTTATGTGTTTTTTACATACATAATTGCTAAGTAATAATGAATGACACAATATGAGATAACATAACAAAAGAAGAGTTTTTAAATAAATGACAAATTTAAAATGATATATGATACAGTAATATTAGATCAGTAATTTTTTTATATTTTATAATATTTCTTATGATGCTTATATATATAAAAAATGTTTAAAATGTTGTTATAATTTAAAATTAGTTTTTTATGACCACTACATATTGGATTGGTTCTGATGATGGGGCAGAACCTCGAAACGTTAAATCAATGTTGAAATAAGTTTCAAATAAAAATTAATAAGGAAAAATGTTTTCTTTTCACAAATTAATAATTTATCAATTTATAATCTTCCATTGATTATAAACTATTTATTTTATTTTTGGTTAGCAAATTTCGATCATGTAAAATAAAAGAAACATTTTTTGCTATCTTCGACCCTAGTCACAAGCCGTTTCCTGTCGCTCCTACCAATAATTATTTGGATACAACATCTATCAATGCCTCCGCGATTTACAGCCTCCACTGGAGCACTAAATCTGGAGACGATAGTGAAAACCCGGAGATCACGGTTACTAGACCTGGGATCCTCTCAGCTGATATTTATTGCCTCTTTCAGTGAAAGTACCGTCTTTCACCTACAAACTGAAAATTATCTTCGGGTAGTTGTAACTTCGCCATTAGACCCGTTAGAAATCTTCAAAGCCGAAATCGTTTATGCCAGTACCACTCTTACTTTAGCATGTTGTTTAGTATATCTGATCCAGCTGGCTGGTGCTGAATACGTATTACATCAGTTAGTTTCACTTCATAAGACAACTCCCATTTAAATCAGCTATGATCACGAAGTTAAAAAAAAAGAACTGTCTTTATTACGATTCTAATTTACTACAATATCTATTTTTTTAATTAAACCACAATTTTTATTTCGATTATCCCTCCTTCTTCTCAAGTACGCCAATATAGCAAGATCATTTTTCTCAGCATATGCAATAGGGATACGACACAATAAATCAATCTCAACCATGCTATAACATTTTACCCAGTACGGAAAGAATATCGAAAACTGTGTCTATTTCACAAATCTACAAACTCTATGGTAACTGTGTCTGTGTAGAGCGATTCATATTATACAAGCTACGGCTCGTTAAATAATTTTTGTTTGATTTATTATGGTATTTGCAAAAAATAATTTACTAATGACATCTCGCGGAACACCTGTTGGGAACTATTGGCCTAGATTATAAAGTCCACTTCCTCAGTTTATTCTAGTCTGTTCATCCCACAAAGCTTGCCATTTTGTCTATATGTTTTCTTGTAGAGGGCGAAAAAGTTCAGCGCTAGAAAGATACGAACTTTCGACAGATTCTAAGAAACTTTTTTTATATAACTAGTGTCAACAATATTTACTTTTCTCGACTATTTTTTTTTCTAATGTATTTTTATTGTCATTATTTATTTCAATAATTTCTTTGGTCTTAAATTTCATTATTTTTTTTGTAATAATAAAATTATTCTTTATTTATCTTGGGACCAGTGTCTTTAGGACTATAATACCATTGACAATAGATGGGCTTCAGTGTCAAAGAGTTAAAAAAAACATTTAATTTTAATTTGAAAAATAAAATGAAATAAGTAACAATTATAAAAAAGAAAAAGTCACATAAATTAAGATAAAAAAACAAATAAGATAAACAAAGAGAGATCAAAATATAATCTATAGAAAGTTGATAACAGAACGTTATTTTATATTTTATTATAACAATAATAATATATGTGTAATACATTAACATATATTATACATTAAAATATATAATAATATACATTCATATATATTAATACGATAATGTATGTATATTACAAGTTAATCTTATACTGAAACGTTAAATCTTAGCGGTCTTATCAATACGTTCCATAGTTAAAATTACCTGTAATTAGAAAGAGATGAAAAAAAAACTTCAACTTTCAAATGTAATAGAAACATGGTATGTACAACATGCTCCTATTACAATTATGCCTGATTATTTCTTTTAGATTTGCCCTAGTTTCCCTATTACTGCAAGCTCACATAATCTTCGCATTGAAAATTCGATCCGTTCCTTGTGTTACCGTTTATTCTCCCTGATTGTGACTAATGGTGTGAATAATTGCTAGTTATGAAGAAGCTCTATTAATGGAGATTATTTCCCAGTCTGTTTTTTTGAGGCTCAAGTGTGAGCAATCGCTGGAGCCCGCTGTCCATTCTCCAGTCTGGTCCATTCACTTGTTCCAATAACCGCTCTAAAAATATCCCAGGCAAAACCTCTACATAATAAGTATTTTTATACATTTCATAATAAGAACAAACATTTCACATGTTAAATCCATTTATAGAAATCAAATAAACTAAATTTAATTTTAGGCCTATTCTTATTATTTTATATTGTTCAAGCCAAAGGACAACTGCCTTTTATCTTTTTTGTCCTAGCCTGCCGTTGGTTCAAGCCTGAGAGTTCCTTCAAGAAACATATCTGACAAAGAAAAGTATAATTAAAAGTTTTTATCGCCATCAACCATAACACTAAAACAGTTGTTCATCATAGTGCTTTGTTCTTTTAAGTAACGCCAGGTTGCCTCTTAAAGCTAACTGTATATTTCCTGCCAATCTGTCTCCAGGTACTCCCACTCTTCTTCTGTTTATTACCGTTCTTGGTCTATCGCAGTTAACCTGGAAGAGGAACGTAGGATGGAGAAAGCTGTTGTTGACCCAATAATATATATTCTAATGTGGATAGAAATAGTAAAGAAGTTGAAAAGAAGTAAACAAAGAAAACCTTTGTTATTTCCTTTATCTTGCTTAATCTAACTTGACCAAAAAATACATTAGAATTGGACCTAAGGTCGGCAGGGTGACCCACTTGGTCTGAGAAAGACATAGAAATCCTTTGGAATTGTATGAGCACCATCAATATATGAACGATTCTATTAGAAATGCTGGGTATTATTGGAAATTAGTAGAATTGATAAGAAGTAATTCAATATTTCGAGAGTAATGAAAGACTGTAATATCAAAGGGGATGTAACGCCAGTAAATGTTTTTATACAATGTATTGTTGGTTTTTGTAGAACCATAGGAGTTGGTAACAGGTGGTGACTGACGATGAATCCAAATGGAGCAAAGAAACGTTGAAATGGAACACTGAGTGCTTGGAGTGAAGACGATTTCAAGGGTCCCACTAACGATCACTCTCCACTCAATCATTCCAAGTAGAAGTTGATAAACAAGTGTTTTATAATATTTACAGTCTACAAATAACTTAATTTACAGACTCTTGAGAATTAATGGTATATATATATATATATATATATATATATATATATATATAGTCTTAGAGTTTCTCTGGTCCCGTCAAGTGCTCAGTTGCCTGTCTCTATATTATTGTTATATTTCAATAGTTATTCACCTACTTTCCGGTAGAAAATTTACGTAGTTATTATATAACACAGCAGTGAACTATTAATGCTCTATTTAAGTGATAATTATTAGAAAAAGTGATAAAACATTAAGAAAATTATTACTTAAGGATTACTTCGTCAGTTGAAGCAGTGGGGGACAGTTTGTTTGGCAAGCTTAATCCTCTCAGTCGCTGTATAAATATTCAGGTTTATATTATTATTATTATTAATTTCATACGCCCTTTAAAGTTACCCATTTACTAGAATGGTTAGTTGTAAAATTTGTAATAAGTCAGCTGGCCGAGATGACAAAGCGAGATTAGCCTGCGTCATCTGTCAAAAATTTTTTCATATAAAATGCGTTAAAGCCGAATCTACAGACTTTGACAGCTCGAAAAACTGGACGTGTGCCGATTGCGAAACTGCATCACGGATACCGCCTACCAAAGAAAGCAGTTCAATGATTGACCTATTAAGGGCTCTCACGGAGGAGGTAAAAGAAATGAAGACGAAGCTTCAGCCGATAGATGAGCTGAAAGAAATAAAACAAACGCTTCAGAAGCAGTCAGAGCTTTCCTACGAAAATATGGAAAAATTAGAAAAAATAGAAACACTTTTAGAGGAACAAAAATGCCTAGTGGAAAAATTAACCTCTGAAAACAACTTCTTAAAATCGAAAATTTCAGATCTAGAGGGCCGTCTAAATCACGCTGAGCAAAATCAACTTAGAAATACAATAGAAATAAGAGGTATCCCGGAGAAGTCGGGAGAAACTCACAATAACAACAAGGCACAATACTCAGCGTCGGTGCAGGCCTGGGCGTCAAGTTGAGCCCGGAGGATTTGGACCACGTCGTACGGCTCAGGCCCAAACAAGAAGGCACCCCTGGCCCTATAATCGCACGGTTTGTGAGACAGACCATGAGAGACGAGCTCGTGCGACAGAGAAAAACCAAAAGGGACTTCTCTACTCGTCACCTAGGCTGGACTGATAACGAGTCGCACCGCGTCTACGTCAGTGAAGCGATGACCCCCACTAACAAGCACCTTTACTGGTTGGCGAGACAGAAAAAGGTGACATTGAAAATTAAATATATTTGGTTCAGTGGAGGAAGAGTCAGGTGCAGGCAATCCGATGGCCACCCGGCGGTGATTATAGGTAAACCTAGCGACTTGGACGTCTTCAACTGACCCTGGTATGCGCGTCACCTTCTCAATGATACAAATATTTTATTTTTCCATATCGAAATAATTCTATTTTTTTATATTGAAGACATTTTAATAATTTACATTGAAGATATTTTATTTTTTTAATTAAAGATGCTTTATTTTTACATATGGAGGATATTTTACCTTTTCATATTGAAGATATTTTATTTATTTTTATTTACTACATGTATTGTTACTTTATTGTCACAGATGAAATGCTATTTTTGGTTTGCTTATAGTCTTTTTCTATTTACTTTTTCTTTTTTTAATCAATGTTACTCATATTTTTTCTTTTCATATAATTTTATTTTCGTTAAAAATTTATTTTTATGTTTAATTCATATTAGAATTCCATTAGTATCTTTGTTTCAATTGTTAATATTCATATAATTTTTGTAATATTTACATATATAATTGTTAATATTCACATTCAATCAAATCTTAAAATTGAATACTGCATAAAAAGTTGTTATATCCTATTCCTCAACCTCGATCCATTTTCCTGCTATTCCACTCCTCCACACCCACAGTTTTGACTAATATCCTGAATTCCTGTCACGTTAATGCACAATCCCTAATTGCCCACTATGATGAATTTCAACAATATTTCCTTGATAATTTTTATCACATAATAGCTGTATCAGAAACCTGGCTAAAACCTTATATCCCTTCCTCCCAAGTATCCCTTCCTAATTACTCTTTCCTACGACATGATAGACCTGATCGCACGGGAGGTGGTGTCGGGCTATATGTTCACGACAGCCTTAAGGCCAAAATTCTACTTCTATCCATTTCTCCTTCCTTTCCTCACCTAGAATACATGTTTGTCGAAATTTCAAGCATCTCTTCTCCTCTGTTATATGCCATTGTATACCGACCTCCTCGTGTCCCATTCGACAACACCTTCGAGTCCTCCCTTGTCCAACTGGTTTCTACCTATTCCAATATCATTATCTCTGGTGATTTTAACATTAATATGCTATCAGAATCCAGTGATAAATCCTATCTTACGGACCTAATGTTTTCCCTCAATCTTTACCTCGTTCCCTATTCTCCTACCCACCACACACAATTTTCTGATACCTGGTTAGACCTTCACATTTCTGATTCTTCCATGAAAATCCTCTCTTCTTCCCAGCACCCTGTTCCTTTTCTTTCATCACACGATCTTATCCAGATTTCATACGACCTACCCGTCAAATGCTTTACTCCAAAAGTTGTTTCATATCATGGTTTAGACCTCCTTTCATATGAATCCCTTCAACCTGACCTGGATACTTTTCGCTGGGACATCATATATTCCTATAATTCTATAGATCCCATGGTTTCCACCCTTACCTCAAACCTACAATCCGTATTAGACATTCATGCTCCCCTTAAAACCCGAACCTTACGCCGTCCTACTGCTCCTTGGCTAACCCCAGAAATAAAGCTAATGATAAGAAGAAGAGAAGCAGCAAGACGCAAATTTCGTCGCACTCGTTTTTCAGCTGATTTTGCGTCTTTCAAACAACTTCGCAACGAAACCCAATCCGCAGTCCGACGTGCCAAATCCCTCTATATCCATTCTGCCCTTTCCAATGCTCCTGATTCCAAATCCAAATGGAAAATCCTTCGAAAACTATCCGTACCAGAATCCAATAACCTGAGTTCTTTCCCAGTTACTCCAGATGTTCTCAATGACCATTTCTTATCCTCTGCTTCTAGCCCTTCACCTACTGCTGATATTGAACATCACAGCTTCAACCCAGAAAACTTCTTTTTCTCCCACGTGTCATATGACGAATTACTTTCCACTATCCTAAAATCCCACACCAATGATTATGGTCCTGACGATATCCCAGTAAAGCTAATAAAATCCTACCTCCCAATCCTTATACCCCATCTCTATCATATTTACAACTTTTCTCTGCAAAATTCCACATTCCCCTCTTCTTGGAAAATTGCTCTAGTCCGACCATTAAATAAAATTACAAATCCCGCCTCACCCCATGATTTCCGTCCTATTTCTCTCCTCTCTAACCTCTCAAAACCACTGGAGCGCCTTGTACAAATTCAACTTTCAAACTTCCTAGAAGAACGTTCCCTCATTAACCCTCTCCAATCTGGCTTTCGACCTTGTTACTCAACACAGTCCGCTCTCCTGAAAATAACCCACGACCTCCAAACCGCCATTGAACACCAAAACCTAACTATCCTCATCCTTTTAGATTTCTCCAAAGCTTTTGACACAGTTGATATATATATAACATCCTCCTCAACAAATTACAAAGTCTACCTTTATCCAACAGTGTTTTACGCTGGTTCCAATCCTTCCTCTCAGATCGGTCGCAGTATGTAGTCGTTCCAGGACAACCTCCATCCAAGACACGATCCCTCTCCTCTGGTGTCCCTCAGGGCTCCTCATTGTCTCCTACTCTGTTTGCTATTTATATTAATGGCCTTCCCCTTCTTATCCGTCACTCCCAATACCATATCTATGCAGACGATTTCCAAATATACCTGTCCTTCCCGCCTTCCGAACTATTATTAGCCACCAAAAGATTTCAAGAGGACTTGAATCGAATAAGTCACTGGGCTGTTGCCAACAAGCTGAAGTTGAATACAGAGAAGACAAAGGCAATTGTAATAGGTTCCCATCACCTCCTTAAAACTGTTCCTCATATCCCAAACTTGTTCCTAAATAATAATCCCATTAAATTCTATCCAACCATAAAAAACCTTGGAATCACCTTTGACCAAACTCTTTCCTGGGAAAATCATGTTTCCGATATTTTCCGTCGTACCTTTTACACTTTAAAGCGACTAAATTACCTCCGTCACCTATTTCCACTTGAGACCCGTAGACTCCTAGTTACTTCCTTAATATTCCCCCACTTTGATTACTGTTGTGCGGTGTACGGAGGCGTCTCTGGGGACCTCGAGGCAAAAATAAAACGTTTGATAAATTGCTTTGTACGATTCATCTTCGGGATCCCGAGGGACGCCTCTGTCTCCCGATATTACGAAGAGTTGAAGTGGCTTTATCCTTCCTACCGTCGTAAGTATATCCTTGCATCTTTCCTCTACCAAGTTATCCAATCCCACCGTCCATCCTATATTTTCGATCTCCTCCAATTCAAATCCTCTGTTCATTCTCGTCATACCCGTTCTCGGCCTTCAGATTTATATACAGCGGCCCACCGATCCGCAGCTTTCGACAGATCTTTTCTTGTCCGATCCTCATCCTTATGGAATTCCATTCCTCCTTCCATTCGTCGCTCCAATACTCTTATCACCTTCAAATCCCGCTTGTTCAATCACTTATTTTCTATCCAGTTTCAAAAAACATTGTAAATAGATTTTCTATTATGTCAATCAACATTTGTGAATATGTTCCTTCATTTATAATTTTGTCATATCTTATCAACATACGAATTTCGTGTGGTTTTTGTTTTAAGACATAATCAATTAGAGTATTAATACCTATTTCATATGCTAGTAGTTATTGCATTATGACTTGTTATAATTTTCATTTGTATTTATTTATTGACTATTCTTTATTTTTATTTTTATTTTATTTTTTATTTTTAATTATCTGTTAACGCATATGTTCCTATATCAACTACTCTAAGGCTCTGAAGCCCACCTATCATTGCCTGTAATTGTTATTCTAAAGGGACTTGTCCCAGAATAAATAAAGAGTTTATTATTATTATTATTATTATTATTATTATATATATATATATATATATATATATATATATATATATATATATATATATATATATATATACATTTTGCCTATAAAATAGCTACAACATTAAATAAATTAATCTTAACTAAAAAAAAAAACTGATAAATAGTAGTTATAGTAAAGTTAATTATAAACCTACTAAAATATTTATTTCTTTTTAATTAATATTTATATTTTTTAACATGATTAATAGTAACAAGTAACAAAATAAATGTATAAATTATTTTTTTTTTTTTTACATTTAGTCATTTGTAGTTTTACATCGAGTCCTCTTGCAGCAATGGCCTCCTTACGATCCTGCAACCACCTCTTCTTGGGTCGTCCTCTTTTACGCCTCTCTGTTGGGCGATAATGGAAGATTATTTTGGCCATCGTTCCACTGGTATTCCTTGTTTGTGGCCATACCATTTCAACCTATTTGTTTCTTCTATAGAGAATCGTTATTTCTTGTTGTACGTGCTGCCAGTTGTTATTCATGTCATTTATTTCAAAATAAGTGAAAATTAAAGTCATTTATATCAATATTTTTTACTATCAGTATCGTAATTTTTCTATATATAATTATTTGGAAATAATAAACCGTACTTATTTGAAGCGGTTTTAATTTACTTTTCTGTTTTTTTTATCTCTCCTAATAATGAGGTAAGTATTATTTCTAAGAGATTTCGTAAAAAAATGATTTATTCATTTATTATATACAGCTTTTATAAATTTGTAATTTAAGTATAAATGAATCAAGTGGTTGAAACAATTTGAAATATATATATATATATATATATATATATATATATATATATATATATATATATATATATATATATATATATATATATAATAGCAATGACGTATATAATAATAATAATGAGCATAACAAGGCTTAAAAAAAAAAAAGGAAAAAAGTTATCTATATAAATGCTTTTATTTTATTATTTTCAATAATAGCCCTTTGTAATCGACCAAGAAAAAATTTGTTGTAACCACATCTCAAAATTTTAGGTTTTACGTTTCAAGATATGTATCCAAATATCGAATAAAAAAATCCGTCCGTCCGCAATACGTTAGCTTTTCTCCGAGGCTACTGGACCGATTTTCTTGAGTTTCGGCACCAAAGTCACAGGCTTCCCTAGTGTGATCCTCGGAACTTGACATTACCATCCGTCTATTTGTTTCAAAATAGCGGTCGATTAGAGATTTTATAAGCCCATAACTCAGCCATTTATAAATATAGAGAGGAAATGTAAGGTGTTATAGAATCAGCATAACGTAAAATTTTGTAATCCCGCTCAACATTTGAGGTTTTACGTTTCAAGATACGTAGAACCCAAACAACGAAAAAAAAAAAAATCCGTCCGTCCGCGACTTTTCTCTGTGACCACTGGACCGATTTTCTTGAGAACTGTAGACCGATGCAATACGGAAAGTTCTGTGAATAGACAGACCAGATATTTTTGAAATACTATTTGCAAATAATGAACCATTGTGTAATAATTTGCAGCGTTTTTTGTTTCCCATGCTCATCGTTGAAAAACTATTAAGATATTTCAGCAAAGAACATCTAGTTGGTATTTTAAACCAAATTATTTTAACATGACACTGTCCAATCCAGAAATTAACAAAAATGAATAAACTTCGTAAATAGTCTAATTTTTGTCTGGCTACTAAGATTATGAATTTGGTATATTGTGTTAGTACATACTTAGTCATTTTCCTGCGTTTGACCGCTAAAAAGTCAGTGACTGCTCTGTCATGTTGAGCTCAATCATTGGCTCCAAGGCATGACTTTCCCACAGCCGAAGGACGTTTATATAACATCCATTGTCTTAACAAATTCCCATGTGGGATTTAACAAATGTAAAAAGGAACTGGTCCGCCGGGGTCTTCAGTTCGCCAGTCAATACCCTCGACCTTGATCGTTCAGCTGTCAAGGGAACAGTTGGAGACAAATTGTATTTTGTAATTTACTAGCAAATATAATGTTAATGACATCATAAATCAATCTATGTGTTATTTGTATAATCGTGATAGTAAATATTGAAATATTTAATGCTTCAGTTAATTTATGATCTACGTCACGAAAAATGCTATTCTAAATAATAAAAGAAAACGTATATAAAGAAAGAATTGTATATGTTTTGAAGTAGACTATAGTAGAACTACTCCATCTAATCCCTCGAAATAACAGCTTTAACTAAGGTCACGAGGCAATTGTCTCTTCAGACGTTTCGAAAGTTCGTTTCGCCAATTTTTATAATTTCCGTGTAATATATCTTTTGACCCATTAAAGCTACGACGTCCATTAAATTTTTAATTGACACCTCTCGGATGCATCGTTTGCGAGTATAATAGAAATGGCTGTAGTATTAGTGTACAGCATAGTGTCACAGTTAAAAAATGCCAAAACTGAACACGATTTCAACTCATAAACGTCAAAAAACCAAGTTGAAATATACAAATCGTATACGGTTGGACAGAATTTTGATTAAAACACAACAAAAGAATAATGTTTTCTCAAAATTTTGGATTTTTAAAGTGTTCAGAAATATTTTCGATTGAATTTACCAGATTTTAGAAAAATCGCAATATTTGATCCATTAAAAATAAAGGTTGTAACTTTCAGGCCTAAAACTTTTTAGAGAAGTAGTGAACTATAAATACTATATCTAGAAAAAAATTGAAGGTAGTTCTTCACTTTATCTTTAACATTTTTAATTTTAAAAGAGAAGATATATGTTCTGATTTTTTTTTTATTAATTTAAATTTAGTCCTGTCAGCAACCCTAATTGGTTGATTTGATATGGATTGACCCATATATATTTATGCATGTGTTTGTGTTCTGTAAGCTTTCATAAATGGCGGAATTCCAAAGTATCCTAAATGGAACAGTTTTTCCTTTTTTGCACAACAGATACTTAACAGTCACGCAGACGTTTTACATAGGCAGGAAATCATTGAATGGCTGAAAAGAGAAATGGTACGGCGGATGCAGGACTCTGGATCGCGTTCCAAGTACGGGAGGGTACCACCCGCATAGCGATATGTCTTGCGATTCGGTGTCACCCACTTCTGCTACAAAGGCCGCTGTCAACCCGGAGGTTTATTATTGTTGCTCTTCTATGAGGGTATTCACCGACGATGTCAGAGGAAAGCGTGGTTCCTCGGATTTGTTCAACGAGGTACTTATAAATGGGAAGATCTGAACTTGCCCATAAAAATTTTTTCCGCAACCAACCTATTTTGCTGTTTTTTTATTCTTCCAAAAAGCAAAGAAATACTAATTATAAAGAGGACATGGGAATGATGATTGCTACTTATATAGATCATGTCGCATTTAAATAATGTATTTATACATTTATTTTTTTTACCATTTCCATCCTTCATTTGTTCCCATATATTATATATTATATATATATATATATATATATATATATATATATATATATATATATATATATATATATATATATATATATATATATATATATATTTATATATATATATATGTATATATATACTTGTTTTTTTTTTAAATGCTTAAGCAAGCTTTAGTGAACTTTACAGGAAATACAAAAAACGCTTTTTCCACAAATAACAAAATTTTTTTTTCTTTATGTGCACATTAAGAGTTTTTTAATGTGACAAAACATTTATATGGTAATTACAATATATTTTTAAGGTTTCTTGTACGTTTCAAAGCCAGAGTGACGACTGAGACTCGTCAGTATATGGTGCTTACGTTAGTTGATTTTTAGATCATTTCCAAAAAAAAAAAAAAAAAAAAAAACCCAGATTAATAGTCCTAGTATTAACTGGAGGTAGATCGTTTAATATCTTGTAAAATCTTCCTAGGCCTGCCTCAACCAGTCATCAAACGAAGTTAGAGTCTAGAAGCTAAACTTTGTTGTCTAAGACTTTTCAGACCTAGAATCGAGTATTTTTCTTTACGTTTCTTGCAAAACTCAGCGGGCCAATATGCTTCTGCTGCAGGTGTCCTACCTCCGGTTCAGGGGATCCAACAGTTTGGACTTCAATGCCCCAGGAGAACGGAGGCTCTCGGGTAAAACCACACATAAAACATTTAATTACGGCTTTTTAAAGCGTAATATAGTTATTCTATTATTAATACATTATTTATTAGTACTTGGAATAAATAATGAATATTCTACTAAATAAAATATAAATAAAGCGAAAAACTATCATATTAATAATAAAAACTCTCTCCTTATAATATAATTATAAAGCTGTTTCACCGGTTACACTATGAATCGTTATCATTATATATCAGTTATAATTGCTGTTCGCAGGGCCCTGGAGACATCAAAAGTCCCATAGACTGTTTCCCGAACCCCCTCAAATTTTAAACAATAATACTTTTAAGTGTCCTTTGGATTATTTAAGTTCTATTTAAATATTTTACTTACAGTTTACAGCATAATAACAAATACGCAGTACATAAAATACCAAATAAAGTAATGTGGTAAATAGTCTACATGAGGGGTGGCCAAAGAGTGGCCTACGATTCTGTTCTATCGTAATCTGTTTTAAGTACTGGTATACTGGTATTTTAAAATCGTTGAGCTCATGGATAAAGTTTGGCAACAAAACTTTGGACTTTAACTTTTTACTCCTGAAATTGTATCGATATTTGTTTGTGTTTTTATAATATTATGCAATTCATTTATCATTATATATAGTTTTTTTTATCAACGTATATAATTTATAAACTTCCTTCATCATCTCTGTCTCTATATAAGATTTATATAATTTTTAGTTCAATATTTACTATATCTTGTAATGAAGATGAAAGAGGGACGATGGTTTTAAGAATTTTTGAATGATGACCTGAATAAAAAAGGAAGGAATGTCGCTCGAGGAATAATTGGTTAGTGGGCGTAAAAGAAGGCATGAAGAATAGTGGAATATAGGAAGGATATTAAGAAGAGAGAAAAAAAATAGTGGAAGATTCTATTTGGGGACGACATGTTAACGTTTGTTTGCCAAATCTGAAGACATTAAATGGAAACAGTAATTAAGATAATAAATAAAAGTAATAACAATAATTCTATACATGTTCATATGTAATAGTAAATGTTAAACAAAAATAAAATAATACATAGAAAATTTACTAAAAACAAATTATAATAATAAATAGTAAAAATATCATTATTTATAAACGAAACAGTGCAAAAGAAAACGGATAAAATAAATTAATAAATACGATAACAACTGCTTATAATAACCATTAAAAATTATACAAACATTCCACATGTAGAAATAAAAATAAAACTTATTTTATTAAAATGTTGCTGTTTTTTCTTTTCAATATCAATTTTTTGTTTAGTTTTTACGATATCTCGGACAATCGAAAAACGAACGATCAATATACTTAGAGAAAGTCATCAAAGTTGAAAGATCAAAAATAGAGAGAAGTACTTTTTGCTAGTTCAAAAAAATCATATTCAAATACATCTATTGGAATTAATATTAATATACAAAATTAAAATATACTGGAAATAATAAAATTTGTTGTCTGTTTCAATGAGAATTTAGAGAGTGGTTTAGATTGTGATAACAAGTTTAATTAATTATATGAGAGGGAATCCTCCGCCCTGCTTTGGTAACGAGACCTTACATACAGGCTTAAGCATTCTCATTGATACAAATCACATTCACATGAGCGACAAACGCTTTCATGATTAATTACTTGTTCACATGAACAGACTGGCAAAAAAAAAAAAAGTGGCGTCAACCAACATTACTGATATTAAAAGTTCAGAAAGAGTTTGATCAGAGGTCTCCTATCTCCTGTGTCTCTTACCTGCAAGAAATATGATATAAGTTTATAAAATTACAGTAGAACCACGCTTATACCGATTCGCCATATGCAAAATCTTGATTATTCGCCACATTTTTTTTTTTTTTTTTATGTAATTTTGTTTTTGTTGACAATAAATTGATGAATTATATTACATAATGCTAACAGAAATTCGTAGTTTTAATTACGTCTTTTTAGATGCATTTATAAAAAATATTAATTATTTTACTTACTTATGTATACAAATTGGACATATCGTATATCCAATTATATATTAAAGAGCTGCCTTGGAAGAAGACCGGCACAACTCCAAAAGCTGTACTTTTGAGAAAACGGCACTTGGAGTTTTCATCATCAAATTTCAACTGATTATACAGGTTTCCTCACGATTGTATTATAGTTTCTTGAACCAATTTGCTAGTAAATGCTTGGAGGTAACTTGTATAAGATAGTTTTGTATTAGAAACATATTTTTAGACCTAAATTTGTGACAGTTTTGTTTAAAAAACAACTGCTATCCAGCGGTCACTCGATGAATATATTTTATGGCTCTCTCCATCATAAAAAAAGTATCATCTTGTTGAACATGATTACACAAAAATTGGATAACCTTTAATTTTTTTATTTTGCCGCTCTTCTTCCCAGATAGATAAGCACGCAATTCGTATTTATTAAAAATTATATAAAATTATGTAAAGCTGTGAATGCGAACCCTAATATCGTTGCCCCCATTTTGAAGTAAGGAATTTGAAAAATCGCATCTTTTAAATTTCTTTATTGATCATCTATTATATTAGACCGAGAGCCCTTGCAAAAAATTGTCATTATTTGAAGAAAACATTGATATTAGTTTTTTAAATTCTTATACTATTGAAATTAAAAAAATACGAATCTGCTAGTCGGATCATGCTATCTGAAAAAATTGAGGCCAAAAAAACTATATTTAGACTATTTTTGCTTTTTCACTTATAATTCCTAAACGCCGCTTTCTATCGAAAAAAAAGCTACGGTATATTAAATTAAAAAACAAATTCTGCGTCTAATGAGTACAACAAACATAATAATTTGGTTAACTGGTGTGGTCGAAAACCACAATCAAAAAGTTCGATTTTGTCAAAAACAGTGACAGTTTAAAATGGACACTCTAGGAGAAAACTCATAAAATAAAAGTTGTAAAGCATCGAATTAATCGAATTCCAGATTGAGCACAAACAATGTTAAATTCGGTCAAGTACACCTCTCAAAATTGGTAATCTCCCGATCTGTGGCAGTTGGTATTTTAACTGTTTGATTTGCAAAAAATGACGATAAAATTCCTGCAATCTTGTATATAATATGTTTGTATATTCGGAATAGATTAAATTATTTATGGTTTGCTAAATTAAAGAGCATCAAATTCTGCGTCTAATGAGCATCACAACATAATAATATGGGTAACTGGTGTGGAATATAGGTGTAAAACCAAAGAAAGTTATAATATTTCGAGTTTTTTTGTCCACCATTTTGAAACACGCCCCCTCCTAATGTCGGCAGACAAAATTTTTTAGCATCTGGAGTATCAGAAGTTTTATCTGTGCTTTGATGTTTTGTAATTTAATATGCCATAGATTTTTCGATTGAATGCACTGTATGTAAAAAAACAAAAATAGTCCTAAAATTTCGAGTTTTTTGGGTCCCCATCTTTTCTGGTAACATGATCCGACTGGCAGGCTCTTATTTTTTAATGTCAAATGGTTTTCCAATATTATAAGGATTCAAAAAATAGCTATCTAAGTTTTCTTCAGACAATGATAATTTTTTTGCACGGGCTCTCGGTCTAGATGGAATAGCTCTGCCCACATTGAGACGGATAAACCGGATTTTACTATAATGAGATATATAGTATGACTAGAAATCTGAAAGATAATTTTTTGGCTTAAATATTTTTCCCATTCCCATTATAAATGGTTTCTTGTTAACTAGTTATCTTTGACCCTACTAACTAATATCAAGACCACTCTTAAAAAACATGGTTGAATGTGTGTTTAAATTTTTATATACATAAAAATATTTTAAATTATGTTTTATTTACATAAAGAAATATACAATCGCTTTTTCTAATGGATCTAATATCTTTGATTTTTCCTAAACATAGAAACGGATTGCCTGAGACGTAGAAATGAGAGCCCGAACACGGAACAATTTCCGTAGCTCTGTGTGCACCTTCCAATCTCTCGTTTCCCAGGGCCTCTTCGACCAAATTAAGGATGGATCTGGTCGAGGAAATCAATAGTGACGGAGGAAGTTGTCCCAGAGTTCCTGTGAGCTGCAAAGGCTCTTACGGTACTCGAAGGCAGTAGTACCACAGAGGCGTAGGTACTTACACAGTTCCTTTGTGTCTTGTACGATTACTATCTCCGCGGCACACTTTCTAGTTCTGTCTTTGCTCTTTTCTATAGCTTCATGTTCGATTTGTGTTCAGTGCCGCTTGCAGTAATATGGCTGAATGCAAACATTTTTTAAAAAGAAACACTATCTATCTTCGTGATCTATACAAGTTTTCTCAGATAGGACATTTGCGCAAACAAAACTCCACCCGATCATTTAAAATGTTGCTTAAGAGAAAAAAGATACAGAATGAGATTGAGAGAATATAATTTCAAAATAAACTCTGTAAAATAATACCAACATGAAATAGACTTGATAAGGGAGAGAAAAACATTATTTACAGAAAAGTGTACTATATTGGGTTGGTATATGCTACAGCATACATTATCAATCACGTCAGAAATTTGGTTGTAAGATATAAAAAAACAAATATATCAGAACATCAGAAGATATCAGAACATCGTCTCTATGAAAACAGATAACAATAAAATTTTCCCTTAATTTTAATGTAATCTATTTTCACTCCATAGAAGTAGGAAGAAGAAGACAGGCTTTATTAACAAATTTGCAATTACAAAATTATTAGTTGACATCCGCATGGTGGTATAGAAGGATCAATCTAATTAGGGATTGATAAATTATTTGCCACTTCTATAAATTTGTTTTATTGAAAACTAGTTTCGAATGTTATACATTCATCCTCAGTTCTAAAAACACACAAAAAATTCAAAAATAAGCAATTCAAAATATAGTTGGTATTATTATACATATTAAATTATATAAATCATTATTATAAAAGATTTATGAATTATGAATTTAATTAAGACAAGAAATCAAATACATGTTGGTACTCACCAAGGTTTAATTGGATTATATCAAACAGAAAAGTTTGTACTGGTTTCTTCTCGCACTGTACTGGCAATGAACGAGAGATAGAATGTTTTTAGGTAAACGGTTTAAGGGTCAGGGTTTTCCAAGTAAGGCCGGTGAGTAATTGTTTTTTCTGTTATAGATGGGAATAAATTTAAGATTGGACTATTGGAGATATTTATTTGGCCATTTAATATCTCCAATAGTTCCTTCTATAACAGAAAAAACAATTACTCACCGGCCTTACTGGGAAAACCCTGACCCTTAAACCGTTTACCTAAAAACATTTTATCTCTCGTTCATTGCCAGTACAATGCGAGAAGAAACCAGTACAAACTTTTCTGTTTGATATAATCCAATTAAACCTTGGTGATTACGTTTTACGTTCTAATTTTATAAAAGTAATTACTATTTTAGTTTATTAATTTAGTTTTAGTTTAAGTTATTACTATTAATTTAGTGTTAGTAATTAGTTTTAGTTTTTATAAAGTATGTTTCGTTATAATTTTATATAAGCTGATAATTAGAAACATCTACGCAAACCTATATTTCTTCTTTTTCTTTCAAATACTTTAAGAAGTCTGGTAATTAATAATAATAATAAGCAATCATGACATTCCATAAAAAAAATTTCTTTGCTTTTATTCAATAATTATTCCATCTGTTCATAATAAATTTTACATTTCGGAGTTGTTTCCTCATCTGCAGGATTATTCTCTTAAAATTAACAATAAGGCAAAAATATATTATATCAACTGATCAACATTAAGAATAACATTTCATATGTAAACCAACATTATACCAGACACACTATACATTACATTAATAAATAATTTACATTTTAGTCAGCATGATATGTGTCTGCTCTTCAAATCTCAAATAAATGTACTTACACACCAATATACTAACGGATTTTGAATATCCTGTTTTAAAAAATATTCAACTTTCTTTGATAAAATAAAATAATATAATTAGGGATTGATAATTGATAATTGATAAATATATCCATTTAAACCTTGGTGAGTACCAACAAGTATTTTATTTCTTGTCTTAGTTAAATTCATAATTCATAAATCTTTTATAATACTGATTTATATAATTTAATATGTATAATACCAACTATATTTTGAATTGCTTATTTTTGAATTTTGTGTGTGTTTTTAGAACTGAGGATGAATGTATAACATTCGAAACTAGCTTTCAATAAAAGAAATTTATAGAAGTGGCAAATAATTTATCAATCCCTAACAAAATTATTAAATCCATGATTCTGGATCACCCATCCTTATAATCTAAAAATATGTTGGTTTAGTAAATTCATTTTAGGTATAAATAAATGTTAGATACATATACATAAATGCAATATAAGGTGGTAACAGTAGGAAAAAATATTTAAAGAAACCTACAAAAAAAAAAAAAAAAAAAAAAAAAAAAAAAAAAAAAAAAAAAAAAAAAAAAAAAAAAAAAAAAAAAAAAAAAAAAAAAAAAAAAAAAAAAAATCCACATTGCTTTTTCTCACTGTTCCGCTGTTATATTCTATAATTATATTTCTTTATTCAATTACAATGCCCTGAATATGTAAAAACCTAAATTAATCAAATAATTAAATTATAACAGAGTCTTGTAGAGAGAGAAATGATTTATTGAAAATCAGTGCTGCCCAAATACATTGGGTTGCTATAATACACAGGGTACTGATCAATCCATAGTCGATAAAAAAAAAAAGTAAAAGTCCACTTTTTTTTGTGTTGGTTTTTTTAATATTCTTTTTTCTTTTTTACTTCCTTGTACGAAGTAAAGTATCTCATAATGTAAAATGCAAAGCATAAACGTAAAACATCTCAAATTTGGTAAATAGGACTTTTATATTGATGTGAATGTATTTACTATATTTCGGTTAAAATTGGAGAGCCGAAATCGTTACTTTACTTGAAGGTCATAATAAGCTTACACCAAAAATTATATTTAAATTAAATACATAAATCATATGTTTCGGTAATAAATGTACAAACGCAATTTGGTTTCCAATCCAATTAAACATTTTTATTACTTGTTTTAACTGTTAAAATTTAGTGTAAAATACTGGTTTTGCTCTATATTTGTGTGTCTGTGTGTGTGTGTGTGTGTGTGTGTGTGTGTGTGTGTCAATAGATGGATGTCGCGACGCCGAATATTGTTTTTGTGATACTGCGATCTTCGGAAACTAGTTACCAAACCAAGTAAATTATAAAAAAGAAAGAAAGCGTGCATGAAGGCTGAAACATATTTAAAAGCAAATTCCAGAATCAATTTTAAAGGCTGACTCAGAAGTTGAGTAAAACAATTAATCCACAATTATATGATTAAATCTTGAATGTCTTAATAATTTATTTAATAACATCAGATAACTAGATTTATGTTAAAATTTTAAATATTAACTACGTCTGAAGTTAACAATGAAACAATTGCCTTGAATAAATTAAATGTTATTCATATTCTGCGGCATGTAATCTTGAGCGTAAATATTTTTGGTTTTAAAAAAACATTTGGTAGTTCTAATTATTGATTATGAATCTTTAACGCTGTGGTTCTCAAACGTTTTGGCTGGCGACCCACTGAAATTATTGGATAAAATTCACGGCGCCTCTATTATTATTATTATTATTTTTTGATAAATTAAATAATGGACAATATAATAAAATAAAGTAGATACATACAATTGTAAAAAAAAAAAAAATATAACTTTTTTTCTATAGTTTATATAATTTAATTTAATTCTTTAAATTTCAATTTATTAATTTTCAAAACATTAGCGGCACTCTTGTGGTGCACTTGCAGCATCCACTGGGAACCACTGCTTTAATCTAAGAGATTTTTCACGTTTATTAATTTTATAACCTCAATTACTTAAACCTCAAGAGGAAGTATATAAGTCGATTATATAAATAAATTATACTAATTCCGTGGACTTGTTATTGCACGATAATAGGTTATTCCGGTTGCATACACGTTCTGTGTGATCATTAGATGCTAGAGCCAAGGCTGCATCAATATAATGCAGTTGCATACTGCCTTGGAAAATGTCGCTTCTATCTACGTTTTAATTATTTCTCTTTCAATTTATTCATGGCATACTTCTCATTAAGATATTATTAATGGTCTATGTGTTGACTGTAGTGATCGTGAAATAAATGGTTTGATTATCTAATTCCAATTGCATTAATGTACAATTTAATTAATAGGGGATTCTTACTTATTTTAATTTTTCAAATAACTTTTTAGTATTGTTTTGTTCTGTATGTTCTTATAATCTCTTCCCCCTTGTAATTTATTTATTTACAATTACTTAAAATTGCATTTAACTTCTTACGATTACATAGTGGGGCGATTCTCATATTAAGGACAATTTCCATGATAAAAATTGTAATAAATTTGTCTGCATAAATAAAATTGTATAAGTTTCTACACCTATTGACGCTCGGCTATTAATCTTAATACATTAATAAGATCTTAAGTGTTTTTTCGTGAAAAATTTAAAATTTTCAAAAGCGCGAAAGTAACCGAGTGAGCTCGGTAAGGAGAACCAACTTGAATTTTATAAAAAAAAAAATTAAAAATCTAGATTAAAGGAAATTAATGCAATTGGGCAATAGACGAACTGTATCTGTACTAGGATCTTATATGCTTAGGGAATAATAAATAGCCATTTAAACAAAAATGGATTTATTTTAAATTTTTATAAAAATAATTACTGTTATTTTATAAAAAAATGCAACTAGCCACAGCTTTTTCCTTATTTTAAAACTAGATTAAGAGTCCTAAGTATACAACGATAACGGTACACAAATTAAAAAATTGCAAGTTTCTACAGTCTACTAAGACTAGATTAAAAGTCTCATTTATACATAAAATAATAGTACTATTATACAATATTTTGCAAGAAGCAACCCTGTACTTCTTGACAGACTAAATTTCATGAAATTTTTATTAAATTTCATCCGAAGAAACCAACATTAGAAACTTAGTAACAGCTAGTTAACAATTGATTGGATTTAAAAAAAAAACAAAAAAAAAAAAAAATCGGCTAAAGCTTATTAAAATAATACACATACAGAAAGATTTAAATAAAAAGTTATAATTTATATCTGTTTTGTTGTTTTTGAGTGCCTAAGAAAAGAAAAAAAATGCAACCTTATTGGTAAGTTGACCAAGTCAGTGTAAAGTATGCAGGATCGTAGTATAGTGTAAAGAAAGCACTTACATATCTTGCACATTCGAATGAATTTATAGACAAACCTTGTATAGTATGGATATAAAGCAATTATAAGATTAAGTAGACAATTCATACTAATACATTAAGTTCAGGAGGGCAATCAACGAATTTTATGTAGTAGTGAATCAAAAATGCTTCATTACCGCACAATGTATGTCATTACCGCGCTAATAATTTGGGCGTGCTAATGACTCGAGTCGTCAACTTGGTAATAAAATGTCCACGTATTTTACTCGGCGAAACAATAATTAAAAAAAAAAGATTGTTTCTGCAAACTTTCTTACACCACAGACTTGACTAATTGAGTAAAAGTTGTGATGGACTAAAACTTGCCTGTAAAATGAGAATCACACATAGATATGATTTCATAATTTATGGGAACGATTATTGTTAGAAGCAATTATAATGTTTTTACTTAAGTAATATGGTAAATATATTTTCTTTTATGTTTTTTTAGTCATGATTTAATAAGGTTTTGATTTATTTATGAAGAGAAATGTATTATGAAGTTTAATTAAATATAAACAGTAAAGTCTGAAATACCGATATTAGTTAAAAAGAAATTAACTGATAAACAGGATGTGGATTTCCTACGTACACATGATAAGATAAACCAGAAATAATAAATAGATAAACGTTAAGCAAAGAATGTCTAAGTAAAAGATAATATTGATTATCGATTCTAGTGAACATCGATCATAAGATGTATCAGTATCTTGGCCTAAGGTAGCGGAACCGCACTGGCCTTCACCGTAGATTATACCCGAAGAGCGCAAACTACTGACTTCCGTCCAATAAGCCTGTCTTCATTCCGTTATATTAATAAGTATAGATAATGCTTAATGATTGCATTCGAATTTTATCATATTTGAAATATATGCAATGTTGTATTACATATAGTATGTTAATGCCTTAGGCGTGCGCACGAGGGGTGCTGCAGATGCACAAGCACCTACTAATGTCTCAGAATTTTTTTTTCTCCTATAAAACAGTAGATAGATTAAAGATTCATGATTAAAGATTAAAGATTCAATTGAAAAAGCAAAACAAAATATGTCGCTTAGAAATAAAGTTCAAAAACTTTAAGTAGATACTAGTTGGTGCACAGCTTGATACTTCAGCTGAAACCTAGAACTAACGCGGTGAGAGAGACTATCTTGGATTGCAAGAAAATCAGCTTTAAAGTCTTGGTTATCTTAATTATCCTAAACTTTAAGGCTTTATAAATTAAATATTTTTAAAATTTATTTACTTTGTAATTTTAAGCCGAGTGTAATCATTAATTGTTACATAACCTTGTCAGCAGCCTTGAAACCAAAATTTAATCACTATCAAGCATATTCAATCCAATTGCAATATTATCAATGTGTTTTTACTTTGTTGTACGAAGTAAAGGAAGTATTGTAACCGCGAAAATTTTCGGTTTTCAGATTTCAACGGAAATATCCATTTTGACCATCCCTGAAACTATTTTGACTAGTTTCGTCGTGGTTTCTATACTTACGTACGTTCGTATCTCGTATAACTCAAAAACTGTTAGCCGTGGAAAGTTGAAATTTTGTATTTAGGATTGTTGTAAAATCTAGTTGTGAACCTCCCTTTTTTGGTCACTGATTAATCACCGGAAGCGGTATTTTACTTGAAGGTCATATTATCACTTTCATCAAAAATGATACTAAAATATAATGTAAAACATCTCAAATTTTGGTAAGTAGGACTTTTATATCGATATGAACGTATTTACTATATTTTGGTTAAAATTGGTGACCCGAAAACGGTACTTTACTTGAAGCTTACATCAAAAATTATATTTAAATTAAATACATAAATCATATGTTTTGTTAATAAAGGTTACAAACGCAATTTGGTTACAATCCAATTAAACATTTTTATTACTTGTTTTAAGTATTAAAATAGAGTGTAAAATACTGGTTTTCCTCCCTGATTGTGTGTGGGTGTGTGTGCCAATAGATGGATGTCGCGACGCCGAGTGTCGTTTTTGAGATGCTGCAATCTTCGGAAACTAGTAACCAAATTCAGGATCACTTTTTGAGCTCCGATTTATAGTCTAATAGGCATACAAGGAAGTCATGTGTTGTCCACATCAGATATTTTCAGTTTATATTGTTTATTCTTAATTAGTATTTTCCGGATTGTCTGTGGGCCTGCTTTGTCTAGCTGAATGGACATATTGTGTATAAGTTGGCTGTTTTTTGATGCTTCTTATATTTTATTTTCATTTCAACCTTATTTTGGTTTATGATGTCTATTTTTTTTTTTATAGCTTTATTTTTTGTCTGCAAATATCCTCTGAATGGAAACGAATATTATAATAACTATTGCCTTTAAATATATATATATATATATATATATATATATATATATATATATATATATATATATATATATATATATATATATATTATTTTAATTATTTCTTTATTATTAATATTTTAAATTTATTAGTATTCAATTATAACAATAGTTGACAATTCACTTCATTAGTTAGGTTTTATATTAGTTCTTTTATCTCCAATGTATTTTTTCTCTCGTATGAATGTAATCCAGTCAGCACAACTATTTAATGTTCAAAAGTGGCAGATTGTAATATTTTTGGATACATTTTTTTTTCTAATATCAAAAAGGATGTTTTGCAACGAGAACAGTAGGCTATAGGATTTAAACAAACTAATTTCCTTTTAATGCCGAACAAAAAAAATATATTTTAATTAGTAATTTCAAAACAACTAACCACACCAATCAAATAACACATTCCTTTACCAGCTGATCTCAGAATCTCCATTTTTTAAGTTTGCCACTCACACTCGTTTGCATCCAAATGCATCATTATCTATAATTAAGTTAAATTGAGACATTAAATAATTTAATTTTACTAACCGAAACATTATTGGTATCGTGACTTACATGTACCATATAATATACAATGAATTAAATATGTAAGGTATGTTAAAGTAAATAGTAAATAAATTTTCAAGTAATCTAAATGATAAATAAATAAATATTATAAAAATAAACAAGTTGTATAATAATCTACAACGTAATTAGATGACCTTCGCTTGGGAGATCCCAGTGAACCTAGACATCATCATTCATTACTTTTATCCATAACAGTAGAAACGTTTTTATTTAAACGTTGGCAACAGGAAAGCATTCCGTCGTTGCCCCCATGAAACCTACTTTGTGTAAAAAAAAAAAGATTTTACAGGACAAACGAAAATCTGATTAATAAGCAAGGCTATAAAATGTAGTTTTATGAACTAAACATGACTGGTAAATAATTGTGAAACTACATATTACTTAAAATAATTGTAAGACTGTCTTGGATGTGTCTCATATGTAGTTTATTTTTGCGAATACGGTAATCACCAATAATAGGAGGATTATTTTTGATAAATTTAAATCATTTCGATTTTTTAACACATGTGTGGTTTTTTAACAGCATATAGGAGATAAGATCGTTTCTAATAAAATCAAAATTACTTAACTATTTTTTGGTCACCTACAGGTAGTTTGAGGTTTCAGATTGATAATGACGATTTGTTTTCCTAAATTTAGTAATGAGGTTGTATTTAGTAATGAATTTGGTGCATCGTTTTGATATGTTGGCTTAATAACTTTAATAACTGGATTGAACGGCGATAATTGATGCTCATCATTAGTTTTAAATTGAAGAGACTTCAGTCGAAATGAGCGATCCGTTCATTGACTGATCTGGTCTCTGTGAGCAGCGAATTTAGTTATCTCTCGTCACATTTGCAGCATTCACGAGCATCTACTTTTCACGGGCTAAACCAATGTTAAAAAACTATTATTTCTTGCTGCAAGTTTTGATCGAACCCATGCTTATTTTTTTTTTCTTATACAGTTGTGAAATGTTAGATCGTGATGGACCAGTAAGTCGTACCTACACAAGATTGCGTATTTAGAACTGCCCGATACATTTTTTTTGATACATGATACAATTGCCCACATGAAAATTGGCATGACCGAGAAGTAGCCGAATCATAGCATTTTTTCTTGAGCGTTTCTTTATAGTTACATACAACTTCATTTAAAGATGCAGAGCACATTTGGTTTATATTGAAGGCTATTTCATGAACATGGTTTTAATCGAATGTAGATAATTTAATATGCGTAAGTTACTGGAGTAGCTTCCATCTTTAGTAGTCACAAAAGGGTTCTCCGCAAGTAGTTCGAAATTGTTGCGGTTATTAAATTTCTGAGCATATGATACCCTCTATTTATAAATGAAAAATAGAATTACTTTATTGTAGTGAAAAAAAATAGAAAATATTTATTTAAGATTGCGTAATTCAAAAGAAACGGAACGCCTTCGTTCTTATAGACGTTACCCGCACAGCTTGGGCATTGAACTGTCTGAGATGGAGAGGGAATTAGGTTGGCTTTGGAGATGTAGTGTCTGCTATAATCGCCTCGTATGCACAATTTTCTTGTGCACCAGTTAGCCGTTTGGGTGTAAGGAGTTTTTACAGCAGCTAATTTACAAAAGTTAATTCTACTTGTGAGGTATATTTTTGAGATTGTTACTTAGAAAATTAAGAGAAGCAAGTGTTCGTAAAATTTGTTAGCATCATAATTTTATTTGTTTAAACCCCCATTGCCACAATTCTGGTACCGCCACTGAATCAAAAACCTAGATATTAAAACTATTAAAGTTTGTCTATTCTTGAAATTGCGGTGTAGAGTTATAAATTATCGGTGCCAGGAGCAGGTCACAGAAGGGCTTGTTACAAACAAAGGACAAAAAAGAAAGCAACTAAATTAATAATTGACAGGCATAAGTGCTAACGTGATTAATATCGATTTATGGGGTTTTGCACGTTCTATCTGTACCCTTATAAATGACTTGATCTAAAGATTTGAGAAAAGAATTTATGACGCGATTAGCATATCGCAGCCATTTTTTCAAAACGCTTGACTCTCCGCTACTACTCTTAAATTACCTACCCTTGTAATTTAGCTAAATTTGTAATTTGTAAATTTGTAAATTACCTACCATAGGGTAGTTAGGTTCAGGAATTTCGGACGACAAAAGATTCATGAAAAAAGGAAAAGGAAAAGACGCCGAAAAAAGCGCGAATTTGTTTTTAAATCCCCTTTTATGGAGACAGAGGACTCTTAACGTTTTAACTAAATGAGATCTTGAGAAAAATGTTCCATAGAGATCCAATCTAAAGCAATACTTTATATTTATTGATAAACTACCATTTAACTTGGCTGTAAAGAATTACAAATAGCAAATGGATGCCGCCTGACCTTCAATAATCTTGTAACCGACTTTATGATAGGTAATATTTGTATTTCCTATACAAGATTCTCTGTTTTGGTTCTATAAATATAGTAACCACCGTTTCATTAAATATTTTCATGCTAGAATGTCTATGGATCATCATCAACAACGGAAACTTTTATTTTTCGGAAATGAAATCTTATGGATACCAAAGTGTTTCGTAAAGTTATATACCTTGTTAAAAAAAAATGTCTGTCTTTTAAACCATCTCAGTAATTGATGGATATTTAGTGAAGCAAAATCGGTTTGTTGCACGGTGTCCGAAGCCCTCGGACATCAACAGGAGCCGTTCTACTCGTGATGCCATTGATTGACGGTTTGAATAGAGAATCAGCTAGACTCACCACCAATCTTTAAATAACGCCATTTAAATGCGACAGGTTTAATTCTCATTTACTATTTTCTAATTTTGTTTCATATATCAATTCATTCAAAAACATAATCATGCTTGTTCCAGTCTTCCTCTGTTTCTTTCTGAGGTCACTTTAGGAAAAGATTATGAATTATTATACACTATACTTGTTAGCCGTTCCGTACTATTACGCATACTGTATATATATATATATATATATATATATATATATATATATATATATATATATATATATATATGTATATATACACACACAATGGAAATTTATACCTAATAATTATATAAGTTAATCGTGATTAGTCATAATAATTCGTATTAAGAAGAGAATAGAAAAAAAGAAGAATAAATAACAGCATTTAAACGCATTGGAAACATCTTCAAAAGAAGGATCAATATAATTACTAGCACCATCATATCACATTACATATTTTAATTTGCAAAATAATAAAAACAAGTAAATGAAAAATAAGAATAAAAATATTAAAGAAAGAAAAAACGCGCTAAATTATTACACTATGGCTTATTATTATAATTTTACATAAAATAAAAAAAATAAAAAATAATTTATTTGATTTTATAATAATGGTTCTGGAACACTTGATATTTTCCCTCTATCTTCGTAAACTGCTGAGATATGAGCATATGTAAGCTCTAATTGGCCGTCATTTGTTTGAGCTCCCTTTTTGAACTTTTTCTGAAAAAAACATTCATGTACTAGAGATCAATGATTAATTATTATTATTAATTTTTTTTCGTGAATTCCCTAAACAATATGTCTCCACTTCGACAACAAATGATTCCGTAGTCACTTGCAAATAAATTTAATTTTACTTCGTATTCATGAATAAATCATATTATAATTATTGTTCAGGAATTAATTATTTTATTCAGATCTGAAATCTTTCCAGTTGCTGATTTGTAGTTGAAATATTTTCGCTTAGGATGAGTCTGTTGATTAGTAGTAGTCATATTTTTATCATAGAAAGATAGTGATAAGATCTTAGCAAGTGAGAACAGTATCGTATCTACCTTTGAGATATATTTACCTTCTTGTTGAGATCGGCCGTTTTGTGTCTTCTGAATGCCGACTGACGATAATAGTATGATCTTTTGTCTATTGTGTTTTTCCTTTAACATGTTTCTTTTATAATTACGTAGTTAATTCCAAACTGATTATGTTGATGTATATAAACAGTGGCGTAGTTAGGGTAGGATGAAGGTGGCTACTGTTCCGAGAGCCGCATAAGGGGGACGCCAAAATGCCAAGAAATAATTTTCTTTCCTTCTATTTTAGGCTCCGAAAAGAAGGTTTATTTTAATCAATTTAAGTCGAATATACGTTTAAATTAGTAATCATGAAATAATGTGTATATTAAGCGGATAGGTATACCGACCGATATAAGTAAAGTATCGATACTTTCCTTTCAATACCTACTAGCAGTTTTTGTATCGATACCACTGGCTCAATATACCTTTCAATATATTGATGGTTTCGTGTATTTGATTTAAGTGCTTGAACGAGTGCCGGTATCGATACTTTGTCGGTATTTTATTCCTCTACAATTAGACAACCTGGATTTGTCTGATTTGTATAGAATAAAATTTTTGCCAGAGGGGGGGGAGGGTAAGCTCATTTTTGCCGCCCCTTCTTTCATCCGATTGCAATAAAAGTCAACACTTTTATAGCAGTACTTTAGATTAAAAATTTTCCGCTCTCTAATTTCTGCTGCTTGATGCAAGTGTACCCTTTGCCCCTCTCGTTCTGCTACTGGGGAACGGCAATCTTGAAATTTGCTCTGGGCGCTAGTTGACTTAGCAACGCTACTGTATATAAAGATATATTTATATACAATGCCCTCCTTCATTATAACATAAGAAATATCGAAACTCTTTATATGTTAAACTGTTATTTCAAATAAAGACTAGTATTACGTAAATGACTTTGAAATGAAAATTATTTTCGAAAAATTTCTTTAGAGATGCATCTTTTGAAATATCAAGCCAACCATTGTTGTGGTAAATCTAATTAATTAAGAATTACAATTTTACACATTATTTCAATTAGCAGTTCAAAGTTGCTATTTATTTGTGATAACCTGCTATTTATATGATATACAATATAAAAACATTTTATATCATAAATTTTATAAAATATTACGGATTTCTATTTTATTATTTTAAGATGAGGGGGATTTTCTATTATCATTAATTTATATTTTAAGAAACAAAAAGATTATTTAAAAATAAATTTATTTTGGGAACCATACCAATTTGATATTAATCATTTAAATTGTAAGAAGCATACCAGTTAATTTACAATCGTAAAAAACGCATACATTTTCGTGATAGAGTGATAGGCAGTCACGATCGAAACTTGAGTAAATCAAAACTGATTGTAAGCAACTTTTGAGTTTTTTTTTCATGTATAGTAATGTCAATTAGATCCATTTCTGTAATTTAGTCTTTGTTACATTTATAAAATTAGTTTTATTATTTTTTTTTTAAACATAAATCTTATTTCAATTAAAAATTGACTTTGTTCGTTCTTTCATCGACCAACAAAATTACATGTTCTAGTACATGGTTAGTGTTCAATTTCATTTATGGTTACCACCACTGGATAACTAAAATAAATTATCAAGTTCTCACGCTGTAGATAATATGAGAACTGGATAAGCAAAAGCGCTACTCCTCTTCACGAAAGAAAGTGAAGCCAGATGTGCTGGTGGCTTACATAACTTCCTAAATCGTCTTCCTCCATGTTGAGAAATCTACCTGCCACTTTATTCGCACGATCTATTAGTCGCCATATCCTTTTCAATTCAGGCCTTTATCTTCAAGAGCCGGCCAGTCTTCTTAATGTTCCTCTTTTTGAAACAGGAACCACGGATCACACCTCACTTCATTCGAAAGAAGACAATCGTTTCAAAAGAATATCTATTACGTCGTTGTTATTTTCGCTTTCGTCTGTGGCAGGTATTTGTCCACACTCTCTAACAACTTTTGAAGCAATTCTCTTTCTATATTAAATTTTAATTAACTAACAAAAATCGAATATGATATGCTGAGGAGAAAGATTCATCATAATATGTGAAAGAATCACAGAAAACAAGGATAATTCGCAAGATTGAAAATAATGGGTTAAAAGAAAGCGAACTTAGATTATTTATTCGAAAATAATGATTGAAAAGCTACAATTGTTTATTATCTAGTGAATTTCAGGGTTTAAATTCGTGATAATATGGCAGAAAAATGCCAGAGTAAGAAAGCTGAAGATTACAATAAATCTAACATTATATGTTTTATAGTGAAAATTCTCGATCAGTTAGATAATATAACGTCTGTAGAAATGCCTAAAGATGATTCCCCTAGTAACTCCGGAGGCAAATGAAAATCCAATCGATTGAGACTTGAGGTGGATGGATGATGTAGAATATGGAGGGAAGCTTATGGCATATATATTACCCTGGAATAAAATAATCCTCTAGAAACATGCAAAACAACCGCATTAAATTTGAAAATAAAGTAGTCATTTCCAAAAAAAGATATCATGCGGGATACATTAAACATATCAATTTGTGGAGCTTCCGAAATTAGAATTAAATCTTTAAAAAAACATAGCAAATGTAATAAATTATTAATTTGGAAAGAACCTCCTATATTGAAAATAAATAATGAAAGCGAAATAAGAGAGCTAAAACTGAAAGATTCCAAACAAAGCCGAAAGTCTCTCAAATAGCAGCTAATAACTAACCAGTCAACGTTTCGGCAATCCTAGTGTCGTCAGGAAATACTCCAAAATTAAACCGAATTGTTGGCCAAAGATAGTAGAGGAGACTGGGGTTTTTGGTATAAGGGGCTGGCTAGTTGGCACACAGCTTTTATTTCCGTCCACAATGGGGATAGATCGCTGTCTTCTTGTGTCCAAACGAATCGGACTATTATCCAGGTTACTTGACACACGCTCCTAATTATCCTCAATTAACAGACTTTCAATCTACAAAGTGCTAATTAAAACTTTATGAACATACGGGACACAGCTATGGAGCTCTGCCAAAACTTCAAACATCCAGAGAATTCAGTCGTTCCAATCAAAAGCATTGAGAAAAATAGTGGATTCGCCATTCTATGTGACAAATGACATATCCCAACAGAATATTATAAAAATTTCCGCAACAGACTGACTTGCAACAAGAACTCCTTAGTACACTTACATCTACCAAGAACCCATACAACCCATCCCGACGACTTTCGAGGCAGTGATCTTGTTAAGTTGACCGCTATAAACCGGATGAGCGCAGATTTGCATAGTGCAAAAATAATTTGCAGATGAAAAATTAATTACCGCCAAACTATGTAAATAATTTTTAAAAAAAATTTCAATATCGACAGTTTACAAGTATATCATTCTACCTTACTTTTGCTTCCGTCAATTTTATGGCTCTAATTTGATATTTTTTGGACCAGAAACAGATTTCCTAAGACAGTTCTCCGGAGAGGTTTGTAAACTAGTTTCTCTTGAAAGTGATGTAAATAAGAAAGAGTTAATACTACTCTATTGAAACGTTACGGCCAGATATCCTAGAAGGACAATGTCAACGCTTGATTAAACAATTTGTTTTTTCTTTGTCCAGTGACTCAGCCTGTTCGACTTTCGATATAAGAAATTTCGTATTCTTTTAGAGGAATTTCCTTTGGGTGAAAATAGCTTTCGGTGACAAATAAAAAAATGACTGCTGAATGAGGAAAATAAGGAAGGAAAAAAAACTGATAGGAAAAGGTGGAGTGATAACAAATTAGTTATTTATTGATTTATAAAGTATTTTAATTTAATATTTTATAGCGTTAAATATTTATCTTCCATTTTTATCGAGATAATTGTTAGGTTATAACAAAAGTCTTTGTGCTTTAGCATAGCTTCATTTCAGATTACAAATTTTAAACATTATTCCATTGTTTTCAACTACTTTTACTAATCTTTCTGCCAGTAATTGGTTTTGATGCCAGTACCACTCCTTTGGTTTTAAGGCATAGAACTCTTCACATCGAATTTTTACGTTCTTGTAATTATCAAAGATCAGACCTTTTAAAAAATGAGCCATTGATTCACATAATATATATATATATATATATATATATATATATATATATATATATATATATATATATTTATATATCTCATAATCTGATATATCTGCACTATATCAATATCTTGACCATACTGCAATATCTGGACTATACGCAGGGTGAGGCGAAACGTTTATTCCTTGCAGTTCCGATAATTTTTCTTGGCCAAACGAGAACGATGTGCAGGGACATTGTTGGAAATGGCTTGGTTCCTGTTGATCGAAGCGGGGTACTTTGCACTAAAAATTGCATACACTCTGGCTAACTATTCACAGTAATTGATTTGAGTTCCTACTACGGCCGATAAATCACGAGTAGTTGCATGTTAAGTTCATTAGTTAACCTGGTTAAGTTCACACATTCGTGAAGAACGTCATAACGACCGATGGGCGACCTGATCTGGGCTGTGCGGCAGAATTTCGATGCATAATTGATTCTCCTTCTATGACACAAATTTCTTCGGCGGCTGCATTAGCGCTTAAATATTTTTTCCAGTAATGTCTCAAAAGACCGCGAATCACGATTTTTTCTTCTGACATTGCAAGGGCGTTTAAAATATGTAAATGACCTCATTAAGCCGGCTCAAGTCACAAGGAATTAAAGATTAAGTCAAAGTAAACATTGACGTAAATAGTAGGAACAAAAACATTCTTATAGGATAATTATGAGAGTTGGAATTAAGGGTTGTGTTCATGTCCAAGGACTTTTGTAACAATCTAGTATATCATTTATTGCTCCTGTTTTCTAATTTAATTGTTCAAATTTGTTTGGATCCTTTCTTATTTATATTTAATCTATACCTATTCTCTCTTTCTTATTTAATTTATATCTATTCTCCCTTCTTTTTGATTGTTTAATTATTGCTTAATTGTTTTAAATAATTAAAATGCCATTTCTGTGGTTATTTTAAGTATGCTAGCGAAAGTAACTTTTTAAAGTTATACACTACATATAAACTAACTCACTAATTACTAATTAATAAATGAGGAATGATAACCATCAAACATTTTTCACCCTTAAATTCTGTATAAATATGTGTGTATTTATTTATTTATTACTTGATTTAAAAAAAATCTTTCAATCCCGAGTTAACCATATAAATAAACTTATTATTTATTTTAAGCATTGCAGTATTTATACCAGTCATATGTGTATGCTTTAAAAAATGAGAACACTATCAAATGATGGTGTAATCGATTTTTTATCATTTCGATTATTGGAATTTTCGCAACAATCCTATATGCTTTCCTATGCGGGCGCTTTCACATCTACTGTGCAGTTTTAACTGTTCAAAGTAACAGTTTCGTTAAGATCATGCTCCGACTTTTAATTCAATTCCTCTACATCAATGGTTGTAAATATTTATTGGAATACTTTTTTCCTATAGTCATAAATTAATTTTAAAATTCTTTAGAAATCTTAATGATATAAATCACATATTATAAATTGAAAACAATTAATTTTCAGAAGTACCCGTTGTCATCAAGCATATGATGAGTCAGCGTTGATGTGTCATTCTTCAGGAATGTTTTGCAAATATACAAAGGATAAACCTTTGATTGTATGTTATTCTATATTTATACGAAATTTAGGGTGAACATAAAAAAAAAAAAAACTATATTTTTTATTAGGCCGTAACCTATTACCCTATGTGAATACCAATAGTTTATAGAGCCGGTATGCAAAAAGCTTACTTCTAAATATCCAAGTTTAAACTTTTTGTTAAGCTAAAATATGAAGTATTCATAGTTATAATATAATTGTAATTGAAACGAGAACCCGTTGTAAAAATTTCATGTGTCCACCAACGGCTCTTTCGCTTCTTTTCAACGCCCATAATTAGAACTGCCATATTTAGCAACTTATTGCTATAACAAATTTTTATTTATTTTTTTGATAACCGACATTAGGCTCAAGTTTCTCGAATTAACAAACATTATAGAACTAATTTTGGGTACTTAAAAAATAATATTTAATTTTTATACGAGAACGTTTTAATTTCTTTCCCTTTATAAAAAAAGTACGGTTACTAAACTAAACAAATCTGTGTACACACACATACACAGACACAGACACAGACACACAGACACAGACACACACACACACACACATATAAAATGTAGAACGATAATAATAGACAATAATACGAAGAAGAAAAAAAAAATAAGATTTTAGAGGTAATTTCCAATTAATATTTGAAAATAACTATACACACACACTCACACACACACACACACACACACACACACACGCACGAAAGCACACACGCACGCAAGCACGCACGCACGCACTCACGCATGCACGCACACACACACACACACACACAAAAACACACACAAACACTCACAAACACACAAAAACACACGCAAACACACACAAACAAACACAAACACACACAAACACACACAAACAAACACACAAAAAATAAATGAAAAATAAATGACAAAAAGATTAAATAATTAGAAATAACATAAGTATGGTGTAAATAGGTCCAAAAATAAAGATCAGTGATCACAAGGATAAAAATAATGTAACTCGTTTAGAAAAAAAAGTAAAAGAAGATGTTTGTACTTTTTGTATAGGATTTGTTGAGGCACAGGCCAGGACAGACCATCTATGGCCGTTTGTCTAATTAGCTTTGCTCTGTCTGGTTCTAGCACCCTATATTCGTAGAGCAGATGCTTGAATTCCTGTACTGTCTGTTGATTGGTCTTTTATCCTCAGTCCGAATCTTTTAAGGTAGTGTGCACTAGGGCCATGTTCTGTGAGTACCTGTGTCAGTTGGTAATGGGTACTCTTAACCTTGTAGTAATTTGTCAGAGATATGTCCGGTATGAATTTATGAAGTGGTCTGCCTTTCTTGGTTGTATCCCAATTTCCTTAAGATAGCTGACTTTATATTACTTTTTATTGTTGATAGATTGATTTTTTCGTAAGCTATCGGTCATTATTTGCAACCGTTTTAGCATGTAAGTCTGCCATCTCATTTCCAAAGTTTCCGGTATGACCCTTAATCCAGTTCAAATTAATTTTTATACCATGATTTGTTAAAGTCCACAAAAGATTTCTTATTTCAAATGTCAGTGGGTCATTTATTTTGTAGTTTTTTAGTGAATCTAGTAAAGTTTTGCTATCTGTTAGTATTGAAAAACCGTTTTTCGTCTGCATTATTGGGTCAGTTTGTAAGTGTTGAAGTGCTTTCAGAACTGCTACTTTTTCTGCTTGATTATTTGTACAGTCCTTATCCAGTCGGAATTGTTTTATGATGTTGGAATTTTGTAAAAATACAATAAAGGAACACTTTTTTGTCGTAAGAACCAATTTTTGTGTCGCTTTTGCTACGGTCAATATATATGTTAATGTCATCTGTATTGTCTTTATTTATACATTCTACAATGTTGTAATGGTAGTATGGATGCATCCCGTGCTGAGGTGATGTTTCTTTTTCTATTTTATTAATTTGAAAAGTCCCGTAACCATGTTTGTGTTTTTTACCAAAAATAAATTTATTTGTTCTTCGATTTTTAATTCGATGGGTAGAATTGTTTTTACCTTAATGTGTTAATGTTAGTTCAATTATAAAACTGGTGGCTCTTACTGGGAGGGAAGGGGCTGCAAAATTAAACTTGCCCTCTCCCGGAAATTGTCCGGCCCTGTATTGTTTTATTTCATTTATTATTATAAATATCATATAATTTATTTTAAATTTAAGAAAAAAAAATTGTATAAATCGCAGTTTTCATCAATATTAGATGAATTAGTTCATATTAAGATAATTCAGCGGTTATATAACTATTCTCGGTAATTTAAATTTGAAGGAAATGAGAAATTTTCGAGTTATGGACTATATTATGGTAATATTTTTATATTATATTTACGCATGTAAGACAATTGGTACATTTTGAATACTTTCCAAGACATATGGATTCAACAAGATTATACATGGAAAATTCGAGTGATAGAGGCGAAATTAGATGGATTGGGGTAATGTTGTTTTAATGATATTGGTTTAGAGCTAATCCAGCTAGAATTGTTTTTTCTATTTGAAGAGATAAAATTTACTGGAAGTTAGTTAATCTCTTAGATTTTCTGACTAAATGAAGTTTCTCTTTTATGACTTAAAAGCATTTTAAAGAAGAATACAATAACATATATGGTCAGCACTGTATTATAATTGACAAGATTGTGGTTATGTAGATATTTCTGCATTGTTATTTTTCTGTTTTACAATTACTCATATCGCACCTAATGTCCAGAAATCTAGGTAGCACGAATTCACAAGACCAAACTAATTCAACTTCTCAATGTTCTGAACGGATGCCGAAGCATGCTCTCAAATGTTAAGGGAAGAACAACATCTAAAAACTTTTGAATAATGTTTTACTGTGCGAAGAACGAATCTCTAGATAGTGTACTATGAATCGATGGGCAAACGTTTAAGTGATATACTGAAATGTAGGAGGGAGGATCGTGTTAAGAATAACCTGATAAATTTTGGGATGTAAAAGATTCGGTGGAGGATCCTTCCTCTGTTCCTGCACAGGCTTATTATTTTTATTGAACCAGGTTTCCATCATGGATCAACAAAAAAAAAATTGTTTTATTGAAGAAACCAAATTATGTGGAATCAATTGTATTTCATTGATTGCGTGTTTAGAAAGTTGCAAGTGTATTTTCTAGTTGAATATTAAGTAAAAGATAAATTACCTCCCAGATCGAAAAATATTTTCCTTCCTCCTAAGTCAATTGGCCAAGAGTTGTGGCGAATTACATCAATTGACTAAGAGGGACGGAAGAGCGGCCTTATGATACCCCCTAATGCCGAGATCGTGCGCTACAGGATCAGTGAAAGTGCGCCATTACTCAGATGAACTTCTCTTTTGCAGACGTGCGGAGTTTCCTCGGGGAGACCCTCTGCCGGGAGAAGCTGAGCCCTCGAGCCGAAGAAGAAAGGCTGAAGCTGCTGATGAGGTTGGGGCCACCTCCTCCTGCCTACCTCGACATGTCCAGGGCCACAACGCTGCCGGCGTCTCTCAGTGAGTCTCATACTTATTTAAATTTTATTCATTTTATTTAATTAGATAGTAAATTTTATATAAATTAATTATTGACTATAAATTAATAGAATATGAATGGAAGATTCCACATATGAAGCCTATATTCTCTAAACCCTAGTCCACACTTGTAGACACGTTGTGCGATTTTGGTCTAAGAGGCGTCATCTAGCGCGTCATCTAGAGTCACTAGGTTGACGAATCGGCGTCTACGGACTCGTTGTTAGACCAAAATTGCATGTCAATAGTTTCCCATTTAGAATGGTAGACGGTTTAGCGGTTGCACTACGTCCAACTTTAGAGTTAATGTTATAATTAATAGATTTGATAGTATGTTGAATTGAATTGAATAATTTTTATTTCGTATAAATATATAATGTTAATATTCCAGGCCAGATTTATAAAAGAGATGCGCCAACTTGGTCCTATAATAGTTATTAATCTATTAATGTCAATAAATTTTTACCAAGTTATTCCCTATCATTTGGTGTGCTCAAAGCTATGTGTAAAATATTTTCCGAGCTCATACTTTTTCTTTTGCAGACATTTTAAGTTAGTTTCGCAGCTTAATAATAGCTATGGGGAAATGTCTCTAACTCTGGTAATTTTGCAAAAATTAAAACAAACCAAAAACTAAAAATATGATAATAATGTGCTCTAAATTTTTGTCCTCACACCATACCACCTCAGTAGTGAAAGAGGTTACAAAAATTAAAGAAAATTGATATAAAACGAGACATTTGGCGCTATAAAAATATATTACGGAAAAGAGACTCACCTTTGGTTTTTTTTCTTGCATAGTTTTGTCATTGTATTACTTGCTGTAGAAATTTAAATCTCGAAAACTTTGTCCTTTATTTATATGAATTTTCAAACATGGCCAAAAGTCGTTTTCTGCTACGTTTAAAGCATAATATCTCAAAGGAGACTCTGAACAATTAGGAAACTGATACAGTTTAAACGTATTGCTATAGGAATACAAGACACAAAGTTGGTGTCTGAGAATTAATTGGTTCCACAGTTATAAAGTTTCTTCGCAGCTGAATTGTAATGCATGGTCAAGGAAGAAGATACGCTAAGGCAGCAATATTTGATGAAGTATAGCTCTGGAACCGATTGAGTCTCAGTCACCAAATTTATACCAAGTATTTCTGTCATACAGAAGTATAAACTGTATCAGTTTCATAATTATTCACTCAATCGCTTTTGAGGTATTCTGCTTAAAAAAAAAATGCTTAAAAAAATGATGTTTGGGTTTTAGCTCTTGAACGTCGAAATATTAAAAAAATTAATACATGATTCGCGTTGAATGAACAGTCTTATTCAATATCTGTACTTTCAAATGTATTTGTAGGGACACTAGACCTCCTCCTCACCAGGCAACCCCATCGCATTACTAGGTGCTCCGCCCAAAATTTCCTTACATCAGACCATCGCCCAGTTATCTAAAACATTCACGAAAGGCAAGAACTACCAGGAGCGAAGAAACTCAGATATCAGGAGGCAGACTGGAAGAGATACCAAGCAGATGTATTCCGCAAAACTGCAGTGTCTTCACTCCGTATAAGGGAAAAAGTGGATCTCTACATATAATACTTCACCTCTGTGCCTCACCACACATTATAGCTTTGATTTAATGTCAGCGAACCCTGAAAAACAGATCTTATCGCTTCAACCCAGATGTTTAGAGGACTTTGAACTTATTCACCACTCAAATAAAAAATTTACTCAAACAATGGAAGATGGCTTTATGGCAAGTTCGACTCACGGTGATGCCAGGAAGTTTTGGAAATTGAACAAAACGGATGCAAGAAAATCATCAATGATTCGTCAACATGTAAGGGATTGCCTAATCACACCAACAGCTCGATACTATCTTACACTATTAGAATTTAAGCTGGTTAGTTACTAAACAGAAATAAATACAAAAATTGGGTGAGTCCCATCACCTTCAATTCACCTTACACAAATTCACACGTAAACAACAACAAAGTCATTACATGACCATAATCCGGTCTTAATATGTAACGTAGTTACAGAGCAAAGGGTTCAAAACAAATTATATTTTGCTAAAATTTTATACTATTAAAAAATTTATATTTATTGTAATTTTGGGAATATGAAATAAAAAAAAGTGTTTCGTGAAAAATATTTTTTTCGAAATGGTGTAATTGGGTGTTATAATATTGTAATTATAATATTGAAAATAGTTGAGAAAAAATGGAGTCTGCGAAAGACAGAAAGTACTTGATTTTATTTTTTTGTTAATTTTAATGTTGCAAAAATTCATGTCTTATGCGCTCATAAACCCAACTACTAAAATATCTTCTCCATTTAATTAAAGATAAGTAGTCGAGTTGAACTACCAAGCAATACACCATATTTTAAACATTATTACATGCCGGTTCAATTATCAATTATTGAAGGGTTGCACACTGGAGTTTTGTATCTGACATACGCACCCAAAATCGTATCTTTGATTTTGACTTGACGAAAGGATTGGATTAAGTGCGATTAACTTACATTCTTGAATTTGATCTTCGATCTAATTTCGTTAAATATGATTAAGTTGTCAAAATAATAATAAATCGAAAATAAGGATTTGAACACATCTGCCAATTAAATGTTTCCACTGTGGGCTATTCCCATCTCACTGATACGACTGCAAGTGTATGTGAGTAATATCTGAGTAAATAGTCTTTAATTGTGCCGTTATTCAATGTACTTGGACTGATTTCATTTGATAGAGAATAATTGCATTTCTAAGTACAGAAATGAATTCAAGGCTCTGGTAAAATAAATGTCTTTTTTATATTTTTATGAAGTTTATAAAATGATAAATAAATTTCCAATACTCAGCGTTTCGCTATTTCGTCCATTTTCTCAGCTTCATCATGATGATCGGAGGACTGTGTTTGCAAATCATCTATCCCTTAGATAGAAGAGAATCACGTTCCTTTCTCCAAGATTTCTTTTTTTCGGACACATTAGATATGCCAAGTAATTTGTATTATAGAGCTTTTATAGGAGATGAATCAACATCAGTAACTATAGAAACAGAAAAGCACAGGTTAAATCTTAATCAATAGTAAAGTAATATTAAAAAATAGCAATCACCATCGTGCCACAATTTGGATAGTATTCTTTCAGACATATTTTTGAAGAATGCCCTCACTATATTTCGGGTTTTAAACATAATGTGACTGATACCAAGTAACATCAGTACTATAACTCTTATTTTTAATAACACTTTATCTCTTTTCCAGAATATCATAGTCCCCTTCCCCAGAGATACCTGTTTAAATACTGAAATTAAAATGAAATAAATAGTTAAATTATAAACTTTTATAAATGTTTTTGAACGCTTGGCATACCTACTCTACTTTAAGATGTAGAATTAGAAAAAAAATAATGAATAGAACTGATTTTTCACTTTCTGTCTAATTACTATAACTATGATACATTTTAACGTCAAAGAATGGTGTTATCACTATTATTAAATTTCATTAATTTAATATTATATATGCTCCAGTGAAATACGTTTTTATGATATCATATTGCATAGTTTTTGTGATACTATCCTAATGAAGCCTCCTAAGTTCATACAAAAAATAAATCTTTTGACTTACCTTTAATGCCTGAGACTTTTAGGAGACCTGAGATTCAAAACCGTCTCAGGTTACAGTCCAGTAGAGAGGAATGCCTCTTCCGCTTAGGTCGGGTCTTATGAAACAGATTTTTATTTTTTGAATGTCGCTATGATATTATCAATATTGGGACTTCAACTTGAAACACTGATTTAATATCATACTATTATATAAAAGGACAGATGTTTTTCGTTTGTGAGGCCTCACCGCAAAAACTACTGTACCAACCTCTACCAAATTTTAAGTATATCCGTCTTCATGGTTCCTAAATGGTTTTGCAATAATAAAATTTACCGATATCGAGTATCGGTAATAAAAGTATCGGTAATAAAAAATAAAAAACAGTAATAAAAGCCGAAAAAAACACTTAGATTTTTCATTTGCGCATAAATCGTTTTCGATGCTCACTTGAAATATAAATGAATTTCCTATAAATCAGAACAAAATAATTGAAATCGGACCATTGCTAGCAAAGATACAGCGCATTGAATATTACTGTTGTTTTTATCTTCCTACCGCTCCAGGTAAAATATTATAGTCGGGAAAAGTTTTCTATGTGCAGTTATCAACAGTTCTTCGCTTTGCAGAGCCCCTCTAAGTAAAAAAAACAACGTATTTTTGGCCATTGGTCTGCCTGTGTCTTTATTTTTTGAAAGGGTGAACTGATTCTATTTTGAACGTCAAATAATTTTATTTTTTGATTATACATTTATATATACAATAATTTTTATCAAACTTTCAATTGTGTTCATTAAATCTATTTGTATTCTCAAATTCACCAATAACGAAGCATTCCCAGATGGGCTAGTTTAATTATAAAACCCTATCGTATGAAATAGATTTTTTATTTTATTGAAATTTACAAATATGCACTATTTACATCAAGTAATTCGGATTTTGGACAAATTTAAAGATTTGAATCTGACAAGCGTAGAAGCTATCCATTAGTAGCACTCCAAAGATATCTCTACGTTGTGTTAGAAGGTCTCGAGACCACAGAAGGTCAGATTCCTCCGTGGATAATCTGCAATGCTTAGGTAGACGTCCTTACGGATTTGAGTTATTACGCATACAATTTTAGAAAGATAGATATTTATTGTTCGGCTGATCATTTACTTATGGAATATAAAGGTCATTGTGGATCAATTCATTTATGACGTATGAAGGAAAATTAATGATCTAATGAAGGAATTTGTATGGGACAGATTGGATACGCCTAAGATAAGATGATTTGATTGGACTAACGTGTTGCTGTCCAAATAGGCGTCATAATAGTAACGTAGATGAGATTTTTGAACAGGGTAGTAATAAATGTTAGAAAATTCGGAATTAATTTTTTTTTTTTTTTGTCTTTTCTGTTATATCCAAGATAACAGATCTGTTCTACAGTAATAAGTGATGGTGGGATTTGGTAAGTTGATTTGCTGGAATCACTAGCGGATTTAAGGGAAGGCTCTCGGACTGAAGCCCTTCAATAAACTAAAAATGAATTTACAAATCTTTTACATTGGCCCATTTTTGTTCCTATGAATGATCTGAGCCAAATAATCTTACAATTGCAATATGTTCTCTTTTTTAATCATAATGCACAACAAAAAATAGTATTGTTAATCTAGACATACAATTAAATTTTATTTCTCGTGTTGAGGTAACATTCAAGTTAACTATTTGAGATAAATTTGCATCAAATGCCCGTATTCGCTTTTCTCACAAGTTGACTCTTTTCCGTGTTTAGGGATAATAAGTGTTGGAAAGGAAACGCTAGCATCACTGTAACGTACCATTCAAACCAACGATCTGTCAGCTGTGCCGAGTTCATCATTTTTTCGTTGTACGTGTCAGGAAAAATATAAACATTTTCTCCTTAAAAACATTTTTCTTTCTGTAGCTACATTTAACATTAAAATACTTTAGAACTGAATTTTTAATAATTCAAGTTCAATGCTTCAAAGGGTTTAAAAAACTCAGTTTTGATCAGTGGCCTTCAAAACTTTCAGAAAACACTTGGTGATAGCTCCCCCTCTCCGCCCTCCTCCCCCCAAAAAAAATTAAATCCTGAATCCGTTACCAGCTGGGATTTATCTTAAATTAAATAACTTAGTAACATTAGATTAATGAATTAACGGTAACCTATGTCTAGATCTAAAGTAAAGTTGACAGGGGTACAAAGACATCCGATAAATACTTGAGGTGTATTTCTGCATTGAACTTTGCCTGGAGTTCAACCTCCTTTCCAAAGATATATAATCCAGGTTGAAAACAATGGAATGTTGGTTTTTGAGCGTACATCTTGCCGCACCTGCAATGATTCACCTTCTTTTCAAACTTTCTGAAGGAAACGGTCGTAAGCGAGTCATTGTTTCCCTTTTGATGCGCAAAGTAGTTGATCAGTTTAATTGCACATAAAGATGAGTCACTAGGTTGTTAGATCGTAATATATCGCCCTCTATAATTATGTCATGCTTTGTTAGTAATTCTAACTTGCTACAAAAATATTTATTAATGTTCATAACAATTAACAGAAGGCAAGTTTTATTGTAAAAATATAATAATAATGATAAACGATAATGCAAGAAATAAATTATGATGATAGCTATACGACTGTTTGGAGGATGAAAGAACTGCATGGGAGATTTTACAACCGAATAAATGAATCTGAAATTGATAGTGAGCTCTCAGTTAAATGGTTAAGTATAGGGCAAATCAGAAAAACAGAGGGATTTTCTATAGCTACTCAGGATCAAGTTAGGAATGTCTTCTATATGCGACAGGGGCATAAGGAAGAATAAATTTAAGAAGGCCCTGGTCACAGATAAATGTCGCCTTTGCTCCAAGACGCATGAATCTATCAAGCATATAGCAAATGTGTGCGCGATGCTGACTAAGATGGACTACTTGAGGCACATTAATCCAGTCAAAATACACCACAAAGTATATAAAGTACGGCAATATCAATAATATGATTAGTCCATAACCTTAGATAAATGATTTGGGCTGATGGCTCGGATTTCTCTCTTGCAAGAACAATTAAATAGAAAATAAAGCAATATTTTTTTTCTCGTATATTTATTTTTATAGTCTACTAGCTGTACTCACACGGCGTTGCTAGTGTAAAGAATTGCACGAGAATTGCAATTTTAAGTTTTAAAATATAATGTTAGTAACATAAGACAAAACTATTGTTCTTATCATTCCTAATCATTCATCACCAGACTGTAAAGTTTGTACAAAACAACTTTAAAAAAAAAGAAAAGATTAAAGCTTCATTTTTAAGTCATTAATTATATATTGCACATTTCATCATACTTATTGCTGTATGAAATGAATGGGGAAGTAAATAAAAATATTTTAACGAACATAGATTCACCGAGGAAACACGAAATTGAATACTCTGACTTGTTTTGCTATATGGAATGAAAGAAAAAGAAAAAAAAAAATATTTTTTTATTGTGAATCTAGTATTATTATAAATGTGATTTTATTACTTATGCAACCATTGGGTTATCAGAAAAAAAATTATTTTTTATTTTTTAATTAAGTCATATTTCTTTAATATTTTTGAAGTTGAATCTGGTATTTTCAAAACATTTTCTAAGAATTTCTCATTTTTGAAGCATTTCTATGCTTCAATTATTAGAACTCTTAGGGAAAAGTGGAGGGGAGGCATCATACTAGAATTTCCAACGAAACAATGGGTTACCAATAAACATTTTGACTTAATACGAGGCCATAAGGGCTCATATTCCAAGGCCAAAAGGGTGAACATTTTTCTCGGTAGTGCATTGTTTAGAATTTGTCTCATTTCATTTTGACGTATTCAAGAGCAGAATCAAAATGATAATAAATTTGTTAAAACGGCTATAAAGCTTCACGTTTTTACACTTTTTTCCCTTAATCTCCGATTTTTATAATAAATCACGCTTTAGCACAATAATTTCACTCTTGTTAAAAGTTTTGTGTATGAAACTTTCTTCCACATGTATGAAGTTGCCATGACAACGATTACAAAATTACCTATTTTTACTTCCTTGTACGAAGTAAAGGAAGTATTGTAATCGCGAAAATTTTAGGTTTTCAGATTTCGACGGAAATATCCATTTTGACCATCCCTGAATCCATTTTGACTAGTTTCATCGTGGCGTCTGTACGTACGTACGTTCGTACGTACCGGAAGCGGTACTTTACTTGATGGTCAAATTAGACTTTCATCAAAAATTATATTAAAATATAATGTAAAACATCTCAAATTTGGTAAATAGGACTTTTATATCGATATGAATGTATTTACTATATTTTGGTTAAAATTGGTGAGCCGAAAACGGTACTTTACTTGAAGGTCATAATAAGCTTAGATCAAAAATTATATTTAAATTAAATACATAAATCATATGTTGCGGTAATACAAACGCAATTTGTTTTCCAATCCAATTAAACATTTTTATTACTTGTTTTAAGTGTTAAAATTGAGTGTAAAATACTGGTTTTCCTCCCTATATGTGTGTGTGTATGTGTGTCAATAGATGGATGTCGGGAAGTCGAGTGTCGTTTTTGATATAATGCAATCTTCGGAAACTAGTAACCAAATTCAGGATCACTTTTTGAGCCACCGATTTATAGTTTAATAGGCTTACAAGGAAGTCATGTGTCGTCCACATCAGATATTTTTTAATAGTTTTTCCCCATATTTTGTCTTAAGGGAAGCTTTTCGAAAAGTTTAATGCATATAAAGAAATGGAAGAAATTCTCTAATGATAGTGAAAACCACATCAAAATCGATTATTTTTTATTATTTATTAATTATTATCATTTTTCATTATTTTTCGGGTTTTGCGAGCACAATCATACGCAGGCTGAATTTTTATATGATTTTGAAAAATGCATCAAATTGGAACACCTGCTTTGATTTCGCCGTTTAATTGTATATTGATAAATGCTCATTTAAAAACACTCTTCTAAACCGCATTTCGTCACAACTTGAGGACGAAGAGTGTGGGGTCCATGGTAATGATGACTCTCCGCCCACTTAGGAGACGAACCTCGTGACGAGCGATGGCCAAGGGAGGTCTTCACGCCTCGTGATCGCTCTTTCGAGATGGGTATTTAAATTTATAATGACACAGCCGATACCTTTGACTTGTTGGCTCGCTTCAGAAGTGCCTTAATATTAAGGCTGCGTTTGAGGCTTCCTTTTCCTCGAAGAGGGAGCACGCTTTGAATACAAATCTACCGACGTTCCCGAAATACCTTTCGATGATTAATCGATTTATGGCGAGATATCGAGGTAGTTGACTATTGTCCCGGTGATATTTGGAAAATAGTTGGAATATGGAATTAGCACTTGATCCAATGCTGAGGATTAAGTATTCTATTTATTGTTAGATTAGATGAATATAATTATGTTTAGTATAAAAATGACTATTAAAAAAAAAAATTAAAAAAAAAAAAATTAACAACGTTTGGGGTTCGTAATTTTTTTTGATGTATTCAGTTTGTAACAGTCAAAATCAATAAAAATATCCGTATATTGTTTTCGATTAATCAATCTTTCCAGAAGGATTTATTCGTTATTTTACATTTTTTTATTACCTTTTCGTTTATCAAAAATGTAATAATTTCAGACATACCTTGCTTATTAGTAATCAAATTACTAATTTGAATCTATGAGTCTGAAAATTTCAAAACAAAAACTAAAATATATATAAACGTTATCAAAATTGTCTAATTTTATGAAAACGTCGTCAGTTAATGAACATGGTATCCTCAGCTTTTATTTAATTATACACACACACACACACACACACACACACACACACACACACACACACACACACACACACACACACACACAGTCACTCCTCGAAAACCAACATTGTTATCCGTCATTTCAAAACGGCGGCTGAATAGATATTTTAAGTTATTAATGTGATGCGATTTTAATTCACTTCAAAATTGATTACTAGATAAATAACCGAGTCAAAAATATTTACAAAAGGAGTAATTTTAATGTTTAGGGATTGGTGAAACTGTTAGAAGTCATGTTGGCTTGATAATAATGTTGGTAATATTATATATATATATATATATATATATATATATATATATATATATATATATATATATATATATATATATGTGTTTATACCGTTAGAATAAATATGCTATGATAAGGATTTTAATTCTATTTTTTTTAATTAACTTATTAATATATTGCTTCTTTAAGCTCGTTGAATTTTATATCAATTTTTATATTATTCATATTTTAGGCAGATTTATAAACCAGACGAGAAAACTCATCTGTTCACTAAACCCATTTTAAGAGTAAATCATGAAAAATTAGTAGAGACAAATTATTTTGAATTGGATATTTCCAATCGCTGAAAGCATTGGAACGGAAGTTATCTTTTAGAACCTATGTGGGAGTAATGTATTGTATTTGCATATCACTACTTTAATTATAGTGATTAAAGGAGTATATATGTACAAAAATCAAATTAGAATCAATCCTTATTAGCTTTCTGTGTCCCAGTTAACGGGTCAACATTTTCACTATTAATTATCGAAAATATTTACCAATACATGAGCCATTATTTATTTTTTTATTTATAATAATATGCCAACAAATACGAAGAAGGGACCGAGTTAGGTACGATGAAAAGAAATACCCAACACCTCATCACCGGAGTAATGGGGTGATGAAAGGTTACTATAAAGATCTGTGCCCTAATCACGCACCGCTGTGTGCAATAAAGGGGAAAATCGCAAGTGAAGATGATAACGACTGGAGACTTTAATTAGTGATAGGGGAAAGTGGTCGGCCCATTAGGCCTCTTAGTAGGGTCGATAGAAAGTGTTAATTGGCATTTGTTAATTATTTTATCGGCTTATTCTCTATCTGTTTCGCATTATTTATGCGATTGCTTTTTATTGTAGTAAGTATTGCTAATTGGTTGTATTTATGCTGAAGAAGGTTAAGTTTTTATATTTAATTTGCTTTCCTCTTAAATTTCTTTCAAGACTTTCACTATCTCCTTTGATGTTTTATACGGACCACAATTATGTAAATAATAGTGTAAATTAAAAAAGAACGAAATGTAAATACAAATTTAGTAATAATACCTGAACTTTAAGGATTTTTTAAAATATATATTAGCTTCTTCAACTACCTGAGAAAAACAGGCTAGGTAAATGTTAAAAATTTACCATTTTAAGGACTTCTAGTCCTCCCCTAAACTGCTGAAAATTTTTCCATGAAGCCGCAAGAAGTGGTCACTTTAGATACTTAAGGAACTTAAATGAATATCAAGAAAAGAACTTCAATGGCGAAATTATATAATAAACAGAATTCAATTCTTAATAAGATGATAAATTGAGAAAATCAAAAACTATTATATATTAAATGACAGTTTTTTTTTTACAATTTTCATGTTTTTGTAGTAAGCTCTTCTCAAAACATTATTTTCTCCCCAAAAGTACTGGACTAAATTAAATGAAAATCAATGGTGTGATCAACGAAACAGGAATGTTAATGAAACCATAATGAAGTTTTTTGAAAAAAAAAATTTAGGAGTTATTTCTAAAAAAAATCTGGAATGTATTTTGCTAAACATTTTAATTATTTTGCTGGAATTTTTCAATCATAATTTCATTTTAAATCAGGATTTCGGTATTCTCGACTATTTATTTATATTTTTATGGATTTTAAGTGAGCTTATAATGAATTATTATTGGGGTTAACGTATAATAGGCTTGAAGAACAGACGTTACTCGGACACAGGGATGTAATAGGCATTTGGAGGTACCAGGGAAAGATAAATAATTGAAACATATTTTTCTGGAGCCTCCCCTTTCATGCTTCATAAATTTGTAATCAATAAAACAGTAAGATATTCGATTTATGCATTCTATTCACTGTAAACTAAAATTGACATTTATCCAAAGAAGTTATTTTACATTGTTGACTATACGGTCGGAACTACTATATGTATTAATGCAGTTAACATATTAAATTTAAATAAGCATTTGATGTGGAAAATATCAGAAGCACATTCTTATACTTAATAAAATCATAGACATTTTTAGATAATGAAAGAAACAGAAATAATTATTTTATATACCTCATTTAATTCCAAAAATTTATAGAGACAATGCAAACATGTGTTGCTTATTATTCATTGATTATACGAACTTTCGGGATAGTTTAACTAATAAACTTCGGACATTGCAAAACGATGTAGACCCTATTATACTAGTTGATGTTTTTTACCTAGATTTTGTTCTGTGAAACATATCAATGAGCATAGAAAAGTTACTTTCCTCAGCTCGGTTATTTTCAATTGAAAACTGTCAAACCTGCTAGTCGATCCTCACTCATCATCAATTTCATCTAATTTTTAGTTATTTTCAATCTAAAAAAAGAGCGCTCTGATTTTGCTTTTGATATCTGAATATTCAGTACGAAAACAAAAGAGCAAAACATCACGATTACAAATCCGAATAAAATGTTATTTCATTTTTACCCCCTCCTCCCCGTCGCCCCAGCCTCCTAACGCTCCTGCTGGACCTGTGTTTTTTTATTTTATAATTTAGTGATGGTAAATGGGCTGTATTGTGAGGAATAGTTAGAATTAATTGAAAAAAAAAAAAAAACAGGAAATAAAATGTATTTGTGTTACCTATAACTGTGAGCAACCCGATGTATTTGGGCAGTATTGTAAGGAATTATTAAAGCATTTCTTTCTCTTACAAAACAATTTATCAACTTCCTGTAGCAACAATAACCCTTGCTCTCTATATCTGCTGGCACTAATAATTGAAAAGCACTACTCTTACTTGTTTCAATTATTTCATCTAATTTTTTAGCACTTTACGAGAAAAAATTATTCATCCATATTCCAATAATATAAAATAAAATGAAAAACCCATTAAAACTTTAATAGAACAGAAAATTTATTTCTGCCTGTTTTGACCTGGTATACTATAGAGTTTGGAGCCTTAGGAGACTACTTGAGGTTCTTAACTACTTCGTAAGTTGACTAAGTCTTGCTATTGGTCCATCCTGCTATCCTGGCAAATGTTGCATAGTCGTTGTCGGTGAGAACACGAAACTATTTCACATATCAATATAATCCTCCTGTCACTTTTCATTCTTCCTCAACTCTTAGGTAATCTTGGTATGTTGGCTGATTAATCATTAAAATATATAATTTTACTGAAGTTATGATTCCACTTAGTTTAAACTCAACCGTTGACGGTAAGTTCATTAGATCTTGTCGGGAGAAATTGTTGAGATATTTTCACCATAATGGCTATTGAAAGTACATCTCCATTATCTACGTCGCGTTTTTGTGTTCTTTGTTCTAAACCGCCATTGTATTAATTGTATTATAGAAATTTATCTTCTTTTTTTATTTATTATTCTTTCAATAGTAGGACAAAGGTGGTGTGTACTATCTCATGAGCATAAGCTTTTCATATTAGATCAGGCGGAACTTAGTTCACCACTTTTTAAAAATTAATTACTGAACGTTTAAATGAACGAAATTACTGTTAAAATTCGCGGTTACTACTTCATTTGAGTCACAATCATAATGTCTTTCACAAATTTGATGTCTAGATTTATTGAATATTTGGCTTATTTTTTTGCTTCCTAATATTCTAAATCTTATCCTCGAACAATAATAATTTTTTCGTCGTGGATCACTCTTATAACAGTCAAAAATATAAACAAACAAATGGTTTATGTTTCATTTAATTTTTCTCTGTATATATTTCATCGTCCTTACTATAGTTGTTATTTTTCATTTTTATTTACAGTTTTTGTATCATTTCAATTTTCATTCTTATAGTTTTTAATTATTTTCTAAAATTTTTGCCACATATTTATGTTGTAGCTTGGGTACAGTCTTTATAGTTATACCGAAACGTCTGCTAGCATAATTATATAATAAAACTCAAATAACTTGTTTTTTAAAAAGTAATTAGAACCACGAAGATTAGCATAAAAAAAAAATTCTTTACCTTCCTAATTATTAATCTCCAGATAAAATAGAAACGCTACGGAAGCTACACCGGAAGCAAATTCAAAATCGATCTTGCACTTCCTAAAGGCCAGGGTCAATGTCAACTAGTTGGAGAAAGTCGAGAGCCAAGAAGGGACTAACACTTTCCCCGAAGACACCAGACGGTAGAGCCATCTGCTTTCTAAGCGCTGCAACAGGGGTTGCATACGGTCATCGCTATCATGCTTGTGTAACTTTGATCCTTAATCGGCGGAAGACTGGCCATTGTCTGACCCTTCTACGTCTGCACTGCCCAGGATTTCTCTTCATCTCATGGATGCTCAATGTTCTCAGGGTCGGATCTTGTGGGAAAATGAATATGATTAATCAGGGATCGCTAATTCGTGGTTTCACTTTCCTCTGGAAGCAAGCTGCTCGTCTCCTTCCGCACGGAAATTTCCTTCTCCGCCAATAAATTGTGGGGAACTACACTTATTGGGAAGACTGACAGACAATGTGTTTCTGCTGCTTTGTTCGACTTTCACGCAGGAAGGGAACCATTTAGGATATTGGTTTTGATACCAATTATATCTCGCTTCAGAATTACCTTTAACAAATGTTTGTATTTTAATTTCAAATCAATTTGAAAATCTTCTAGTCCATCAAATAAAAACTGCGTATAACAGAAAACAGAATCAACCCATAATTATTAAAGGAAAAAAAATGATAAGGGTCGATCTGAGAACAACTAGTTTGTTGTTTAAACAAACTTGAGGGATCTAGCTATCGGCTGTGTTGAGAAGGTGAAATATATATTGTTAAAAGTTTAAAACTCACGCCTAATTAATTCTGCAATACTTAGGTCAGGGCATACTTAAACCTCAAAGAAAGTCCTCAAAGCCCTTACGCACTGAATCAAAAACCTGATTTTTGGACCTCTAGGGAGACATCGGATTCTTCAAGATCCAAATGGGTCGAAATGATAATGAATTATCCACCTCTTTTTGTTAACTCTAGATATAATAAAAGCTAATAAACTAAAAGTAGATAGCCAGTATTGTCTAACATTTTGGATTTAAATGTTTAAAACGTACCCTGTTCGGCATATTTTACCAAGTGAACAAACAAAAAAATCTAAAATCTACTAAAAAAATAAAGTATTGAGGCAATGAAAATAGAGCATACTCAAAAATCATTGTCAGGTTTTTATAATATTTTTCTTTTCTTTTTTTTTCAGATGGTGATTACTTCTTACTAAATAACTATTAATTATTTTCGATGTTTGACCTTCCATATTATATGGTTATGTTCATTAAATTTGACTTAAGGTCAATTAAAAAGTTATTAGTTTTTTAATTTATTTTTTGTAATAGTAGTTCAGTGACTCACCAAACATTTTGGGATATTGTTCGGATGCTGAAGAGGGGGACAAAGCATCTCCGAAACGCCTAAAAAATAAATACAACAGAAAACTATTGAGTTTTTAATTGATCTCAAATCAAATTGATTGAAGATAACCATAATTATTGCCGTAAAATCTATTCTAAACTTTAGATAACCCAAAATAAATTCCTTAAACCAGTTACGGACCAGTTCCTCTCGGTAAATTACACGAGGATACTGGAATGCGAGTTGCATTTTATGGAATCATTACCATTATTTTTGTTTATTTATGTTCAATAATTAGGTGGTCAGGTATACATTTATTTTGATTTTTAAATGTTTACGTTTTGAAAACTAATTACTTAATGCTTAACTGAAGAAAGGTTGATATTGGAGATACTTCAACTAATTTTTAATAAACTTTAACTTCAGGGACCCAATACTTTTAATTGGAATATTCCGAAAATATCCTTTATTTAACAAGGTTTTTGCGATGGCTGGATAAATGATATTTATTTAAGAAAAACAAATCCCTGGTCGGCATTGATGAATACAATTTAGCTAATATAATAAAATGTATGCGGCCTTCTAGTATTTCTTCGTAACGATTGGGAGGCACTGGGATCTGTGACCTTTTTTGGATTTCACGTTCCAGCATGAATACTAATGTCGGAAGTCACATTACCAAAGACACCAAACCTCATTTATTTTTATAGTTGACTTTTAGTGTATGTTTATTCATAATTAGTTGTAGCATTTTATTTGATTTAAAAATCTTTATTTTATATTTTTTCACAGAACGATATCCTGCTATAGTAGGAGTTTGTTTCCTTACATAAAATGATTTAAACTGATTATATGTAAATGTAAGTGTAGCTAATCTAAAAGTAATAAAATATATAAAAAGGAAATCTTAAGACCACTAAAAATAATTGTAATTTGGTACCATTAGATAGATAGAAAAAATAGGTTTATATCTATTCTAAGTTTATTTATATCAAGAAGTTTAATCTCGTTATTCAAACGTGACATGAAGAACTTTTCACTCCCAGTGCCTGAAGTTTGTTTGTTACGTAGTTGTTTAAAAATCTAGCCTTCTAGAGAAGACACTGTCGCATGGCATACATATGCATTGAGTAGGCGGTGTTTTGTCAAGTGTTGGAAGAAAGTCCAGTTCTATAGCTGGAGTTCAGTCGTGTTCAGAATATATTTTAAGAAGAATGTTTTCCGTCATTATTGAAGATTTAGACAATGTTTTAACTGCAAAACGGTAGGGACTCAACTCTTTTTAACCCAAAGTGCCTCTCAAAGAATCTCTTCTTTTTCTAAAATAAGGGTTAACTTAAAAAAAATTAAATTATTTATAAAATAAAACGCTCTTAGAGTAAAGAATCGATTTTGAGGACAGATAGCATTATGACTATTTACGTTGTTCTTGCCATGTTTTTGTTTTAAGGCTACTTGTACTTATGTACTTATCCTTACAGGTCGGTAGAATCAACAATTATTCCACAAACAATCCAAGAATAATCTGATTAACAAAAAATAATATCACAATAAGATGTTCTTCGATATTTCCATTCATGATAAAAACTTGTAATCGCCATATCGAACAATTAGTTTTTAAATTATGGGGTTAGTGATGATACTCTAAGACATAATTATATCGAGAATAAATATACTGGTGTAATTAGGGATTGATCCTTCTATACCATCATGCGGACGTCAACTAAATATCTGGTGTGTTCACGCATACGACTTAGCTTGAAGACCATTTAATTATCTTTCAAATGAGCTTCTGGAATACCCCGAGAGATGTATGGTTTTTGAGTTATCCGAAAAGCTAAATAAAGTAAACGGGTTTCCTTGGATACATGCCCGGAAATACTACTGTACCTACTTTACATAAAAATGGCTACAGAGTCCAATACGCTGTATCTTTACTGATATTGCTCCGATTTTTTTTATGTAAGAAATTTTATTACCTGTCAAATGCTCTTGTATATTATGAGCACCCAAAAATGTATAGTTTTTGAATTATGCGCAAATAAAGTTTCTTCAAAACTCGTTTTTCTGTTTTTTTCTCTGTGATTTACAATATACGATAATTTAACAGACAGACCACTGGCTGAAAATGCATTTTTTGGACTCCGTGGTTTCTATCGTAAACTTAACTAGATAGCAAATCCATATATTTCCATATTTGGATTACTTTTGAGCGGTATTTCAAACTCACATATGTTTTAAAAACGCCTGATCGTACGACAACTTGGTCTGAAATATATCTATACAATTAAAACGTTCTAACTTTATAACTTACCACTTATTTAAACTAAGTGAATCCATTAACTCTTCCCCTCATTCTATTAAGAAACTGATAAGAAAATGGCAACATGATCGTTGTTGATAGATTAATTAGGGAAGCAACTCGACTGTTTCTTTCACTTTGTCCAACTGATCATTTTGTATTCCATTCATGTATTGTTAACACACATTTAAATCATTAATTAATTAGTAAACTATAAATTATTAAACGAAACGATTTATAGATAATAATAAATATGATTAATGCTAAAGGTTATCAATTCATAGACCTGATTTTATTAAATTGACCTCTGTTATTTAGATCAATTATTTGAAGTGATAAAGTTTAATTCCACTGTCAATTACGGCAACTCCGTTCAACATTAGATCTCTTCCTTTATAAAGGAATAAACACAGGAATACTCCCAGTACTGTATACTGGGTATTTCCTCCTCTTCTTCCCCCGGGACTTTTAAAGCAAATATAATGTTGAAAAAAAGGTTTCGATGTACATGGGTCTGCATAAGAAGTCTTGACCAGTTTTCACGCCAAAATATCAAAAGTGTTTTTTTGATATTTTGGCAATTGATGAATAAAGACTCATTACATCAAAAAAGGAACTGAAATTAACGCAATAGAGAATTAAATTTGGCGTCGAATAAGATCAATACTAGATCGATTAATCAAAAACGCGATTTTTGGTGAATTTTCGGATTAGAAATCCGCTAAGAAACGCAAATGGTGAATACATGAAGATAATACTTTTAGACTCTTGAACCAATATTCCAAAAACAACGAAATTTTTAAACACAGGCACCTCCTGATTTTTTTAATCTAATAGAAATAATAAATTATTTCTTGTAATCAATAAAATGTTTTTTAAATCACCACAAAATTGTTTTTTCATTTACTTCTTCCGGTTGCTTCCAAGCTATTGAAGATATTTTTTCGAATATCCCATCCCCAACAGTAATGCAAGCAATAATTAGTGTAGTGTCACCATTTGCGTTGCATAGCGGATTTCAACTCCGACAATTCACTAAAGATCGTGTACTTTATCGATCGAGTTGAAATTGTTCTCATTTTACCCTAAATCTAATTCTCTATGCATTAGTCTCGATCCGTTTTTTTTATGCTATTTCTTCACCAATTGCCAAAAAGTGTTGAAAAACGTATTTTTTTTTCCATCTTTTTGGCCTGAAAACTGACCAAGACTTCATTTTCTGTTCCATGTTCGTTGGGACGTTTTTATTCAGTGTTGTATTTGCTATAAAATTATATAAGGATGATTATTCTATTTTTGGGGACACTTTATATATAAATATCTTTAAAGTGATATTTTCAGTTGGAGGAATCTCAACTATTTAAGATTGAGTTATAGTTGTATTCGTTCAGGTTTTCATAGCTGATGCCATGATACCTTAATATTAGGATGTTCAAGGCCTTTTAAGGTGCGATCCATCCGGAATGAAAGAACAATGGATGAAGGTTTTCTCAATTAAGTCACTGTGAAAATTATTTACTAGACGATATAGGAATTTGAATCGATAATTGCCCGTGCTGGGAGTTTAACACGGAAAATAATCCTTGCTCGAAGTATACTAGTTCTTAATGAAGTGAGTAATAAAGGTATCGGCATAGAACCTTAGTTCATATTAAATAAAAATCTCATTTCTTAGTCCTTGTTCGAAATGTATTATGAATATTTTTTTTGGATTGCCAATATTCATTAATATTTCATGACCTTCTTCTTCCTAATGCGTTTATATCATCATTTGTGACGTTTCGGACTTACATTGTCCATTATCAAACATCTATATTTTTTATGTATTTTTTTTTATTTGGAGAGTTATCATTATTAATGTTTTTTATTTTGTTATCTTAAACTAAAGAAGTTCATTAGCCAACTATTATTTTTTACGCTATTTTTAAAAAATATAAATTTTTGTCACTTTATTTTATTTTTCTACTATTGTCATAATATATATGTATGTCTCTCCTCCTATCCTCGTGTAAACAGTAAAACAAAAAAATGATTTGAAAATACTCAAAATTTGAAACCTATGAGCTTATTTATTTTTTTATTTTACATTTTTCTTCTGCTACTGTGTGTAACATTGATCCGCCAGCATCTTACTATTCTATTTGACACTAATTAAATTAATTATTAATATTTTACTTTTGCAACTTAATTAAAACTTTATTCTTATGAAAGGGTTTTCATGAGAGTGCTTCCAAATCGGAAGTAATAAAAAAGTGAATATTTGAAGACCTATTCCAACGAAATGGCGTATATATATATGTACGTATATATACATATATATATATATATATATATATATATATATATATATATATATATATATATATATATATATATAAATTTAGAAAACTGTGCAATAGAAGACAAATATGATATTTTACATGAAAATAGCTCATAATTTCTCATCAATTGTTATGAGAACTTTTTTATCTAGAGAAGTATACAGTTTAGAATTTTAAGCTTTATACAATACCAATAAAAAAGTATGTAAAATTGCATAAAATCAGACAAAAGTCATTTCGAAGAATATCTGACCTTTCACCATTAAGGTATATATATATATATATATATATATATATATATATATATATATATATATATATATATATATATATATATATATAACTCTTTGAAAAGAGTTCTTATTTGTGTCCAAATCTTATTCTATCTTAAATAAATATACTCATTTTAATATCCTTTCTGAAACAAGACTTTTGTGTCACTTTTGGTTTATTATTTTAGACCTTTGTAATCGATCAAGGAAACAATTTTTGTAACTCCCCCCTCAAAATTTGAGGTTTTACGTTTCGGCACCAATGTCACAGGTTACCCCAGGATGATCCTCAGAATTCGACATAATGATCCCTTTGTTTTTTTTCAAAATGACCGGCAATTACTGATCTTATAAGCCCATAACTTGGCCATTTATAAAGATTGAGGGGAAATGTAAAATGTTTTGGAATCAGCATAACAAGGCATTAAAATAAAATATAAAAAATCTATATCTATAAATGCTTTTGGTTTATTATTTTCAATAATAGGCCTTTGTAATTGACCAAGGAAAAAATGTTGTTACCCCCTTTCCCTCAAAATATGAGATTTTACGTTTCAAGATACGTAGAATCCAATAATAAAAAATATGTATATCGAATAATAAAAAATCCGTCCGTCCGCCGTCGCGACTTTTCTCCGAGACTAATTGACGAGACTACTTTTACTTTTACTGCTTAATTAAAACTTTTGCTGTTTTATTGTATATTTTATTGTATTTAAACGAAAGCTGATGAAATTTCCCACAAAAGGAAAAGAAAATCATTTAAATCGGACCAGTATTAGCTGAGATATAGCGTAATGAACTTCGTAGACTAATTCTCCGGCGCTGCTGGTCATCGTGGCCCTAGGCCTCCTGACTTATCTATTGGGCTTCTGACTTCCTAGCATCTCTCTGCTTTATCCTTCCTTGGATTATTTCTGCACTTCCTTTAGCTTCCTTAGTCTTTTCTTTTTTTTTATTTCCTACTGAAGTGCATATCCAATATTTCCTCTGTATCATTTTACCCTCTGCTAACATGTCCTAACCATCTCAGCCTACTTGCATTGACACAGTTTATTCTTAACACTCCCAGTTCGGCATTCTCACGGCGATCATCTTGGGACAAGCTTCAAATTGCTTTTCCTTTTGTGCCTACTGCTTAATTTCTTTAACCTTGACAGACCAGATATTTTTGAAATATTACTATTTGGAAATAATAAATCATCGTGTAATAATTTTCGGCGTTTTCTCCTTATCTTTAACCATAAATTTAAACAAACCACATGATTTTTACCTACAATTCAAGTTTTTCAAAACACTGTATACAGTAAAACACTAATACAGCCTTTGTGGTGTAATCGATGTAATTGAACACAAAAACGTCACAAGATCTCTGATGTTTCTTCCCAAATGGAATTTCAGAATAATAGTTCAGAAGAGAAAATATGTTTTGGGACAGTGGCATAAAGGCCCCGAGGGGAAAGGAGAAATCCAGATATTGAGTTAATCTGCATTATGACGACTGTGCCTGGCAGGATGTCTTCTGAAAAAATAATGTTTAGCTGCAATCGGTTCGAGATCGACTGGAGACATCTCGCCTCTGGAACCTGTCTCGCATCTGGAGAAAGTCGAAAGTGCTAACTCGTACAGTATTTAGCGAGTTTCTTAAGTTATCCTTGTATTTACCATTGAGCTATTATTTATTTACTAGTTCGAACGTGATCTTAAGTGCGGAAATGTTGCTTTTCCGGGTAGATTACAGAAAAGTGTTTTGAAGATGCTATTATAGTTCCACTTAGATCCATAACGGGTATGCTCAAATCTTTCAGGAGGAAAGAAGTGTTGAAGATGAAGAATTTCGTTGTTTGTTTTTTCTTGAGCTAGAGGGCTTTATGTAACCAACTATGAAATAATGGATGGGTTAAATCTCGATCCTACCGCGTACTGCTTTAGTTCGAACGTCCTTAACGGAATAAAAATAGAAAAAAACAATATTTTGAATGTGAATCTTCTTGTTCCATTTTTAGTTTTTGGTTTTATGATAGATAATAGTAAAAATAAAAAGACCAAAAGATTAACCTAATTTTTTTATTTTATTTCAAACTATTTTGTCGTTTTGGCCATCTTGGGTCATTCTCGAATATCTAAAAAGCATAATTGTTCAGTCGATATATACATTTAATTTTAAATTATATGAGAATATATTTTTATTACATTCATGTTATGATACATTTATGTTAATATATAAATATTTAACTATTATTTCATTTATCTAATATCTGCAACACATTGTATTTTCTAGTTTACATGAAACACGTCACTACTATTTTTCTATTTCTTCTATTTTCGATATTATTTTTCCTTTGGTAAAATATTACAGATCTTTAATTAAACTATTTTATTTATTGAGGTAAAGGTTATAAAGATATTATCGTTTAAACTACCGGTAATTTGAGTCATTTCATCTTATTTGGTTCGTTATCAAAGCGTGACTGTGTTTATTAATTTTGGGCTGTGAAAGATAAAGATAAGAGGTTTATAATATGAAATTCAAAAGGAGGGAGGTTTGGAGATGAAATTATTATTAGCTTTATTAATTGTATTTTTATATATTATAACTTTATCTATTGCGCTGGTGTAGAACGTATTTAAATTATCAACGCCAGTTTGTTGATTTACCGATCTTTTTAGTTTTTTAGTTATGGATATGGATAATATAATAATATGGATTCTATTATCCTTCGTTTATTAATATTGTTTTCTTTACATAAAATGGTATCTTTTTTAAAATCGAATCCGTTTATTGAAGTGTCTTGTCACAAACCGGTCGTTGATTTCACTAAACAGTAATGACGTGTTTCATGTAAACGAGAAAATACAGTGCGGTATTTTATTAAATGGTAGGCATTTGATAAATGAAATAATGGTTAAATATTAATATAAATATAGATGCAATAAAAAAATGTTTACTATAATAACTATAAAATTAATTTTTGAGATATTGACGGGATTTATTCATAATTTAAATACAATTTATAGGAGTTTCAAAAAAAGTTAACGTTAGAAAAGAGATAAAAAAAACTAAACGGTGTATATTTAAAAAAATAATCTCTATTGAATGACTGGCTATAAGTCTGTATTAAATGACTGAATAATTAATAATTAATTAATTAAAATAACTTTAATTGACATCTGTCGATTTGTATCACGAACACTATTCCAGCAGATGTGTTGAGAAGAGTTTTGCGACATAGCCTTTAAAAGTATGAGAAAAAAAATTATTCCAACGAAGTAACAAAAAACATAATTTATTTCATATTGAATAACAACATTTTCTGATTTTTTCATATTAAATAATGATTCTAAAACACTCTATATTTTTCCTCTATCTTCGTTAAGGGCCGAGATATGGACGTGGGAATCTGCCGCAATTTTGTAATCGAATGGCGTATGATAATGTCGGATACCGAGGATCATCTTGGGAGTGACCTGTGACTTTGGTTCCAAATCTGAAAATAATTGGCCCAATAGTCTCTTAGAAAAGCCGCGGACGGCGGAAGGACGGCTCTTTTAATTTACTTTTTGGATTTTACGTATTTTGAAAGGTTAAACCATAAATTTTGAGGAGTGGTTTAATTTTTTTTTTCGATTATGAAGTTTCCTTATTGAAAATAATAAACCAAAACTTGTTCAAAACATTTTTATATAAAATACTTTATTTAGAATCAAAAAAACATTCACTACATTGTTACATTAAGTACTTCTTAATGCATATACAGTAAAAATCTAAAAACTCAATCAAAACACTGTTATATCAAATTCTTCACGTACAAAAAAATAAAATTCATTTAATATTTTATATTAAAAAAAAAATTAAATTCATTCAATACTTGATATAAAAAATAAATAAAATACAGTTCATTCAGTACTTCATATAGAATAAAAGCAAAAAAAAAAGTATTTGAACTTAGTATAACATACTTAGATTCCTTTCGTTTTCATGATTACACCCTGAATCGAGATTTATGACACATATATTGCTCTATTATTACAGACATTGAAGAATAATACACGTTTAGAACCGGCACTAAACCCGTAAACTTTCTCTATAATATTGGGTGGTAGAGAAAGTTTAAAAATCCTAGTCTAGAAATAATAGTGGCATACCCGCACAAATGGTAGGACCACAATGCTCTTTAGGGAAGGGGACAATTTTTGATTTCTCTTCGAAAGGGAATCTGGTATCATCTATTACTTCGACAATCTTGGTTGCCTTGTGATATGCATGATGTTCCCAATAACACTGAAGGAAATTATTACATATACATTAATAACAATCTATACTATTATATGACTGATCTATATTATGATTCAGATTTTAGGTTGCTAATTTATTCTATATGAATATTTCAAGATCTCCATTGATAAATATAACGTTTTTCTCAAGCGTAAGTGGGTACCATAGAGAAAACTTGGCGAAATCTATCCCAGTATTTGATGAACGTTTCTTCCGCAGCAGTTGCGTCAGGGTGTCACTAACTATCGCCAAGCCGTCACGTTCTTCGAACACGACGGCAAAAATTATTTTCCTCAAGGGAAGTCCTAAGTTGTAATCAAAAGGCAATATTTCATTATTTAACAACAATAAATGATACACAATTATTTTAATTTATTACTGATCATTTTCTTTAAGCCTCCATAATAGAATACAAATTCATATAATGTTTTTTGAATTTTGGTTTATTATTTTCAATAAAGAACTTTTGCAAGAAACAAAAATTAATCCTTCCCTCCCCTCCTCCGATTAGAGGTTTCAGACGCTCGACCATTAAATAAAAATAGTTGGATATATAAGTATTTAAAAATAATAAATCAAAGTGTAATAATTTGCAGCGTTTTTCTTAATTAGAGATTGATAGATTTGTTTCTTAGTTTTTTTCTTAGTCTTACAAAATTCAAGATTAAGGTATCAATATTTATTCCCATTCAACAGTAATTCTATGAGAAAGTTGTTATTATCAATATGTAAATAGCTGAATATATGAACATTAAATGACGTTTTACGGGTTAAATAATTTTTACAAAATCCAAATATTTTTATTTTCGTCGAACTTTTACATATTACTTTTTTTGTTAATTACATTAATCCGTTAACTTGGTTTCATAGTATTAATTTTCGCTTACAATTAGTGGTAGTAAGAAACAATTTTATTTGTGATAAAAGAAAAAAACAAAAACATTAATAACATAATTTAAAGGTGTATTGTATGCCTGTGAAAATGTCGGTAATATATTCCTGATCATTTTGTCGAAATTGATATAAATTCTTATTAAAGCTAATAATGAGGTAATTTAGTTGGTAAGGTGAAGGACTATTAATTCCTCGGAATAAGTTCGAGCCTAGCTGTAGCAAAAAATTCATTTTTTGAACTTTCTGGAACACACCCAGTCTCTATTAACCAGGCGATTAAGGGTGAATATTATGCATCCATAAGCCACATTGCTTTCTTATCAAATGCTGAACCAATGACTCTTTATAGGTTATAGTTGTACAGTTTTTATGCTTGTTTTTATTTAATAAAGCATAAAATGAGAAAGAGAATGAACTGACTTCAATATTAATTGGATAAAATTTACATTAATAGTGGTTCTACCAGTTTTTCTGATATGAGGAAGTGTTTTAGGAAATCGCACTAGGTACAGAACTGACAGTTTTTTCTTGTGATCGGTTATCCTTAATAGTTATAAGTACTACAAAATAATAGATAATCCAATTTTTTTTTTTTTTATTGACATAAATAGATGAATGATAAAATATTTAAGCATGATGATATTTTTGTGTTTCATAATTTGTAAACTTTTTATTTTTTTTATTTTCTCAACTACATAAGATAGAGGGAATTTAGTTATCGGCTGAGAAATTATTTTACAACTCACTAAATTAATTTACTATTTTTTTAAAAAAGTCGCTGGGGTCGTTTAAAAGGACCTCTCGTTTCATTAAAGTAGTGAATCGTTTCAAATTAAATTTTCGAACGATAATTATTCTTCTGCAGGAAATATTTCATTTTTCTTTTCTTTTTTTTTTTAAATTTTAAACACATTTTTTTTAAACTTTATGAATAACAGATAGAATTTTCTATTTGCGAAAATTATTGTATTACCGATGCTGTCTGCCGACTAAGACGTTCTCAACGTACTATTGTTTCATTAATTGGTCTTATTACGGAAGACATTCATTGAAAATAGTTTTTACTAACGGTCATAGCAAAATTAACAGGCTGAGTATATCTGTTGACCGTTGTTGATTGTGGGAACCGGAGCCTGCAATGACATTGAGTATGATAGTAACTGCATTCCCGGCTAACTGCACTTCTTGTGAGGAACATCTATGACAGGCATGTCAAACTCGTTAACCACCGAGGGTATTGTGTAAGTATTATGTATTAAACGGCGAACAGTAAAAAAAAAAAGATGAAGCTTAGTTTTTTATTATAAAGAAATCAATAAATATAAAAAATAATACACATAATATAAACATATTAAATATCTTCGATTTGGTTGTAAAAGTGACTAACTGCATTTTTGTGAAAATAAAAAGTTTTTGCTTTATTCCAGGTACTTGAATTGAACTTACGCTTCATTATTGACTAATTTATGAAATAAATAATTAATGAATAATTATTGATAATTTCACAATTTTCATTTCCTAGCACCAAACTATTATTTTCACAAGAATGCAGTTGATCACTTTTACCACTAATTGGACGACATACTTGAGTATGTTGAAATGTTTCTTTTCCAATTTAATATTATTTAAATACGAGTAAAATAATATCATTTTTTTTTTTTTTTAAGAGACTTGGAAACGCTTTTCATTACCACATCTTTATATATTGTCTGTTAATCTTGATCTTTCCTCAGTCCTATTATTTTTTAAAGTGAAAAATAGTTGGTCGCGCAAATATAGTGACTCACAAAATTAGTAATAATTTGTTTAAACTTTAGCCTTTTTTATTTATTTTTGTAAAATATAAAGCGATCAATCAAATTTTTATGATTTGAAGAAGCTAAAGAAAATTCGAATAATTTTGTGAGTCACTGTGCTACCGAATATGGATAAAATTTAACGTTTAATTGCTAACAACAAATTGGGAAGTCTGTCCGGTGATAAATAATTACAGAAATGTGGAATCCCAACAGCCATATATTTTTGTTTCAATATGAAATCATACTGAATTTTGATTAGTTCCTGTTAGTTGTAAATTTTCATAAATAATTTCAACTTAAACGGACAAAGGAGGAGTAAATAATTGAAATTTATTTTCACATTTCTTGAAGTTCGAAAATTTTCTTTCGAATTCATTTTCTAACTATTTGCATTTCTTTTTATCAGAGTAATAATTTCTGTTTGAAAACGTTAATGTTGGAAAATAATGTGGCAATCGCTCTTGTTGTTATTAAAGGTATTTTGAGATTAAGTTGATTTGTAATATTAACTGTAAAAGTTAGATCTTTTATCCATTTATCGTCATTTAATTGATAATTTCTGGATTCTAAAAAAGCTGTAATTTCGTTCAATAATTGAAAGAATCGGCTTAAAACTTTATGGCTGGAAGCCATTGAATTTCTGTGCGGTAAGGTGTATCCACTTCCTTTTCCTTTATAAATTTACTAAATCGACGATGAACGAAGTCCAAGTGCGCAATTATAATTTTCAATTTTTGTAACATTTATTAAAACATACCCGACATTTAGAGCACTGGAGCATAATGTTTGTTGATAAATAATACAATGAAAGACTAATTGTGACCAAGGCTTGATCCACATTATATCCGAATCCGCGGCATAACGAGCAGCATTATAATGAGGGTTCACTGTATTGGTTATCAATCTTCTAACGGGTCGAAGATCAGTTCCCGGCTTGTTTGACATGCCCGATCTATGGTATAATAGATGGATTTCATCCGTTGTACATATGGCTGAATATCAGCTCTTAGCCAGGGCGCTATTGCCGACATACAGAACTTGAGTGGAGAATCAGGTCGTTGCCAGAACTCCAATATACATATTTACAACAGGCCTCGGGGCCACTGCCGTTTTAACCTTCGAGGAGGATTGTAAGGATGGGTTGAGTTGGATAGGGATTGTGCTGAAGGATTAGGATGTTGAGTTTACGTTCTGGTGAAATTTGGATGGATTGAAGCCTAAAACAAAAGGTATTTTTAGGTCATGATGTCAGTTACAAAGTATGCATCATTGACTATTGTTGGTATGACTTTAGACTGAAAGGATCGGGTGCGTTTGATTTTCGAAGATTTGGCTGTCTCCCACAGTTCGAGTCCGATAGATTTCAGAATTGTCTTGTAAATTAGTAGTTTTTGTCCATTAAAATCTGAGATTTTCTATTTAGTAGTCTATATCATTGCCCAAATAGTCGATTAAATCCTAATCGACACTTTTTTCTAATTTATTTCTTTATTTCATATCATTATAATAATACGCTTTATCCTATTATATTATACATCCACTTTTAAGTAACAAATGTAAATATGGCTACTCAGTGGCGTACGAAGGGAGAGATCAGGGGGATTTAATACAGGGTAACATGATTAGTAAGTGAAGTGAAAGAACTGCATTACAACAAAGGACAATACTTTGTCTCCAGAACGATTGATCCTACTGTTATCTGAAAATTATTTCATGCCTACTATTTTATATCTAAATTATTTTATTACATATGGCGTAAAAAAAAAAAAAGAAACAGGCCCCATATTTTTTTTTTCAGGTTGCAATCGTAAAGCTTTAGTCCTAAATTGGAACATTATCCCACTGTGCGACGATATAAACCGTAACTCTGAATTTATTACTACTTGTTGGAGCAAAAACCTATACCAATATTCCCAGTAAAGTTCTCCATATAACTTAAGTATAATCTCTATAATCTATAACTTATATTTTTATTTGAGACGGACTTAAATTAAGAGGATTTGTGATAAAGAGGTAAAACATCAATGTGTTTTTATAAAGCGATGAAATTTATAGTTATCGTTGTACTTTTGATTTTTCTGTATTATGCAATCTCAAAACATTAGATTTACAATAAATAATCAAAATTGAATAAAGTTTATACGGATACATTATCTATAATAAAATGTCTAAGTTATATTTATTAGTATGTTTTTTTATTGAGGTGTAAAGAAAGCCTGTAATTAAACGTTTGGTTTTGAGGCAGCTTTATAGGCTATTATATTTTCAATTGAAAGCTCATAAAAAATAATTAAAAAACACTAATTTTTTATCTTTTTCAATAATAGCCATAATATTTTTTGTCTTTGAGATTTAAATAAAAATGGAGAGAGAGGATTAAAGAGAAACTTCGGCTGAGAGAAACTTCATACGTAATGAAACCATAAATAAAAAAATGTGCTTTTAAATAATTCGAATTATCAAAGAGCGACTGAATGAACAAAAAATTTTAAGAAAAGTATATTCACTACATCGGGTATTGTTTGGAATATTATTTGCAACGAAAATAACAAAGAATATTTTCTGTGATCGAGTAGGTAATATTTATAAAACAGCAGATTATTATATTTACAGTTTGAATTAGTTTATTAATAATTTAGTTTAATGTTGTTTTATGAAATGGTGTATGCAGTTTTATGCAGTGAAAGTTGATTTACTAAAATCATTTGCAAATTCTCTCTATCTTCTTCATTTTTCTTTACAAAAAGGCAGTATTTTATGAATCCTATCGTTGTTTTTACACTCATCTTATCTGTCGTTACACATAAATAAAATATTTATCCTGTGCTGTTATTTTCGAGACCTTTGCTAAAAAAATAATTAGTAAAATTACGTAGTGATTTATAGTGATCAATGGGACTATTGACAGATCTTTATCAATAGGGTTTGTGGGTTCGCATTAGGTGACTCCCTAGATCAAGTCAAACTAACCCAACTGGCCTCACGGACCACTTTGATGTGGTGTACCATTATAGATTAACACACTTTAGGCACATATGATTTTAAAAATTGTAATACAAATAAAAAAAATAATAAAACTTAATTTTTATACTATGAATCAATTTAATTAACTTTGGAGTCTTATTTAATGACGTATTTGTTTATCCTTTCTTTCAGTTATTTTTTTCTGTAACATTTGACGTTTGTGGATATGAAATATAGAACTAGAGTAAGAATTCTTACATTTCAATAAGAAGTCCCACTTTACTTTTATAACAATTATTAATGAGTAATTTTCGTTTATTTAATATTGTTCGTATACATGCAAGAGAAAAAAAAAGTTTGAATAGAAATATGAAATCACCTGACGGACCATACATTATAATATGGCGGGCCACGTGTTGGTCAGGCCTGATCTAGGATACGCACTGACAAGGGTCTCGGTAGCCGACTGGTTTGAGCAATTGCCTTCGGTGCCTAAGGACTCGGGTTCGAACCCCGGAAAGGTTGGTGGTTATCGCACTCTCCACAACTAGCGGGCGGTGATGCAAGCAATCTTCGTCAGATCGACTGGCAGCACTGCAGGAGTGCCAGCAATGGCGGAACCCCTCCTGTAGCCAGTCGTCTGTGACTGATATCTGCCTTAATGGCAGGCTGAGCCCGCAAATCTTTTTAAATTTAATAAATATATCATCCATAAAAATTTAATTATTTATATATTGTAGTTTTTATAAATGATAAATGATTTGGAATATGGATTAGTAATGTGATATAATAACCATTGTGCGAAACTTAAAAATGAACATGCTACACCTAAAGTTCATTTTTTTAAAGAGAAAAGAAATACGGTAGTAAGTAGGAAAAAAAAAATGCTGAAAATGAGATTATTTTTTTATCATACATAAGTATAGATTTAAATATATATTGTGAAATGATAAATAATTTACAATATACTATTGCAAAATGTTTAATATTATAATCTACATCATCTGTGTATAATATAACAAACAACACGCTACCTCAATAATTATGAAAAATTCTTTAAATTACATTACTGTAAAAAAATATTATAATTAAATATTAAACATGTAAAATCATGATATAAATATAAAAAAAAATAAAAAGTATATTAGTAAATATATATTTTTTATGTATATATATATATATATTTTTTTTTATTGAACATAATACAAGCTGCCACACTCAAGGGCAATGAGTATTAGGGCTGAAGTACCCATTTACACTGCATGTACAAACTATATTCACAATAAAATAAATATAAAGAAAAATAAATTGACAAAATATAAGGACACTGAAGATAAATAAAAACTTAGTTAAAAGTAAATTCTAAATATAATTATAATGATATCTATAGTTTTAAATATATTATATGTAAATGAGCACACATTTACTACTAAAAAAAAAAATTAAATTCCTGACCAGTAAACTTTCCACATAATAAAAACTAGTCAGCAGCCGACCTCTTTATACCAGTGGAAACATATTTACATTACACTATAGTGGAAAAATATTTACATTACACAATAGTGAGAAAATATTTTATTTAATATAAAATGAGCATATATCTATAAATAAAAAATTCAAAATTAATTACTAATTTTCCCCCGATTATTAAATTTTGCACAGGACAGAGATTATTTTTATTTAAAAAAAAATGAAGGTAAAAGTAATAAATATAGTAATTATAATGATTAAGAAAACTCAATATAACAGTCTAATATTGGCATCTACAATTATATCTATATAAAATACCAGAATTAAAAACCCAAACAGGCAGAAAAAAGTTATTTAGTGATCTTATTATTTTGGATAGACCATTGATTTTTTTTTAGTTTTTTCATACTCTATTTAAAATTAATAATATCATATATGAAAACTCATAAGAATTATTGTAAACTGTAATATTATAAATTATAATGGTATGAAACATAAATACCAGTACGCTATCATTAAAATTGAGTAGTAACAAGAAATATTTTTTTAATAAATATAAAATTGGTGGGGATATTTTTAACTGCAACCTTCCTCCCAATTGTTATTATATAATTTATTTATAATGATAAATCATTTAATCAATTCAAAATACTATGAAGTTAAAAATGTTGGGTTATAATTCACAATAGTTAATCGTTTTAATTATTGAATGTTTATTCATATTAAAAATAATTCTTGGCTTGTTAAAAATTTTAATTAATTTTTCGTGTTAATAGTTTTTATTTTTTAATTATATAAATACAATGCTGATTTTATATTTTTGTGCTATAATATTTTTCTCATTGAAGTTTTATTGAAAGAATTATTCATAATTATTAAGGTAGCATGCTTTTTTTATGCTATAGACAGATATAGATTATAATATTCGGCATTTGACATTCTACATGATTTTTTTTCGATAGATATTGTAAATCATATAACATATAATTATTTAAATTTTAAGTAAATATTTATAAGAAAGTATTCTCATTTTCTACACTATACACTCTTATATTAATCATTTTAAACAAATAGCAAGCAAGCATTGATCTACAGAGAATATTATTTTAACTTATTTTCATATTTTATTTTATAATAAGGCAGTGTCCTAGTTCTATTCATTTCCAAAATCTGCACATCTAGAATCTCCTAATATCAAATTTCCTTATCTAGGTCGCTGATGTTACTTCTCTTATCTAGGGTGCAAATATTGCATGTCGTTTCTCAAACACCTCTCATATTTTACATTCATTCACTTTTTTATATAACAAATTTATTTAATAAACTTATCCAATTGAATATATATATATATATATATATATATATATATATATATATATATATATATATATATATATATATATATATATATATCGGCCTGTATGAGGGTTGGTATTTCGCTGCTTGTCAAGATAAAATCTTTTATTTATTTGCATACTTGCACGATCATCAACATTTGTTTCCGAATCCTATTTGCTCATTAGGTAATCTTAAATAATTTGATATTTCATAATTTGTCGCAATGTTTATTCATGTGCTTATTTATATATGTTTTTTAAAATATAAAATTTAGAGTTAAGAGTAGGAGTTGAAGGAGCTGACCTCGAAGATAAATTTTTTCTCTTCAGTTTGGTTGTTACATCGTTTCAGGAAAAAAATATCATCGGTAGTCAATGTCTATTTAAAAGCACATTAAACTATAAATTATAAATTAATTAACCAGTTAAGACACGAGTTTAAGATATAAGAAAACAATTTAATAATCATACTATAATATAAAATTTTTCGTTTGTAAGCGCTAACCGCGAAAACTACCGAACCAATATTTACCAAATTATAATTATATAATTTTCATGGTTCCTCAATGGTTTTGCTTTTTTTTTTTTTTGAATAAAATCTATCGATATCGGTATAGCGGCTGCGTAAAAGCCGATAAATAATTTCTTCCCTAAATAATAATATAGTGCCAAAACGGTTCAGAAGATTTTATTGAAACTTGCCTAAAATCTTATCCGTAAACTTCTTTAACTATCCATATATGATCTATAGCCCCGCGAAAATGAAAGAAAAAGCTATGGCGCAATGAATATATTATTTGCGCATAACTCGAAAAATATACATTGTTCGCTGATAGACGAATGCTCATTTGAAAGATAATTAAATTCCCTACAAAACAAAAAATCATCTTGTGTACAGCATAAGAGTTGAGAAAAAATAAAACACGTTGATATCGGCATGATTTTTTCAGCAAAATATTTGCATTTCGAAGTATGCTAAAGGAAAAATATGAACAATAAAAAATAATTTATTTTTGGTTAAATAAATTTAAAAAGTTTTTAAAATATAAAATAAAATAGCCTCATAGATTTTGTTCACACCTAAAACGATGTCAGGTTTTAATTTTTATAAAAAAACATCGAAATCCGACCATTATTAGCAACGATACACCGCATTGAACATTGTAGCAATATTTTTATTTTCCTACCGCTGCAGGTCGAAGAGGAATTAATGTGGTGAATGTTCAATGCAGTATCAACGTAATACATATGTCTGTTTATTAACAGTACAGAAAAGAAGGACAAAAGAACATCCGATTTGCCCAACCGTTCCTTTAGGCAATTGCTTGTAGTCCGGTATATCCATTTACCTAGGTTTTTGGTAGTGAAATCGGGATTGCTGTAAAAAATTTAATAGAGTAAAACTGTTGTAATAGATCTGGGCATTTAGGGGGGAGGAGCAGGGGTTCTTCCATTATCATATGTAGATGCTTGATTTCTGCGTACACTATATTTTTCAGTTCTATGAGGTTTGCCATTTCAGTTTGTATGAGACTGTTATAAGCAGTATATTTGACTAAAATATGAAAAAGGAAGAAATGTGGAAGATAAATGGTGCTCTGAAGGGAATCGGTGGGAATTATCTTAAATATCTAATAATTACTTCAAGAGTTATGTGAGTGCAGAATTTCCAATGTTAGAAATGTATCATTATTGAACACATATATCATGCATAGGCAATGAAGACTGAGGTAGGATGTGCTATGAACGTATCTGTGTAAATAAATAATGAAGAGAACGGAACTAAGGATTACCGCCTTGAGGAACTCCAACATGCTTCATCGGAAGCTGATTCTGCAAATTGCTTTTGCCTTGTCTTTTTTAGGCTTATGATTTTTTTTTTAAATTTGTTATGTTATTACTTTATTAACTTTTCCTTCCTTGCCTTCTCAACAGAATCGTCTCCCGAGCCGAACTGCTACGAGACCATGTCCGACAGCCCTCTGCCCTCCAAAAGCGGCTCTCTATCCAGAAGGGAGAGGTTCCTATTCCTCGAGCAGAACCGGAAGGTCTGGGCTAAGCTTGCAGGGTCCGAACTGTGCCTCTACCCCGGCAGATCGGAATCCAGGCCGGCGTCGGTCATCCAACTTGAGGGCTACCTCGCTAGGCCCGCCACAAGCCACAAACCCTTCGCCTTCGAAATTGTCTGCCCTGGCAAGAAGACATATCAGGTAAGAGATACACATTTGTATTATGGGTAAATATTATATTATATTATACTATAAATATTGTATAAAATTGTTATTAATTCGACTATCGTCCTGATCAATTTCTTATCATTATATAAAAATAATCAAATACGGATATGTTTCATTACATTTAAAAAAACAAAAAAAAAAACAATCAAAGGAACAATAACTCTAACAATATCCAAATACTTAAAAGGAGCTAATTTATAATAAATTTAATTTTTCTATATATATTTATAATTAAATAATTTATTCTTCTTTCAATAGATTCGTTAACGAAGTGTCGAAGAATCCATCTAGGCAATAGATTCGCATTCGACTATGTACTTTAGCACTCACATTTAATGAGGCACATAAATTCATATCCTTGAATAAATGCTTTGAGCAATTCATTTGCCATATTATTTTGCAATTCATATTATTGTTCAAAAAATAAAACAAAAAATTTCTAATCCACACTAAAAATTAATTAGATATCATTTCTAAAAAATTGATCTTATAGATAGAAAGATGTCTGGAATTGTCAAAACGTTGGCTGATTTTGATTAACTTAATTTGGGAAACTGACGGCTTTTAATATAAAATTTTCCCAAAACATGCTAAGTTAATTTTAATCTATCACAATTCTTTCTCAATCAACGAAATAAGAACTATAATAATTTTTTTTTATAACGTTAGAAAGTAAGTGTTACTGACTTTGATATGACATTAGTTTGTGATTGGGATAGTTGAGTCAGATATTGAACTTACGAACAGCATAGTAATGAAATGCATCACTCAGGCCATTACGTGACATAAAAAAGATTTTGAGTCAATGTGCGTGGTTTCGTTAAAATATTTTTTGCTGTTTCCTCCAATAATAGAAAAATAGGGAAATGCTTGAAATTGGGTCTGACGTTTCTCATGCTGCTTTAAAGCGAATACTCCTAAATTAATTTTAATCATTATGTATAATTAGATATTATTATTGATTACGCAAGTGTAAGCGCGTCATCGTGTAATTTGGTTGAATATATGTATACACTTTTTATATCATAAGAAAACAAAATTTATTATTATTTTTTTTATTGATAGTGAACATTAAGCGTTTCAACAGATATTAAATAAATAAATATAGCTTTAATTTTACGATGATTGTTCGTGTTGCTGAATCAGAATGTATTTTCACTTTCAAGAAGAAGTATTCTTATTACAGATAATGTTTAATATGAAACTTGAAGTGAACAGAGTCGACCAATGGTATATTATATCACTTATTTATTTTATTTCAGCGCGATTTCACACGCGTTAAATTTGGACTAACCCCTAAAATACAAAAAACCTTTAATTATAATAACCAATAATATTTTGTTTGGTATCACTCTTGCAGACATTTTCAAGGAACATTACCCTCCCATTTTATTTTAAAAATTACGTTTTCACACAATAATTTCTTACTTATTAAAAAGTTTGTTTTGCAAACTTGTTCCCAAGGGTATGAAGCTGTCATGAAACGTACTCAAATTGGACACTTTTTCCCTAACAATTTATTTATAGTTACAGATCCGTTCCAATGGTTCGCAGCGTGAGAGTTTCAAGCCTAAAGCCTTCCTCTTTAAACAGTCTATCTAATGCAAAAAGAATTTTTCAGTTAGTAGTTCTTAACATTAATGCGTTCAAAAAACTCTTTAGTTTATATAGTATCTATACTAATATATAACTTTCTTTATAAATTAATCGATTTAATTAGAGATTTAATATTTATACTTAAACAAGTAGAAGATAGAAAAACGCATACCTATTTAAAATATAAAAGTTAATCAAGAGATTTAATTTTATATTTTAAATAGATATATAATTTAATCTTTACCTACATTCAGTTTTTCAGAATTGCTCTATTCCTTCACCTTGAAATTTAATTGTAAATAGTTTTTTTAAAACGAATCTCTTCATGTTGCAGGGGGGTGTTGTTATGCTGAAGGGTATTTGGGAAAATTAAGAAGAAAAAATTGTCACTTTTAATTTTTATTTTTTTTCCCAGTTTCACAATTGTTCTCTATAAAAGCTCCCAAATATAGTATTTCAATTCGCGCTTCAAAATAACCCATCTTACTTTAAACATTAAGAATCCATCAAAAATAACGAAACTTTTTTTAGTATGAAACATACAGTTATGATCTATATTATTATGATTTTTCCTAGGTAATAGCAGAATCGAACCAATGGGACATCTCAATTCAATGACTCATACATATACCTCGTGATTATAATAATGTCACATGTCTAAATAAAATAATTAATCGTTTTTTAAAGTAGTTAATCTTTTTTTTTTTAAAGTAATGCCGCAAATGAAGTAGAAAAAGTACTCAACATATTATTACATTAAATTAGTTAACCTTGAGCAACTCAACTCGATTTATAGTTTCAAGATTAGTTAATTTTTCTTGTGGAATTCTGATCTAGGAAGTTTATAGGGCATGGGTAAATAACATTTTCTTATGTTAGTTAAGGGATTTTATTTGTATAGTCTTAAGAGTGTACCTATGGAACTTTCACTCACTAATTTTAATTCTTATAGCTTAATATTTTTTTTTTGCAATCTAGAATAAAGGAGAAAACTGTCTCTTCAAAGTAAACTAGACTGAGGGAAAGGAGGTGGTCAAAAAATCTAATGTCAGAAGTATAAAATTCAAAATGGCGTCGTTCCTAGACTGAATGAATCTCTTATGTATTCTACTTTTATTTCATTTTTAATTATTGTCAAATAACTTCTGATTGGCTTATTATTATAATTGATTAGCATGGGTGAATTAAAAAAAAAGTTATTAGATTTTTTTTGACACCGATGTTTTATAATAACAATGATATAAATTTGTAATTCTGTTATCAATTATTAAAACTTGTGAACATTTTATTTCATTTATCTTCCATTACTACCTCACTGACACTCTTCTACATCATTCCAGCTTCAACGCTTCGGCGTATTGCCCCATCTTCAAGAATATAACAAAGTGAGTCTTCCATTGTCTATACTTAGTCCATAACCACTGTTATGTTGTCTATTTTTAAAAATAATCATTATTTTGTGTTCGCTAAATTAAAATGATAATTAAAAGGAGCGTATATAATTTTGTTGAAATGTTAACTTTAACATTATATTGAAATTAATGTTAGAAGACATGGAATATAGTATAAGAGATTTGTTCTGAAAATGTAGAAATACCCCGAAACGTTAGCAATAATGATGATGTATATGAAATTATAAGGGATAAATAAAGATAATAGTAGAAATTGCATTACAAAAAATACCTAAAATTATATTAATGTAGTATAATTCTTTCATATAAAAAGTAATATAAAAATTTAATTATTAAATCTATCTTCTTCTTTCACGGTATAGCTTTCAAACATTTGAGAGATTTTATGTATATATATATATATATATATATATATATATATATATATATATATATATATATATATATATATATATATATATATATATATATATATATTACCTAAATAAAAGAGGAGTGTTGTTAATATATATATATATATATATATTACCTAAATAAAAGAGGAGGGAACTATATATTTTTCATTACTCAATAACTATACAAAATATGAAAAGCAGTATGTGAGACTTCCGAAGTTAACTTGCTAAAATGTAAATGGGGCTCCGAAGTGCTGCGAAGCAGGAATTCTGATCAGGAATCATCCATTGTGTTAATTATTTTAGTTTTATTTATTTATTTTGTTGTTAAAGTTTATGTAATTTATATAATATGGCCATTCTGATAACGAACTTTCAAAGAGATCTATTTTTAGTTCACAGCTTGTAGCGAGGAAGAAATGAGCAGTTGGGTGGAGGCGGTGACAGACGCAGGTAGCAGAGGGAAGAGAGAGCTGCCTCCACCGCCCCCGGTACAGCCCGCACCGCCCCCACAAGAGGTCTACGACACCCCGGATTCGAGGCTACGCCCTGTAACTCCTCCTCAGGAATACGAGAGGATGATATCCGATTCCCTTTACCACGTCATCGGATCAAAGCAGATCCCGATACAGGTCAGAAAAAATTTAGGTAGTGATTAAAAGATCGTTTTAGCATATCAGTATATGTTGTTAGTAATCCGTTGTGAATAGGGTCGCTTATGATGGAACGATGGTACATTATGCTACAAGATTATTGTAAACATTTAAAAGCCTCAACTCGCAACATTTCGAGATCGTTTATTGAAAAAGGCATAAGCGCCATTTAGCAAACATTGTGTACAGTAGGAGTTTATTAAGATGGCAAAACTTTTATAACTGCAATATATTTTTAAGGCTTCTAACCCTGGTCAAAGACAAAGTGACGACTGAGAGTCCTGATGCTTAAGTTATCAATAGTAGATTTTTAGACAATTTCCAATTTCGTTTTCGATATATCGTGAGCGAGAATCGATAGAGATGGTGTTTACGTGTCATGATAAATTGAAACCTAATTCCGAATTTACATTGCTTAAGACGTGGATTTGTTCTTTGACACTAATCCTGCCCTCCATTTTATCTCGGCAACGTACCAACCCCGCAAACACTAAGTCCTCAACATTCGTCATAAGAGTATCCAGAGATCGACTCGTCAAGAATTAAAAAAAAAATTGGGTCAAGGGACTTCTATTCTCTACGCAGAAGAGATTTGAAAATAAAAAAGAACAGAGTTTTCGAGTTTTTAACACTTATGCGTTCTTACACATATAATCAGGACAAGTATTTTAATCAAATTCTCTAAGGTAGGAGTCCTCAACATTTTTATACCTGGAGACACATTCAGGTTATCTGTCAGATGGTGGATACCATATTTTTGTTTTGTTTTTATTCAATGTAAATTGGATGTTTGATATAGGACGAGGCCCCGCTCATTTGTTGCTTAGGCACCGATGACAATTTGAATATAAAATGGGATTGTATGGGACAAAGAAGTTTAGTTTTTTATGAAGATTGGACAAGGAAAGCTAATATTGCATACATTTTCTATTTTTTAAATTCAACTTCGGCCTAGAGAATATGTCATGAAAAATGTTTTTTATACCATTCGCAAGCTCTTGTCATTGTTTTGCGATGGAGAAATGGGCAGTCTCCCTGATTGCATCTGAATAAATAATATAGCTTCACTTGTGCGGAGAAAGCAACTAATTCTGCTGCGACTTACTCTCTCCACGACAGACCTAGAAATGGCTTGTAAATGCTGGCTGGAGTCTAGAGCGACATTAGAAAAGGAAGTCCGCGACATTAACATAATAACGCGAAGAAAGTGCAGTGTAAATAGTGCTGGAAGAAAGTGCAGTGTTTGGATAAAGTTTTTTCTTGAATGGGAATTTGCATAGACCAATTCAAGAGTTATGGTTAGTGATTGTAGTATTGAAATCAAACAAGGATTTTATTAGAAATATGTACTAGTCCATATAAGTATGGGTGTTGTACCGTAAAAAAAAAATATATATTTAAAATTTAGCAGAAAAAAGGGTAAAGTTGCGTTCAGAAGCGCACACAGAATATTTTTTGGGGGGACTGGTTCTTAGACTATTCCTAATATATCAAACATTAATTCAAGTTCCTCAATACAGATTGCGTCGGTCGAACGTATTTGTTAGTTACCAAGTTTTACTTCCATCAGCTATCACATACCATAACTTATTACCAACATTTCTCTTTAAAAAAAATAAATTTCCTTCAGACCCTTTTAACAACCTATGAAATCAGCCGTAATGAAATCCGGTTTTACCAAAAACTTCAATTCGCAAGAAATGTCAGATTTTATGTTTTACGACCGAGTTCCTCAATTCTGTATTTTATCCCACTTGATTTAAAAACAATAATCCCTCTTTTATTATTTATTTTTTTTTATTAAGACTTTTAAAATATTAACATTTTTTCAGTAATGATGCATAAGTGTTTTTTTTTAAATGCACAATCTATTTGAAAAACAACAACAAAAAACATCCTAACCGTCGAATTGAGCTGTCACTTTTAGACGTTATATTGCCGTCGGGCGTCAACGAATGTCAATTCATCCAAAGTTTTTATCACTTTCTCCTGTCATAAGGATGGGAAAGGAAATGTAGAAAGCTGAAAAATTCATCGTGAAAATAATGTTGGCTAAATATTGTGAAAAAAGGAAATTCGTCTAAGCACTCATTGAATTTTTTTTGCTGTCACGTAGTGAAAACTATTCATTATAGTTATGTTAGTAATATTCACACTCTTCGCAAAGCAGAGCCTTCTGTATAACTATTTCGATTAACAGATAGCTGATTGATAATTATTATTAATCATTGACCCGTAAATATAAAACAATGGATGTTCTATGCATCCTCAAATAATTTTGAAATTATGGTATTGATATGTATGTTATTTAGCGATTCAAAAAGTTTTGACCCTGAATCATCTTTTTTAGTAATTTGCTTAATTACTGTGATTTTGACAAATACAGTGACCCAAAGTCAAAATTCTTTTTGTTTGAGAAGACAATGAAAATTATATCTCAAAAGCCTCTTGTTTGGACTGTGTTAAAAACTAGATTTTAAAACGATGACTAATATGGTATTTTGATTTACCTAACATTACATGACTAAATATATTTAGTAGTTCTTATTTTTGCATTACAACGGTTTATTCTCGAGGTTAAAAGTTTTGTACTTATTATTTGTATTATTTCTTTATTAATTAAATATTTACGAATTTCGAGTGTTAACAAAATTGTTTTTAGTTTAACATATTTAGTAACTTTTCTTCGTAGGAACTTAAATAACTTGTCTATAATATAATACCATAAGATGGCGTAGAATACTACAACCTTGGAATCCTAAAGAATTCTCATACACCGTTACCTTATCCTGTAACAGTTTGTGGTAACTTTGGTTAAAACCCAAGAAAAGTGCATTTGCGGTAGATCTTCTCATTGCTGTTCAAAATTACGTTCCCTATTTCTATGTTTCCTCCCCCGTTTTTTGTGATGATATGGGTGAAAGATGTGAACTTGGCATTAATGAAAACATTTACATATCTTATACAGGCGTTTTAGTTTTGAAGATGAGCAGAAATTGTATTGAATTTTTATTTTTCTAGAGACTCTTTTGATTCTTCTTTCTAAAAAATTTTTTTTTTTCGGAACCAGTATTATATTATTCCCCAATATGTTGATTAGCTGCCAATCATTTCCGTTTGACATCCTTGAGTATCCTCTTATTATAATTTATATAATATAATAATATTTTTAATATTATGTATAATAATTTAATTATATAATTTTTCTCATTGGTTGCAATAAAACAGACCATTTACATAAAAATCGGGGATAAGGAGACGAGTAATTTACGTTAATATCCACAAAGACAAATGCTATTATCGAAAAATTGAAATTATTGGAAGAGAAAACTTGGGAATAAAGAATAACCACAAAAATTACATTTTTATTTACACTGATAATTATATACCTCGGAAAAAAAAGACCAATGTCCAATCTTAGAATTTAGACTAACTCCACCAGGTAAATCAGGATAGAATTTACATTAATTTTTAAAAGGACCATTGCCCTCCAAAGGGAGTCACTAATTTCTAAGATTTGGATAATGGCCCTATTGACTATTTTTGAGATTTATACAAAATCAATCTGAATTATCTACTTTTTGAAATAATAAAAACAATATTGAAACAATGATTTATGAGCACCAAAAATGGATGTATGATAAAAACTTGTTGATTATGTATAATATTAAGCCATTGATTGCTGATTGAATGATTTATTTAAATTAATTTCGTCTTTCTGCAGGGTTTCTTCACCTCATAGTTTGAATAATTTATGTTTTATTGAAAATTTTCAATATTCTCAAGGAAGTCATATAGTTTTAGGGTAATTACAGATATTTATATGATTGTTGCCTTTTAATAATAATCACAAGAGAAGCCTTTTTTGTATTTTTCGAGTTTGTTTATACTCCAGTATTATTGTAATAAGTGTACACAGTATAATTATAATTATACACAGTATAAAGTATAATTATAAATTAAAAAAAATATTTTATTGATGTTTAACGTCCTTTACAACTACTATAAAGGCAAACAGGATGGGTTATTAATAAAGGTTACCAGCCTATTCTAACCAGAGTGGGAAGGTTGAGATTTGTTCCGTGGATCCGACATGAAATAAATTTCAACCTGCCCTGATCAGATTTGAACCGGCACTGCAGCAGACTTGAGGTTGCTAAGGAATGTCTTAACACTCTCATCCTCACTTATTACTGATTAAAGCATAGACACATGTTTATATACTAGATCCAGGAGTCAATAAACTTTTTTTTATTATTGACCTCTAGTATCTTTTATAGATCTCTCTAAAATTTAAATACAGCATACTAACGAGTTAAAGAGATATTTTTATTCAATAGATCAGGGATTGTTCATTATATTTTATTTTCTATCCGCTTAGACAATTTATTTTTAATGGTTAGTTTATGTATTTAAAAAAAAAGAAAGTATCTGCATTCACTATTACATTAAATAAGCATTTGCTATTTCCTTACATTTGCAATTAGTAGTACATTCTGCTAAAATGTAAGTTCTATGATCATTATTTTATGAATGCATTACCTACCTAACACAAAAAAAATTGATGTTAACTTCCCCTGGAATTAAAATTTATAAATTCAAGTCAATAAAATATTTATGACATGATTTCCAGTTCACCCACAAAATGTTAGATACATAGTTAACTGGATACTTGCCCTGGCAAAGCAACTAATTTGTTGAGTTGGTCTATTCACTGAAATAGCAAAACTTAATAAAGCGTACAAAATACAAAATATTTTTTTCTGTTAACAATTCACATGATGTCTGTCTTTGTTTTTATTTAGGAACAGCTATATAAAAATGTTGGAATCCGAAAAGAGGAAGAAACTTGCTATTACAACCTCCTACCAAGGGATACAGAAGAAATATACCAAACGATAACGGAAGAAGAAAAGCATGGTATAGGCCAGAGCAGAATACAAGCAATTATTAAGGCAATGGAAGCTTCTATAGCAGAGGCACAACTTTATGAACCTGTTGACGGTACCCAAGAGCGATAGCCTATTGGTAATTATTACTCATTTTATTGGTCTGTAACATTAGTATCATACATGTGTATTTTTTTAATATAATATTGAAGGGCACAAAATTTATATTTTATTCATATATAATATTTTTTAGTGCTATGTCTATATGCATCTTTTAAATGTTAGATAATTTGGGGAGAAACAAATTATTACCTAAATTCATATCGTTTAACCAATAAAAGCCATTAACATAAAATAACATTAGATTCTGTGTTGAAGTCAATTGTTGATTTGAAAGTTCAACATTGATGTTGAATAGAATTAGGCCTTGACTGCATGATGGGCTGTCTAAATATCAAACTGCTTTTTTTCGCATCTACTACAGTGTTTAACTTATAAGCTTAATGTGGTCTTAAATTTTTGGCCTGAGTGTTTAAATGCATTAAGAATTTTCTATTTTATGAATGACAACTCTTTGGTTGGTCAATTATACTGAAAATTAATTTTCATAGATAATTCACATTTTAAATAAAATTAAGCTTTTATTTATTTTATAATTTATCTTTGTTAAAATAACAACTTATAATTAATGATTTGAAATAACTTTTTAGGATGAATAGCTCAGAATTTGCTGCTTCTGCATTTGATGTTCATCTCTGGATTGAAAAATGGTAATATCATTATGCCAACGCCTCGATTGGCAGAATAAGAGCAACCCATTGCTTTGCCTCTGATTAGAAAAATAGATTTGTATATAAATGTAATATAGAGGGAAGTTTGAATGTTACAAAATGAAGCTGTTATATATATGTTATATATATATATATATATATATATATATATATATATATATATATATATATATATATATATATATATATATATATATTATTTGTTTGTTACTTTTTATAAAAGACATGAAGTGTTTAAGTTTTTGTTTTTTTAAATGCTTATTGTTGGTTTCATGTGAGCTATGCAATGATGATATGAATTATTTCTTTTTTATGTGTTAATTAATATGAAAAAGTAAATAAGAACTCAATTAAATCTTAGCAACAAAAAAAGGTACAAAAACAAATTTATCTAAAAAAAAGTGCCTTATTAGAGTTAACTTGTTTAGTCTAAAACTTTGTATGAAAATGAATATTAAACATTTTATCATTTTATGAAAAATCACATAATAAACTTTAGAACTTGATTTCCATATAAACATTAAATTGAATAATTTTCTAAAAGCAATTATATATCCAGACTTAGCTGGTAAAAAATAACTATTGGTTGTTACTGTAGACTGAAATTACGATGCATGAAAACAAAAAATTCTGTTGATGTACAAATAGTTCTAAAATATTAAAAAATATAAGTATTTCCAAAGATGGGAAATCAGGAAGTGTGGTGAAATTTCTTTGGAAAGGAGCATTAGCTTAATATAGTGAAATAAATCTGAGATTTGTTTATTATCTGATACAAGACCAAAGATTTTTTTTTTAAATGTCTATTTCTATTTTGTATCAATTTGTGTAGTTTCTATAAATAATTACAATTTAAGTTTTTATTATGTAAATAAAGAAAAATTGTTTTCACTCCTTATTTATATTTAGAGCCTAATATGATAAATTTCCCTTACAATGAATTTATTATTTATTTTGTTCAAAGCTTCATTGATTATTTCAGGACTTGAAAAAGTTGATTTTAGTTATGAAACAGTTTAAATTTAACTGTTCTTAAAAGAATCCACTCAGGTCTCATTGAACTTACTGCGTAATTTATGAAATTTGCTAAATAAATGCAAACTATCGAAGATTCGACTACATCATGAAAAGTTACAAAATTTCATAAAAGAAAAGAGTATAATTTCTAGAATTTACAATACTAATTTGCGACAATATTTTCATGATAGCTTATGTCATCTTACTGAGGCCCGTGATCTTAAGCTAGGTGGTACAAGGAAGAGACTAGAACAAAGATAGTTCTGCTAACATAAGTGAAGCCAATTGAATGTTACAGAAGAATTATCACTGGTTATTATTCTTCTTCATGCTTACATTAGATATAATAATATATAGTTATAAAACTAAGATGTTTCATTTAAGTTTGTGGCATAGTAAACTGCAGATTAATAAGTATTTTATACGTGTGGGCCTCGATGTGAATTTAAAAAAAAAAGGTTTTATAAAAAAAATTATTTCTAGCTAAATCTTATTACTAAAAGAAGTAATAAAAATCACTTAATCGATCGATCAATAAATTATTTCGTTTAATTTGCAATTAAATTTGTAACATTATAATATTAATTACTCTGCTGGCAATTCTGTTAATCTGCAACAACAGATGATCAAGGTCTACCACCAGGCGCACTAAAGGAATGAGAATTAGATGGTTTATAATAATTAAAATAATGATATTTAGCAATATCAAGATTAAATAATTAATAAAGTAGTAGCCAAAGACATGTATTAGGTCATAAAAATTGATCTAGCCAAAAAATATTGATGAAAGCCACACACATGTAGAATATTCAGAGACACATAATGTCCATTTTCAGAATAATCATCCATTTACAAGCTATATCATTTTAGTTGAAATCCGCGTGACAGAAGAATCAATCTAATTAGGGATTGATAAATTATTTGCCACTTCTATGAATTTGTTTTATTGCAAACTAGTTTCGAATGTTATACATTCATCATCAGTTCTAAAAACACACAAAAAATTCAAAAATAAGCAATTCAAAATATAATTTGGTATTATTATATATATTAAATTAGATTAATGTAAATCAGTATTATAAAACATTTATGAATTATGAATTTAATTAAGACAAGAAATCAAATACTTGTTGGTACTCACCAAGGTTTAAATGGATATATTTATCAATTATCAATTATCAATCCCTAATTATATTATTTTATTTTATCAAAGAAAGTTGAATATTTTTTAAAACAGAATATTCAAAATCTATTAGTTTATTGGTGTGTAAGTACATTTATTTGAGATTTGAAGAGCAGACACAATTTTAGAAAAAATTTTTTCCTCATAATTTTTTGGTCTATTTATAATAATTTTCCAATATAGATATAATAAAGACTGAAGAGTATCTAGATATGATTAAATAAAATTTTCATTGAATAAATTAAACTTTAATTGTATTTAATATTTTTGAAAACAGTTATTTCACAAAAATTTAGCATGCTTAAACTCAAATAATTTTTACAATTTTGACATTTGTATTTTGTTTTTGCATTCTTTAGCTGCACCAATTAGATTTTATAGAAGTAAATTATATTACCTCTTGTTGATGTTTTACCTCATATCAGTTTTATATTTGTTAGAATTGTTTGCATAAAATATTCTTCGTCTTTGGATAAACTAATATCATTGTCTGGGATGGAATTCGCGTTTGACCTTACAGAATGTTATCATCATCCGAATCGCTATTGTCAAATTATTCTTTGGGTTTGGCATTATCTGCATTACATAAAATAATGTTTAGGATAAGGCCAATACAATTAGAGAATGAAATTTTATAAATATGCTTATACTCAACGAGAGAGGGAAAAAATGTTACAACCGCAAATGTTTATCTGTTTAACCTCTGAACAATATAAACTGAATTTACTAGTTCAAACATGAAAACAGCAAGTTATTAATGATTCTTTGTACCCAAAATGAAAGGTACTATTATCAGAGAAATAAAGGTAATTAGTAATTAGTAATAAACAGGTGATGTAAGGTAATTAGTAAAATACAGTAAGTAATTAAATAATTTGTAAAGGATTGAAAAATGTACTCTCAGATAATTAGCATGTGCCAAAGGAATAAAATTGCTGTCTTTTTAAAAATAAGATATAGACAATAATGTAAAAAGGTAATGGCTTTTACAGAGTCCCTGTATATTCATTAGTACACATTGTAATCTTTTGATTGGTGACACTAAATCCTACTATTGCTGAAAAACACGTGAATTACAAATCCTAGTGGATGAAAATTTGAAAAGGATCACATTTTGCTTCATACTAATTTTTGTTTCAACAACCAGAGATCTTTAGTTCTAAAATATTTTAACCTCAATAATTATCATACTCTTATTTTTTTTGGAATTGTATTGAAAGGAAGAAAATTTCATAACATTAAGTGATTTAAATTTTCAATATACAGTTAGATAATTATTACCTTAATCCTATTTTTATTTCTATATTTTAATCTTATCATCATTATATTATACTCTTTTGTTGTATCATGAATAAATTTTAAGGTTTATAGAGCGCATGGCGGAAAGGTTTCGATTTCTGTCCATTGAGGTTCACTATTCCCTTAAGTTCTTGATATGTCTACTGGATCACATTTAAATAAAGACAACAAGCCTTCCTAATATTAAAATCCACTGTCGATTTATGTAAAACATGAAATTCTCACTAAAAAACGCATATAATTTGACTACAGTGCCACCTTATAAACAGAGAAATTGTTTATAACTCCACTACAGTGCTACCTATGGGATCCTAGCATAGCTATAAACCATTGTCTTGAAAAAAAAAAAAAAAAAACCTGTACCACTACTACCCACGAAGGATCTTGGGTTTAGTACTAGGTAAGGACCATCTGTTTGTTGACCAACGGTTGTGCAAGGAGGTGAATTGGCCGAGATCACACTCAACCACTTAGTTTTTTCCCCAATTAAGGGTACCCACTTTATAGATGCTGTGGGATCCGCAGGAGGGTCTCCCGAACCAATCCCACAGGGTCGATCTATGGCTGATAACAGAATAAATAATTACCTACCACAGCCGGCCTCGAACCTGGGACCGGGAGCATAGCAACACAGTGCCTTACCACTGATACCACTCCGCTCCTATTGTCTTGAATACACAAATATATTGTATGAATCTGACATTAATCTATCAAGTTGTTCAGAATTTGCATGATCACAAACAGACACACCAATGATTCTATATATAAAGATAGATTGAGATTTTATATGTAGAGAGTGGACAGAGGAATGCAGAGTGAGAACATTAAGGACGTTGGGAGGTTTTCAAGTTCTAAGGGCTAAGAAAAGAAAAACACCAAGGGGCTAGTGAGATATAGCAGTATTAGGACAGTAAGATATAGCCACTTCAACTCAATATACCAACAAGAGACATGAGATGACCTGGGAAATCTGAAGAAGAATCTCATGAAACTCTTCAACCCCATCTCGACCCCAGCAAATAGCCCACCGTACACGAAGTGAGGGAAAACAAGCAAGGAGGAACTGACAGGTATTTTGAGGAATGGAATTACAGAATTTTAGATATTGTATAAGGACAGCTATAAATTTTTTTATGATCTGGGAAATATTGTTATTGCAGAAGAGGTGCTGATCAAAGGGGACCAAGGTTTATTACAGCCAAGTGAAAATGGATTGGTCGATTATTGAGGTAAATTAAGAGCTGCTAATTAAATTAAATTTAACCCATTGAGAAACCCTGATCCTGAATGACTTTATCATTACTTATTACATTTTATAGCTTAAAAAAATAAAAAGTGAAGAATTATGTATGATGAGAATTATTGATAATAAGATTGTTTGACATTTCTATAAATGTTTCAATATAATATTAGCAGGAATGTTGACTATAATTTGTTTTTATTAACATAATTTTTTATCAACTTTAGAAATTCTACTATTTGCTGATTAATATTTTTAATTATGTTTCTCAACTATTGTATTTGAAAAAAAACTTCCATTTTTTGTATCTTTGCATATTTTATTCTAATGGTTCTAAATAAAATAAATTAATTAAAAAACAGAAGAATATTAATTTTATTTTAAGGGAAATATGTTTACTTTTATATTTTTATTATGAGCTTTAGTTTTTCACAAAAAACATCTTTAAATTATAATATTAATTATATTTTCAATGTTTTTAGTTAATAATAACAATTATGAAGGTATTAGTGAACATCTTTCCTAAATTAATTAGTTCATTATAACTTTTGAATTTTTAAAGAACTCTCATTTGCTTGTATCCCTTTCACTGAAAAATTTTTTTTAACTCTGCAAATATTTTTATTTGTTTAAACGCTTTCCACAGATATAGAAATAAACTAAATGATTTAAGCATATATACATATTGATTAGTTTTCACAGTTAAGGGCCAAATATAAATCTTTAAGTGGAAAATATTATTTTTGGTTTATAGAAAAATTTGTATGGAAGTGTTCTCTTTTATTTTTATAATTCTTCTAGACATTATTGTTATTTTAAATTTACTATTTTCATTACAATTATTAGTTCTTTCATTATATATCTATTTTATTTATTATGTCTATGTAATGATTTTAAATTTTATATCGATTTTGAAATTGAGCACTTCTTTTATATTTCTTTATTACTATTAGGATTTTGTCTTATGCTGCTTTAATCTTATTTTCAAATTTTGGGACATTTCCCCTATATGATACTTTTTAATTTTATTCTTTCCAGTGTAGAAAGGCAGAATATCCATACAGATAAAATATAAAATAGTATCATTAATTTTTCTTTATCGTTCGCCTCCCTCTTCAAATGATGCAATATTTTGGAAACTACTTCTTATGTCAGAAGCTTTTGACAGAGGAACTGTTTCATTTGCTTCTGATTTAAGTAGATGGTGCTGCAGAAACACCTGACTCTGATGGAGACAAAAAAACGTATGAATGGAAAGATTTGAGGTGTGGCCGTAGGTTTGTTGTGTTTCCCGATGTCCGAAATATTTTGTGACAATATTTGCACTCCGCACTTGGTAAAAGTGCGGAGTGCAAATATTTAATATAGTCTCTCGGTTTAAAATGTTTCCTTATTACTTTTTGGCGGCGAGATTTTAGTTTCCTTTTTCACTTTAAACACCACACTAACAACAACAACAACAATGAACAACAGGTAACTGACCGTTAGTGACGCGGTTCATCTGTTATATGAGTTATAACAGTAAGGAAGTTACAACAGCTGAAATACAGCGTCTTAGATTGATTAAATAATTAAGCTATAATGTAAAGTACAGCTCACAGATAAAATTAAAAATATGATAAAGAATAAAGGAAATTTCTAATTAAAATAAAATCATAAAGTTTAAAATATCAATATCACCGATATACCGGTGTAAAATATCGATATCATCGATATATCGGGTGTTAGGATAACGATATAATATATCGGTTTTTCAAATCCGATATATTGATATATCGCGTTTCGATATTCCAACCCTACTGCAAGGGTATCTGTGGTCATAAGCTTTAGAAGAAAATCCCATTTTTTTTTGTCTGGTATCTCATTTCTCGCCGACTGTTAAAATAATAATGACAAAGGAATGAAACATATGGGAATGGAACACGAAGGAATGATGATTTCTGCTTCATCAGGTGATAACTCAGTTATTTTTTGAATAGAAAAAAAATGTTTTGCTTATAGAATAATGCAAGGTCATCCATTAGAAAAAGATAAAATAATAACATATTTGAAATGTACTTACAAGATGATGATGTTAAGTGACAAAGAAGTGATGAGAATGAACGGACACGCCACAGATTACTTTCCGTAACACGGCTCTAAGGTTACTGATAGTTAATTAAAACAACAAAATTAGAGGGAACATGTTAAGCGGGAATTGCCAATGTTGCTTGGCTAGAAACAGTAATGAACTTTATAAGTGTAAGAATCTGGCGAGAAATTCAAACTTTGACAAAGGAGTGAGAATCGGATAGTGGGACAGGGATAAAATGAGTCGTGGATAACAAGCTTATTGCATTAGAGGATTTCCCTTTCCTTAACGTAAAAGGCTTTCAAAACTGCTACAAATATCGTCAAGCAAAGTCGACTCTATAGGTGCCTTTGATCCTAACAGGCTAAGGAAGTAAAGAAGTGCGATATTGGATAGGTTAAATGAAGGAGAATCGGGTGGTTTATGATCAACTAAAATACCTGTGTTTAGCAAATTCGAGGTTAAAAAATTAATAAAGTAGTAGCCTATGACAAAATAACATATCAATTATATATATATATCGTCGTCGTTTTTTTAAAAAGATTTAAGCGCCAAAAATTTGAAATTTTGGTTTCAATTTATTATGAGACGCAATCACCACCTCTATTGATTCCCGCTCACGCTATATCGAAAACTTTATATGGAAACAAATTGTTATATGGGGAAAAAAACTTTTCATGTGTTTCCTGTAACGCTTGCCAAATGACGCTAACGCTTTAAATTTTCGGACAACTTTAAAGTTTGATGTATTTTTAGTAGTTATACGTAGCTATATGGTATCAAATTTATTTAGGAAAACTTTTATCTTTCGAAATCACATAATTTTATAATCTCTGTCAAAAAATTAAATACATATTTCCATCTTATAGAAAAATTTTCATCAGTAATTAAAGATATATTAAAAGTAATTAATAATAGAGCAATTAAAAATATTTTATGTAACAAAATATTTCTGACAGCTATTGTTTGTTTTGAAAACAAAAGTGATGCTATGCACAATCTTTAATCTCTTCTCTTCCAACCGCTAATAACGAATGAATAAGGCTTTTTTGTACCTTTCTATATTGTGTTTTCAGTAATTATTTGAATTTCTTACTGTCAAAATTGGTCGAACATATTTCGAAGTTCAACAAATAATCAGTTTTAATTACGAAAAAGGATGTTCATAAAATCGGGTGAATGATAAGGCGAATCGAAAGTGCAGCCCATATAATTTGAAGGTACAAGTACAAAGATCGGATAAATTTATTAAATTAAATTTTTTTAAAAAGATTTTACCGGTCGTCCAAGAAAATAGAACGAGTGAGAAAGGCGTTCCAAATTTCGGAAAAGTTAAAAACCAACCCTCAATTCGTGCACCTTAGACCTCCTCTAAGATATTCGGATAAACGGAAAAGCAACTTCATTCACAAAATATGACAACAATTCTAAAAGTAGGAGAATAAAATAGAAAAGTACAGTTTATTAGTGAAAAAATAGAAGAAATAGGTTTTGTTTTGAAAAAGAGTTCCAGAATCATTCAGACAATTTTTGTAACGCAATTTTTTGCTGTGAATCTAAATTCAATATTTTAGGTCCCGACAATCGTGGTAAAATTTGGAGAAGGTGTAAAGAATCCTTTTTTTTAAACAAGTTATTTTAATTTTAAATGAAAAATGTACTGTCAGATATATATATATATATATATATATATATATATATATATATATATATATATATATATATATATATATATATATACATATATATATATATGAAAGAAATACTGATCGTTCAAGGGTTCCGTCTTCACTGAATGGAACTTGATATTCAGAAAACAGCTGCACTGAAATCATAATGATCTGACGGACAAATCTGAAATACTCTGGTGAATTCGCTTCGTCCAGTGTAACCTTAGCTTAAAGGAGTTTTAACACGGTCCGATGAAGATGAAACCACTTGTGAATTTTTTTTTGTTGATACTAGCAACTAGTTCACTCGCAGTTATGAAGACACGCAACTAGCTTACAAATAAAGTTTTCCGGCTTTTAGCTTTTGTCGCAGATAATTTATAATCTTCAAATCATCTTATTGAAGATAGAACACTCGGCGGCAAGTTATTGCCATATAATTGAAATTATGCCGTACAATTAAAGGAAACAAATCTTTCCATAGATAACAGTTAAATTACAAACCGATCGGCGGGAAGATCAGATAGACAATCCCGCAGTGCTGGAGAGCCGTTATAGTTCACTCACCCTAACTGCTACAAATACATTTGTATTTATAAGTTAATAAAAAAAAAATTAAAAAAAAAATCGCCCGATTGCTAATTTACTTTTATTAATTAATAATATTTTTCCAGGTCAATATTTTAATAACAATTATTTCTCATATAATGAAAAAATTATTGTACAATATTTTCCTCTTATATTTCAATAAAATAATCGTCTCTCACGGTTCTTTATTAGCTCATGTAAATAGGATGTTGTTCAGAAAATTTATGTTTAGTAAAAATAAAAAATAATATGTTCAAAATGATAAATTTCATTTTTACTTAACATAAATTTGCTTTATCTTGGTTGTTTACTTAATTTGTTATTATTTATTAGTCTATCTATTTATTTCCAGTTGTGATTTACATATTTTTTAATTTTTATTATTTAATTTTCTTTTATTTATTTCTTTTTTCTTTTTTTTTTACTTTACATATATGGTAATGTATGGATTCTTACAGAAGTAATACCTATTGCCCTTGAGCGCGGCAGTCTGTGTAGTCTTTCTCCATAAAAACTTATAAATTATTGGTTACTTAATTACTGTATACTATAATTTTTTACCCTAATTATTTTTTATTATTATTATTTTTTTTTTCAAATAATGTAGTAATTTAATCACAGGATTAAGATTAAAAGAGAAAACCCTTAAGTACACTTTTACAAAATTCGTTTTCACTTAGAGACTTTCTCTTAGAAAATGAATATGTACATTTCTTTGTTTTTTCGATACAATGTGACAGAAATAAAGAGCCCGAGAAAAAAAATGTTGAAAAAATCTAAAAATCTATCTTCCACCACTTTGTTCTAGTTACTTATTTTTCTTTGACAAATACTCTATGACTAGTACTCAAAAAGTCTTATAAATATTGTTTTGGAATTAATAGTAGTTTGTCAGCATTTGTTATTAAAATCTTCCTGCAATTAAACTTCAGGAATTTATTTTGTAAACCATATTTTTAATTTTTATAAAATCTGTAAAAGATAGCCAAATAAAATATAAACAAGTTGCAAAAAAAAAAAATAATAAAAATAAACACGATATATTAAGTTGTTCATGATAAATCGCCATTTAAACATAAGAAATCTATTTAAGATAACCCCGGTTATGTGCATATATGGGGATTTATTTTTAATCAATTTTTTTTGGAGAGTTGTCTTCTAGGAGAAATCGAAGTAAATAGTGAAATCCCCATAAGCAGCAGTTCACCCAACAAAATAAGTATGAAATAAATCCTCATGCACTTGCCCCGGGAACGCACATACCCCGACCTACTTAACTCAGGCAGATCTATACTGGGTTCCCTTTAAGTATTCCTCATTATATAAAATGGAAGTAAAACCCCAAATTGAGACTAAAGAAATGATCATTAGGCTGTTTGCGCAACATTAAAAGTTTCGGAACCAGCCAATGTTTCTCTGATTCCGACTACCTTCAGGACTAAAACTCTAAAAAAAAATTTTTTTTTAGGTTTTTCCACTTAAGCACTGAGTTTCTTTAACCTATATGTTGTATGGCCTCCTTCCAGACTATTCTATCCAAGGCCCATTCCTCTCGTAGCCCATGTCCCATCAAGGATTCCTCCACTTCATTATCTCAGGTTTTTCTTGGTCTACCTCGCCTTCTTGTTCCACCTATTTTCCCCGAGTGTACTTCTCTTGGCAGTCTTCCTTCAGGCATTCTTTTCAAATGTCCATATCACTTAAAGGCTATAAGTCCATATCAATTAGGCTATAATAGATCAGGAACTGCATGGGTTGAAAAAATATGAGGACTTTGATAACATTTAAGTAAAACCTTAATTTCATCAACCTGCCTGATGAAATTGCCTGAGTATAACAGAATGCTGTCTTATTTTAGAACTGAAGATGAATGTATAACATTCGAAACTAGTTTTCAACAAAACAAAATTATAGAAGTGGCAAATAATTTATCAATCCCTAATTTAAAAAAAAAAAATTCTTTAATTAATTTAAAAAAAGTCCAGTGCTATCATAACTTTCAGCATAGATTATTTCCTTGCTATTTGGCCATTTTGGACACTTGTTAATTATTTGCAATTCCTCAGATTTTTACTTTTTATAATGTCTTCTGAGGCGAAAATATTTTCTCTTTGTTTATTTTTCTCGACATACTGAGTAGATTTTATACAATCCTGCTTCTTTTTCTTAGGTACTTTTGATGAGATAACTTCTAAATTGCTTATTTATTCAGTACTAAATTTCGTTTTTGTAATTTATTAATTAGTGCAGAATTTTTAAATATACCTTTAATCTTCAGAGTTTCTGGCAAATCCATTAATTTATTTTTCTCCATATTTTAGCAACTCGAAACTAATTCCACCTGGGACTGGTGCTTTATTATTTTTCCCTAGCTTCAGTTTTTTTTCGACCTGTTCCTGATCTGTTTTCATTTTGGTCCTTTCATATAGCCAACTATCAGCTTCCATGAATGGCTCTCTGTATTCATTCATCAAATTGTTTAAGTAATTTTTTCATTCAGGCAAGTTGATGAAATTAAGGTTTTACTTAAATGTTACCAAAGTCCTCATATTTTTTCAACCCATGCAGTTGCTGATGTATTATAGCCTAATTGACTATTTATATTTGCACAAAGTTTGTTCCATTCTTCATTTCGAGCTTGCCTTACTTCTTTAAAAACCGATTTTTTTAATTTTTATAAGTGGCCAATGTGTTACTATCCTTCTTATTTAACCAGGAGAAATATGCTTCTTTCTTCTTTTTTATCAGTTCTAGAAGGCTATTGGTCATCCATTTGCTGCTTTTCCTGCGCCTGTCTGTTTTGGGTCCTAATACTTCTGCACCAATCTTCCTTACTATACCTTTTACGAATACCTCCGTCGCATTCCCCTCAAATGTTTCATCTAAGCTTTGATCTAATCTTCTTTGGTACATTCCTTTTATACTTTCATCCTACAATAGCTGGATTTCCACCGGTTCAACCTCCATCTTTTCTTCTTGTTCTCTAATCTTTGATGCATTTATCTTTTTCCAAGGAAAACCTATTTTCGCTATTAGGAAGTAGCGATATGTGCTACATTCAATTTCTCTGTAAGTTCTTGTGGCATGTAGCGTCATCGAGGTACTTTGCTTTGTTATCACATAATCTATGATTGTGTAAAGGTTACTTGTTGACTGGTGCCATGTTTATCTATGAATATTGCGATGTTGGAAGAATGCATTATTTATTTTTAGATCAAAACTCTAACATAATTGGATTAGTCTTTCCTCATTATTATTGACTATATCCTCTCCAAACCTTCCAATATTTTTACTATTAGCAACATTTCCAACTGTGCCATTTAGATCGCCCATAAATATTATTTCTTTTCTTTTAGGAATCTTCTGAATAGCATCCTCCACTGCTTCCCAAAAAATTTCCTTTTCACCATCAGAACGGTCATCAGTTGGGGCATATGCTCCTACTACACATGTTTCTCTCCCATATACAGTCAGATCAACAGCAAGGATGCATTAATTTACAAAGTTCCAATCAGTAACACATTTTCTAACTTGTTTTTGTATCAAGACACTTACACCTGCTTTCGCTCTTTTGCTTTTATCCACGCCTCTCCAAATATGTATATGCTCCCCGACATGTTCATCTCCAGTTCCTTTTTTCTTCGTTTCTGTCAAGATGATAACATCCGCTTTACATTTCTCTAATTCATCCATTATTATATCTTTCTTACTGTTCATCTCCTGAAAATTTAAAATCCATTTCCGATTCCTTTGTCTTATCCGTTTTTTCAGGCCGCTTTTCCGAGGCTGTTTATTAGGTTTTTTTTTTTATTCCCTGATAGAGGAGCTGGCTCAGCGCAAGGAACCCCAAATTAGTGAGTAGAACCTCTCTTAGTCTGATTACTCATCTCAGACTTAACCGGCGTGGGTGACACTACCGGCTAAGTCCTCAGGATCATCATGATACTCAAGCCTCCTCACCACGTCAAGGTAGAGGTACCTTCGAGGAGGTTCTAAAGCTTATTATATTTATTGATAGAAGAATCAGGCATTCAATAAGCCAATTGTCGTATCATCTGTAACCGGTTACCTAAATATCCAAACCCATAAGAGGTCCTACTTATGACAAAAATGTTATCAACAATAGCACATACTCTGCATTTTGTGAGGTATTACATAAATACGTCTGTTATAAGTCGGACAGTTCTAATCATTCTTATCACATGTTTATGTTTTATTGAACTAGCATTGTCTCTCCTACATTGTTCCGAGACAAATATTTGATCCTACATTGTTTTTTCAATAAATTCTTGTTGGAAAATTTCTGAGGGGTAAGTAAACAAGCAGTAAAAATGACTAATTAACATCATAAAAGTAAGTGTTTCACATGTTATACAATTTAATTACACATGAATGATATCATAAAAGGTACTAATTGACCGAGCGCTAGCGAGTAAGTTGCACTGGCACAGGTTAGAATGAATCGGATGATGGGTTTATACAAATTTATCTTTGTACGACGACTTAGCAGCTAACTCCTGAGTAAGCTTCTTAAGGCCAACATACTTTATTAGCCCCAATTATTCGGCTTTGTATTTCTTTCTCTTCATCTATTCGATCGTTGACAATAGAACCCGGATACTTGAAACTGAAGACACACTGAAAGTGAACTTTCCGACAACATACTGTTTTGGTGGGTTCGGAGGTCTTTTCTTCCTTTTTTTTTTTTTTTTTGTTGGACCCATTAACACGGATGGTGAAGGGAAAACAAAATCGGATAATGACAATGATTTTGAGGAGATAAAATTAGTCATTGAATGAAAAAAAAAATGAACAATTGTAAAATGGATTTTGTGAATTTTATTTGATTTCACTAGCTCGAATTCTGTTCTTTTTTTCGACTTATGAGATTTGCAATTACATTAGTGATGAAGATATTACAAGAGGATTTTCATTTTTGCTTCCTCACTACCTTAGGTAGGAAAGATTTGTATTCACGAAGGGAGTGAAACAATTTTATAAATCCAGATTCAAAAATCTCCACCCGCGTTTTACGCTTTAGCCATAAAGAAACAAATTTGGTTTCGTGTCTGTCAGTAGTAAACTTCACGTAACGGGTTACCATCTACGAATAGAACCAATGCGTAAAAAAATTGGGTACTACTTTACAATAATCCAGTATCAATTTCATCGAAATCCATGTACGTCCATATGTCTTTTGGAAGTGTTTGTAACTTGTGAGGTTATTAATAGGCTATTGCGCTTGTTTGTTAATATAAGTATTAACATTTGTACATAGTATGGCTATACAATGTGGTGCATTATTTGGTTTGAGATTGTAAATATAGCTTTAGAAGATAGGACGTTAAAATATTTAATATACATTTATATATATATATATATATATATATATATATATATATATATATATATATATATATATATATATGCAATATATATATATATATTGCAAATAGGAAGACAAAAAAATAACTCCTCGAGAGATAAATTAGGGTGCCAGGTTTCCCAGGAAACAATGTTGGATTTTCAATGAATGACAACATTCGTTGATCTTTAAAAGCTACAATAAGAAAAAAATATTTCAGACTTTTTTCGCGATGTTTGCAGTCCACAGAACTACCAAAGCTCGCCCACAGTTATATGACATTCCAAGGGCGAACTCATATTGTACAACGTTGAAATTAACTTTTTTTTGTTTCTTTATTATCGGATTTTATTTACAGAATATTTACTAATGCATAATCATATTAAAAATAATTCCATTTATTTTGTAAATAACATCCAAGAAAAAAAATATTAGTTTCAACTTACAATTAGTGCCGCATGAGTTTTGGGGTTTTCGGCTATGGCAAATATAAATATATATTTTTCTCTTCACAACATTTCGACTTCACAACAGCGGCCCCTAGCTATGGTTCTTATGTTATTTTATTCACAAAATATTAACTAATATATGCATATATTACAAGATGGCATTGTTATCTTGTAAAAGGTGCGATCATGTTGTGATTTGATGATTTGTGGTTGATTCTTCTGGGGTTAACCAAAGGAACTAATTTAGAATAAAACTACGTCATAATGTCTCTATTCTAGATACCGATTAAATATATATAAATATATTATATATTATTTAATATATTTTTTCTGATTTTAACTAACTAAAGTATCAATGAGCGAATTGTGAAGAAAATAAGAAAGAATTGCTGTTGATGCATTAGGAAAAAAATTTAAATTCATGAGGCAAACAACCATCACTAAAAAAACAAAACAACTCTTTTTAAAAATGTCTGCAACTATTTTAGCAATTGAATATTCAAAAAAAATAGTTGAAACTAATAACTCTATCATTGATATGGTAATCAGCTGTATCTCTTCGTTTTAAATCCAAATTTACCATCAAATAGATGAGACTTCTTATTTAAGTAAAAAAAATAAGTTCCAGATGATTCGTTAATTCACCACAATGTTTTTGATATATTTGTAAAAGTTTCAGTTTATATTCATAACAGATTGCGAAATTTCGTAATCGAGGAAAATACTGTAACATTGAAAGACAAACTTTTGTTTCCACTCACAGTTTGAATAATTTACCGACACTGGCCTCAAAATTTTTATTACCCAAACCAATAACTTTTTCAAGTATCAACCGAGTGATTACTAAATGTTAATCTCCAATAAGATGAACAATTATTCCAGTCTTGGCTTACTATAATTATATAAGTCCTTCAAGATTTAGAACACGTCCTTATAATTCGGTGTCGATACATGTGCGATTGGTATTCCTTGTAGTAAATACCGTGAAGTAATCAGCTTTCGTAAAAAAAGAAAAATACCTTCCACGTTGTTTTAAATGTGTAAAGGATCAGCATTTCTGCATTTGATTTAGAGCATTCTCGTTTTACATATATAATTAGTCGTAATCATACTATTTCAAACAAGTAATACATTACTTCTGTTATATCAACAAGAAAACGTAGTCACTGAATTTAAATTATAAGCCAGGGGTTTCTATATGATGGCAAGGACGTTTCAGGTGGTTCTGGGATAAGCAAACAAAAATCATACATAAACTATCTTTTTAACACGTTAAATGATAACAATTTTTTAAAAATTATTATTGAATGTATTAATTATAAAATGAAAAAAAAACTAGATAAACAATTACAGAAGAAGAAGCACTCAGTGTTGCATAGCACTTATGAATCAAGTTCAGTTGAATGAAGCCTGACATCGATCCTCTGATTGTAAGTAACCAATACGCTTCTAGCTGACAAATATGGATGCTTTTCTTCACAACGTTCGAATATCTTACCTTTGATGGATACACATTTATTTGAAAAATTTTTGGTGTTGAGTTATTGAATATTACTGTTATTGTTGTCATGTGAAATTGACAAACATATAATTTTTAATTTTGTAACTTATTTTCTTAAGCAAATTTACTGTAATATACATTGTTTTTATTTGTTAAATAAACTTTTATAAATCAATATGTATTTTTTATGAAGAAGAATCTTCAATACTAATATGATAAGATCAGGTAAACCAACGACCAATTATCTGAAATGTGGAAGTTATGCGGAGTGGCATTACGTCTGGGAACCCCTGTGTAATAGACAAAAAATTATTTTCCTGCCTTCTACTGTAATAATATTCGGTGGGAGTTTACTTATGCAGTTCGCAAATTAAATATTTATATATTTATTTCAGTTTGCATCCTTAATATGTAAAATGACACAGATAAATATGCTAAATTTAAATTTTTAAAGAATTAAAAAAGACATTTACAGGTAGCTTTGTATGTATTGTCTTCCCATGGGTTGTTTTTCTATGTGAATTTATAATAATGGTACTATGATACTTCCTTTTCACTGAATCCCATCAATATTAATATCAATATCTATATTAATCTATACTAGTTGAGTATGAAAAATCCGAGGACCTCGGACCTCCATTTTCTTAATGGATATTAGCTGAGAATAATTCGATGATAAATAATTCGGATATAGCCGGTCCATTTTTGTTTTTTGTTTTCATCTCCCTTCCTATTGGAGTAGCCTAGTCAAATTAGATGACTTACGCATGATGGTATGGAAGTATTAATCTAATTAAGGATTGATAAATAATCTGTGGTCTTAATTAAGTTCATTATGTAAATTTATAGAAGTGGAAAATCATTTATCAATCCTTAATTTGATTGATACTTCTATACCATCATGCGTACGTCAACTAATATTATGTTAAATGTAATATAAATTAGTAATATAAAACATTAATAAATTATGAACTTAATTAAGACCACAGATCTAGTTCATAATTCATAAATGTTTTATATTACTAATTTATGTTACATTTAATTTAATATCTATAAATATGTGAATTTTGACGACATATAATTTAACTATATAATAATACCAAACTGTATTTTAAATTGCTGATTTTTTAATTTTTGTGTGTTTTTAGAAATGAAGATGAAAATATAACATTTTAAACTAGTTTTAAATAAAAATAAATTTATAGAAGTGAGAAATCATTTATCAATTCCTAAGCAGTCAAATTAGGCCTTTGACGCTATTTTATTCCAACAAAGCTTGAAATGATTTTTATACCTTCTAAGCATCCCAAATAAAATAGTATTATAAGTTTGCTACGGTGTATGAGGTGAGCTAAATTTTTGCGAGCCAAAAATTCTCGAACTTTTTCAGATTTTAATTTATAATATTAGGAGGGTTCTCTGAACATAAAATTTTAATCTTACCTAAATTAAAGGGTATTAAATTATGTGTAGAATGCTCTTCCTCAATATTAAATTTGTAAATGGTAGGTAAAACGACTCTAGCAAGTAGGCTTATCTGTTCATTTTGCCAGAAAACTTCTTATTCCTCCGTCACGAACCTTTTGTTTCTCCTAATGAAATCGAAAAAACGGACCATTCATTGGAGAAAGCCTTAACCTCCTGAATTCCACCCGACGCTGATAGACCATACAGGAGTAGGGATGTGAATATCGAATATATATATATATATATATATATATATATATATATATATATATATATATATATTAATATATCGAAATAGTAGTTCCACATATCGAAAAAATATATATCGGCCTCGAAATTTTCAATATTTTAAAAGATCATCACATATCTATATTTCTGGGCCAATATTATTAAGATATTGTTTTTATTATATCGATATTTCTGTGCCGTTGTAATTAAGATATTAATTTTTTATATCGATATTTCTGTGCTGATATAATATAGATATTGTTCTTATAATATCGATATTTCTGGGCTAATATAATTAAGATATTGTTTTTATGATATTGATATTTCTATGCCGATATAATTAAGATATTGTTTTTATGATATCGATATTTCTATGTCGATATATAATTAATATATTTTTTTTTATAATTTCGATATTTTACTACCGATATCATTAAGATAATGTTTTTATTAAGTTCTTTTACATCAGATTTTGAATAATAAGAAGCAGGTTATCTCTTAATCTCCTTCGGATTCGTTAAGGTTTTTTTTTTTAATTTGATAGAAGAATTAACGATATTATGAAATAACGATATTCCTGTGCCATTATAATTAAGATATTGTTTTTATTAAGTTCATTTCCAGCAAGATATAAATATTTAAAAAAACAGGATATCCTTCCTCCAATTAGATTCGACTTTTATAATAAACTTTAAAATTTTATTAAATTTTATAAATATGTTAACGATATTTTTATACCGATATTATCAAGATATCAATACGTTATTGATCCGTAATCAATATCAATATCGATATTTGATTTCGAAATCTTCTGCCGTCCTTTTGAATCATTTTATTTTATATTTTTTAAATTTCAGTTTCCGAAACTGAAATTTTAATATCGATGTTGCGATACATTGAAAAAAAAAATCGGCCAAAAATATCGAAAATTTTCAACATTGACACGGATTTCAATAACAGTGACACGGATTGGTTTATTGTTCATTTCATCTCCCATTTATTGATTTATTCTTCCCCAATTTTAACCGCCGCGATGTTATGTCAATACCCCTAACACAGTATCTAGAAGGATACCCGGAGGTAGCCTTCTAGATTTTTTGTTAACTTCATAAATGATCATATAGAATGGCTAAGAAGGAGAAATTATGCAATTTAAATGATCAATATGTAATTTTCAAATAACTGTGTTAAAGGCAGTACGTGAGTATCTTTATTTGGTTAGTCCTGTCTGTTTTATATTTTGTTATATTTTCAGTCCTGATGATGCTTGAATTGCTTAATTTGCCACTTAGTTTTCTACTGGTATTTAAGAGACTTTATTGTAAAATCTTCCAGTAATAGGCACCATGTGAGTAATTTTTTCTCTAATTAATTAGTAAAAATCTAGTAATATGTCAGTGACAACAGTTACATACAACTTTATGCAAGTTCACGTTCTTATGTATTAAAATGTCAATTGTCGATTTATAAAACATTAAAAATGTTAAAATAAAAAATAATTTATTTTAAATAAAAACGACTATGGCAATAACTCGATCCCCGCATTGTTCTCGAGCCAGCAGACCTAATAGCCAAGGTTTGATGGCAGGATCAGGAATTATTTGCATTCCTACTTAAACAAATTGGTGGGTTGTCATTGAAGTTGACGTCTACGAATATTGGAACTTGGTGTAGTTGCCGGATGCCTTCCACTACACGTTACGACTCTGCGCTCGAACATTCCGCTCCGTGCATCCCGTACATGCCAATATTCAGAAAGTTCCTTGCATCTGTGCATGTTAACATAATCAATACAATTTAATGTATCGCCTGATGAGTCTTTTGTTCGAGCTTGGGAGACACCCGACTACACTACTGAAACCCCGACTGAAACTACACCAAGTTTCAACATTCTTCGAATTCAACTTCACCGACAATCCATCATTGTGCTTTTTTTATTTTAAAAAATTTAAGTTTTTATTTCATTACATTTCAACAACTGTAACTCATGGAAATATAATTTTTTTGTGGATGAGTGATATTTGTAGATTTCGTGACATAAAATTGGTCGTAATGCTGTATTTATGCGATAGCCAAATAAATATAACCACATAGAAACTTAAATTCATATAGATGAAAAGAAAATATAATCAATATAAATATAGAACTAGATTAATCTCTAAATCCTTTAAAAATATTCTATAAGTGCTGACGTAATAGGCGACAGAGAGTGACGTGGAAGCAATTAAATCCTCATATCCCTTCACCTCGAAAGGACATCAACCTTGCATTCGGACGATACCACTGAAAACATCATTAACCAGCGAGCCCACACAGCTAATAACCACGGGTCGGCGCCAAGATCAGGTCGCATAATGCACCCTCCCATGATTTGCTGTCATGATTGATGAGCACTTCAATTGGTCATGTGGATCCTGGGCTAATCAACTTGTTTGGTCGGTTGTCACGTGATTCCATTATATATCTCCAAGAGAGCATTAGTTCTATATAGAATTAATTAATGGAAACAACAGTTAAAAAAAAAGAGGCAACAATTATTTTCAGCATATTATAGAGGGAGTCTCCTAATATCCAAAATTCAAGTAAATAGATAACCAACCAATTGAATGATATCATCAGGACAGAGATAGATAAGAATATATAAACAAGAATGCAGACTAGTGATAGCAAATCTCACATCAACAGACTAACCAAATAGAGACACTTCATCATTCCAAGAGAATTCAACACGTTTATTGAATTGGATATTTCGAGGACACACACGTGCGATGTAGTTTCTCTGTTTGCTTAGTCTATTGATTTTAAATGTGCTTTATCTGCTCTGCACTTTTGTGATCTTATCGTACTACCAATCCGTAATTCTTTATTTTCCAAAAATTCCCCGCCCCAAAAATACCGTTTAATGATCGTATGCAATAAAAGAGATCTTATTCCATCCAAATCCTACATCGAAATAGTACTCTACAAGCTTTAGAGAGAAAAACAGCAATACAATTGTGAAAAACGCACTGGATTTGTTTATTGGCTAATTTAATGATAATTTGAATCGCCAATCAAATTCGCAATTCTTGAGGACCGTTCTAAGTTTTTTGTCGTGGTTTCCATTTTTTTTTTAATTTATAAATGTATCCACGCCTAAATAATATAAAAACTGACGATCAGTGAATTGGGCGTCGAAATTATGAATACCGCCAATTCATGGTTTGAGGAAGAATGATGCCCAGCATCATCTCTTCCGTGGCATTGATTAAGGTTTATGAGAGTAGATCTCTCATCCACGTTCTTTTCATCTTCCTGAATTCTCTAGCATACTGGTTTAAGCGATTCTATCTAGAAGAGGATTCCCACTTCTGGGTAATACCAGGAAGCAGATTGTAGTAAGGTCGTATGTCTTTTCTGAGAGCTGACATGAGTAAATCAGTATATGAAAATTAAAATTTGAAAGGCGTAGGTAGGGTGGTTTGCAAATGATCTGAAACATTTTGGTTGACTTGGTAATGAAGTGTTTCTCCTAAATGTTTCACCTAAAAACGAACTTAAATTAAGTCCAAAAGTTTGTCAGAACAAATTGAACTTTACATTTTGGAACTATGGGCCCACCTTACGTCAGACTTCCCTCTATTACAGTTAAAAGATAAAATTATAAACTCCTTAGGCCATTTAAGACACCGGCAACAATGGATCATGAGGAAGAACATAAAAAAAAAAAAGATTGCTTCCGTTCTCATTCAATTCCCTCATCAGCGAATTGAATTGTAACCGAATGTAATTGTCGCAATTTCTGGAGCGGGATCGTCAAAACGTAGCTTTTGGCAAATTTGTCATTTCCTCTCTTTTTTTTTCTTCAAGAAGATATGAGTAAGTGATTATTGTTGTACGTGGTAAAGGTTGTGTCGGAGTAATGGATTGAAAACTAACAGTACATTTTACCTACGGTGAATAGGTGGTTAACTAAACAAATATTTAAAAAACAACTTTCATTTTGCCATTGGTTTGGAAATGTTGACTTCTATATGAATGGCTGTAAATATATATATATATATATATATATATATATATATATATATATATATATATATATATATATATATATATATATATATATATATATATTTTCCAACGGTTAGATATATATGTATATATATGAACAACAGTTACATATGGGGAAGTGGGGAAGTGATATTTCAAGTTTTTCCCTGCAAACCATTGAATGATCAGGTATAGGCAAACAACTTAAGAGAGAAACTTTAGTTACGTTTAGAATTTTTAGTGTGCATGCACTAATTCCAGGCAAAAAAAATATTACCCCTCTATGCAGTCTCTAATCTCTAGACCTGTTGAGGAGAAATATATTAAAACCCAATAGTTATAATCGATCTCAACCTTTTTAGATACTGTTATTTCCGTCTAAAATAACCTCACCCTTAAGTCATGTGACAGTTTTGTTGTTTATTGTTTGTAATGAGATTAGTCTAATATTTTTAATTTGTATTAACTTTTTTAAAAAAATTTCCAGTGACAGTGTTGTTGTTTATTAAAACAAAATTATGGAAGTGACAAATAATTTATCAATCCTTAATTGTTGTTTATTGTTTGTAATGGAATTTAGTTCGATATTTTTCATGTACTATCTGTTATTTTCAGAAACTATATCTAGTGACAGTTTTGTGGTTTTGTTTTTGTATTATGATTTAGTCCGGTACTTTTAAGTTTAATCTTTTTTTTAGATAGGATTTTTGTTATTTTACGATTCAAGAATCATCTCGTCCTCCGACTTCAACTGAGCCTTTGGCATTAACATTTAAGGCTAAACCTCACCTTCACCTCACAGAAGACTTTCAGTAAGATTTTTTTTTTTTAATAGTTGGCGACAACATTTGTGCTATATTTACTTTCTTGTTTGTTTGAAAACTGATGAAAGAAACTAATTTTTTTTTTGCTGATTCAATAATTTCACCATAATAGAATATGCGATAACTATTTAAAGGTGACCACAAAAAGCTCTTCAGCTCTCACTCGATTAAAAAACTAAGCTAAAATATGAATAAAATGACGTAGAAGCAAAACAAATCAATAGCTTACGATGCTATGATAATAATTACGAAATAGAAAATTCAAATTCACAATTTTAAGCTATTTTTTTAATTGATTGAAATAACAACCAACTTACGAATTAATGCACGCGATTGAAAGAAAATAAAACAAATAAAAATGTTCAAAAAATTCAAGATAGTGGTTATTTGACATATCACCTGTTTGAGGTTATGTATTAGTAAGGTGTTGTAGTGGGGGAAGACTATCCCCACCTATCCACTGTACCCCACTATCCCCACTACACTACCCCACCCTCGCTCTATAGTAGTGGTATCCAAAAACACCATTTTTTGCTGGCGATGCCCTTGTCTAAGAATTTAATATATAGCATATAGTGAAATATAGTTGTGACTTGTACTAGTTATAAAAAGACCAACAGGCCCATTTCTCGAACTACTACTGCCCAATCATTAACCAATTACAGAACCAGTTACTACTATCGTACTACTAGTTAACATGGGCCAATTTGTCTTGTTTCAAGAATCTTCCTTGATGTCTAATGATTTTTTTCACTAGCTCTTCTTGATTCCGTTACCTCTTGACTCTCCGTCAGGATGCGCTGAATTCAGCGGCGAAGTTAGTCTAAAAGGCGCCCGAACACTAGGCATGGACTAATGTTATGACGGATTTTATATTTTCCGGCTTTTGTGATTTTTTTTTACTCATCTTCAATGCCATTTTAGATATTGTAAACTCCAGCTAATTTCACTTCATATTCAATATTATATTTAATTTGAAGTCGTCGGGACGACTAGCGATTAGCCATTCTAAGACGAAAATGAATCAGAATACCGTATGAGCAAAACTTGTGAAATTACTCTTTAGAAATAAATAAGATGAAATTTAAATTATAAATGGAATTGTAAATTATAAATTATCTGTATATCGCGTGAATTGACTATTCCGTTATTCGGTTGAAGAAGTCAATAAAGCACGTTTAACGTCACGCCTGTACTATTCTTCACTGAAGTGTAGCAAAACTGGGGAATTAAAGAATATGTAACTTGCCATTGAAAAGTTATTAAGGGTGAAAGTAAAATAAAAAATACATTAATGTAGCTTTGTGGAATTAGCTTATCTGCTCAGAAAATCGCTTGAGGCCACGAGAAGATTCAAACGTGCAATTGGATTAAGGAGAGCACGCTTTCGTAGCGTAATCGGGGATTAAACAGGTACATACCATAATACGATCAAACCTTACGATAGCTTTTGATTTATTTAATTTTTTTTTATTCAATAAAAACAATAAAATCTGCCACACTTAAGGGCAATAAATATTAGGCCTTTAAGTTTCCATCCACACCCAAAATACAAAGTGAACAAAAAATAAATAAAGATAAAAATAAATTAAAAAATATGTACATCATAAATGAAAATTAATTGGTAGATAAATTGAATAATAACAAAAGAAGTAACTAAACAAATTAAATAAAATTTAAATTAAGTAAAAATAAAATAAGTCAACTTTAAAACATTGATACCTATTTTGCGATGGTTTGAGATTTGAATTATAATGTTTACAATAAGTTAAAAATTATAAGGTAACACTTAGTTATTGCTTGTTTTCGCAAACACTTTCACAATCGCATCTTCAATGATCATAATAAATCTTCTGAACAATAATAAAAAAAAGTTTAAGAAGTTAACTTTCTATTTTATAGTAGATACTAAGTAGATATGCAGTTACTTTCACAACGTCGGTAGAAGGGAAAGAGGGAAGATCCACTTAGTTATAAGAAAACTCGGATATAACACAGAAATTCTCTCGGTTCCCTCATGTTACTGTAATACCTGTTGCCCAAACTTGACGCTTCTAAAAGTGGAATATGCTTAGCTATCAACCCTCCTTAAGCTATCAGTTAATCCTTCAGATAGTGGAATGACAAATGCTAATAAACCCTCCGGCTATTGATCTGTGAGTCACCCGGCCTTGAATTATAAAGTGTCATCATTGGATGTTTTTCAACTCAACGGCCAATCGTTTTATTTAATATCTTTAGATTATTATTGTTATGCTTAAGACTGCCGCCAGTTATTAGTTAAAGCGTTTAGCAAATATTAGTTTATTTGTCTTAGATTTATAATTTTAACAGGGCGCAGAAGTAAAAATACTTGCTGTGGTAATTAAGAAAGAATATGCATAGTAGGTAAGTGCGTAATTGTTATGACTTAACGGTGATATGCCAGAAATATGCCACGATCGTTCGCAAAGGTTTTTGGAGGGGAGCAGTAAGGATATCAAGGATCCAATGGGTCAGAAACACAGATATAAGGGAGAAATGGTATGACCACGTGAGACGGATGAATGATAACAGGATACCAAGGCTGATATATACCTAGCTTTCTTAGATTTACGGGCGGCTTTCGACCAGATAGATAGAAAGTTTTATTTACATATGTACACTTTAACAATATTTTCAAGTAATTTAACATGATTTCGGATAACTTATTCTTAAAATCAACAAATTAGATTTTTGAGAATAAGTCGTATCTCATAAGTGAATTTATATAATTGGAACAACAGTAGGAAAAATTAATCAAAAACCTACACACACAAACCAATATTAATAATAATTATGAATTAATAATAAAAATAAATTAATAAAATAGGAAACTGATGACAATAAATAATATATACGATACATATAATAAATCTAAACATTTAAAGCTATAAATAAGTTAATGGAAATATAATAAAAATACTTGAATGAAAACTTATTGTTAGTTTAACAATAAATGTTTTGTCCTTTTATGAGTGTATTGTTTGAGTGTACATTTGTTATAATTACCGATCTCTTTTATCAGTGGGTTTTCACTGGCTGTTTTTTTTACCAAAATATGTAGCAGTTTTTGAAACAAATTCTTGAATTAAGGGTAGTTGCAAGTCTTGTAACATTGTGACTATTTTTTTGTAACGAGGGTAGTTGTTGATTATTCTCATGCATAAGTTTTGGACTCTTTCGAGTTTTTTGTAATTGATTATGCAAGTTGAGCTCCACACGGGTGATGCGTAAGTGATTTGAGAACGAATGACTGATTTATATAAGATAAGTTTGTTTTTTTGAGCTCAGTTTGGATTTTTTATTGAAATAAGGAAACATTTTATAGATTAATTTTTTTGCTGAATCAGTTTTGTTGTTGATGTGTTGGGTGAAAGTAAGAGATCTGTCTAGAGTCAATCCAAGATATTTTACAGATTTAGACCACGGTATGTGGGCTGAGTTTATGTAAATTTGGTGGTCTATTTGTGGCCGACGTTTTGTAAAAATTATAGTCTCAGATTTAGTGGGGTTGATTTTTAATTTCCAATTTAGGCAGTATTTGTTGATTATTTTGAAGTTATGTTGTAGGCGGTTTACTATTGTGTCTATACGGTAGGAGGATGTGTACAAGGCTGTATCATCAGCGTATAAGGACCTCATAACATTAGGGTGAGCAGGGAAGTCGGATGTGAAGAGGTTGAATAGGGTTGGGGACAGACACGACCCTTGAGGAAGGCCAGCTGCGATAGGAAGTGTGTTAGAGGAAGAATCGTTGACTTGGATGTAAAATTTTCTATTGGATAAGAGTGAGCGATTAGGATTAGGTACGGAGGAAATTTCATTGTAATTAATTTGTGAACGAACCCAACGTGCCAGATGCCAAAGTCTAATAAAAGCATGCCTGTGTGTTTTCTTTCGTTGAAGGCTTTAGTTATGTGGTCCGTGAGGCGGGCCAGTTGGTCGACAGTGGAGTGGTGAACCCTGAAACCAAACTGTTCGTCTATGATGAGGTTGTGTTTGCTGATATGGTTATTTATTCTTTGTAATATTAGATTTTCTAGGATTTTGGATATTATGTTTAGTAAGCTTATAGTTCTGTAATTTGAAACGATGCCTGGATCTTTATTCGGTTTCGGGATTACAATGGTTTTAGAAGTTTTCCAAGCGGTGGGAAAGTGATTCAATTTTAAGATCGAATTATATAATTTTGTTATGAAATAAATTGATTTCCGGCTATGATTTTTAATAACTATGCAAGGAATGCCGTCGTCGCCTGGGACTTTCTTAGATTTTATTTCCCTGATTATTTTGGCAGTTTCTTTGGGCGAGATTGATGAGAAGTTATTACTGGAGGAATTTTTTAAATAGTCCTGAACAGATTTTGCGATTTTTCGGTTGTAATGGTTTGAACCCAAATTAGAAGTGATTGTGTGGCTTGCTTGGAAATAGTCGGCCAGAAGTTGAGCTTTATCTTTGTCCGTGTAAGCATAAGTGTTTTGTTGTTTTAAAGGTGGTATTTTCGATGCCTGCTTTGTGAAGGTTTTGTGAATTTTTGAAATGTTTTTATCACCAGGCTGACAAGAATTCAAAAATGATTCCCAATTTGCGTTTTTTCATTTATTAATACGAGTCCTGACGTAATTGTTAAGTTTGTAGTAAATTATCTTAGTCTGTGGGTTTTTGGTGCTATAGTATCTTCTCTTAGGTCTGTTTTTTATATTTATTAGTGTTAACAAACGAAACGGTAGTTTAATCGAATATTTTGGCTGGATAGAATGTTGTGGAATGGACACTGCCATGGATTCTCGGATGTCTTGATTGAATTTAATTGTAGTGCTATCGATTTCATGAATATCATTAATTGTCGGATTTATGCTAATTTTGGAGTCCAATTCTTTTCTGAACAAGGGCCAGTCTGCTTCCTTAAAAATGAATTTGGTTAATTTTGGACTTGTTATTGAAGATTTTATACAGAAAATCACAGGGTTATGATCCGAATTTAGACAAGGTATTACAATGAGAGGTGATAGTGTATGAATATTTTTAGTGAGGGCTATATCGATGATGCTTGGTTTGTAATTGCGTTGTGTATATGCGTGGGTTGGTTCGAACGGGCTGTGTAGCTGAATTTGATTTTTTACTACTAAGTTTAGAATTGTTTTACCGTTTTTGTTAGTATAGTGGCAGTTCCATTGAGTATGTTTAGCATTGATATCACCGAAGATGATTACTTGATTATCCAACTCCAATAATTTAGTAATGTCCGGGATATGAATTTTATTAGGTGGGATATAGACAGATATTATTGTCGTGGATTTATTATTAATTGTAGCGTTAATTGCTACAGCTTCGGTATAGGCTAAGGTAAGTAGTTGAATGAAATGATGATTGACATCAGAACGGACTAATAACATGACGTCCCCTCTCCCTCTATTGCGCTATCTACTGGAGAAAGTCGGGTTTCGTTTACTGAAACTATATGAGGCTGGTTATCTCTTAGAAATAATTTGAATTCTACATCATTACCTCGAATCGTTTGGGCGTTCCACATTATAAATTTTATTTTAAGATTGTTAGAAGTCATTTTGTATTATAGCCTTTTACGAAAATATGTTTTAAAAAATAAAATAAGACGAAATCTGAGTGCTGTTTGGTGTTTTTGGATTTAATAGAAATAGACTGTGGGACAATCACTAATGTAGTTGCATAAGCTAGAGTTATTTTAGCGACTATTGTTGCTAAAATAAAAAGCATTATGAAGCGTGAGTTAGGTAAAGCGTTTTTTAAATATGCTAAGTAATATATGTATATTGATAACTTGTTAGAGACTGGCTTGAGATTACTGGTACGGGGATAGAGGATTGGCATTGATTGATAAATAATGCTTTGTGTACATTTTTTATCAGAGAAAAACAAAGCTAAGCCAGTATGTGTTAGGTCGCGAGTGCGTGTGCTAGTGAAGGTCAAGTGCGTGTTGCAGTACGTGAGTAATGCATTTGCCTTGGTGTAGCTTTGAACTGTGGACACTTTAAATTCTATAACATATAGGGGATTATGAGACCAAAATGTAAGTAATAATATAATAATAAACAACAATATTAGGGAAATTAGATAGTGACTTGCACCTATTATAAGCATTATGACCTTTAGAATATTAATCAATTATAGATAATAAACCTTCAACCACTATAAATATTTTAGACATACTGTCTTTTGCATTTTTTACATCAGCAACAATATTCTTAAATTTGGATATTATCTTAGTTATATTAAATAGGTCAAAGATATTTTTAAATTCTTTGAAGCATTCCGTGATTGAAGGTTCGTCTTTGGATGGTTTATTTTCTTTGGTATTTTCAGAAAATGTTTTTTGAAACCATTTAGATTCAGTCTTCGGCAGGGAAGGAAAGTCATTCGGCTTCGGCTTAAAGATAGATCGTTGCGAGGGGTTAATTCTGGGGCGTTGTTTGCTGAGATTTAATTGTTGACTTCTAATGTAGAAAGGACATTTATCGAAGTTTGAGAAATGTTCTTCATGGCAATTACTGCATTTTGCGTCTTGTAAGATATTTGGGCAGTCTTTAGATAAGTGCTCTTCTGAGCATTTTAAACATTTTGGTTTTCTATAACAGTTCCGCGCGACGTGGTTAAATTCTTGGCACAAGTAACACTGTGTTATTACTTTTTTACTGGCATATTTTTCCCATGTTATCACAACATCGAGACAATGTCTTATTTGGTTTAGCTTAGAGAGCTGTTCCTTATTATTAAGAATTACAATGGATATTGGTAATTTTATTTCTTTTCCGTCGGTTTTTCTAACCATTTGGAACATTTTATAAATGTCTAAACCTTTATTAGTGAGGTCGGCTAGCACATCTTGGACCTCATAGTCTGGCGGCATGCCTTTAAGCACCACTTTAGATTTTATCTCATGTTTTGGAATGTATGTGTGAAAACTTTGGTTTAAAACATTTAATTAATTTTTTATCAATGCGAAATCTTCATTGCTGTGAACATAAAAAATAGTTTTGTTTCCAGCATATTTCATATTTTAATCTTTTATTTTTGTTTTAAGTTTTAATATTAGTTCTTTGTGGTTGGTAGACGTATTATTAACAATTATTGGTGGAAATTTATGAGCTTTCGGAATATTTGTGGTTGGTATATCGATTTCATCATCTTCATCTTCGTCTGAAAAAATCAAGAAGCTATTTTTTATAGGTATATTATACAAGGTAGACTCACCTCTTTCCTTTTTGCAACTGAATTATTTGTACCAACATTATTAGAGGTAGAAGGTAAGACTTCTTGTCCATTCATACTTATTGCGTCCCCTCTAGGGGCATTCTTGAATGGATATTGGTTGTTGGAAATAGTTTATACAGGTGATATTTTAAAACTTAGACGAAATAAAAATAATACAGTTCCACTGGTTGAAAAACAAATTTAAAAATAAAACAAAACACTTCAAAATGAAAACACTACAATTGAACAGTTACGTTGTCTACACTTGGCGGCTGCTAGAGCTAGACTGTGCTTTCGACCATGTTCCTATACAGGAAGTATGGGATGCATTGGAAGATAGAAGAATCCCACAAAATCTTATAACTGCCAGTTTACCAGTGTACACCTGTCAGTTTACCAAGACCCAAAAGGAGTAATAAGGCTAGTCGGCACTGAGTCCAGGTCGTTCCATTTCTTTAGGGGATTTAAACAGGGCGATAGCCTGAGCCCCCTACTGTTCATAATTTTCATGGATGCCATTTGGAAATTTTGTAAAAGGAGGACACAAAGCAATAGTGGGATACTGGAATATGACTCCAGTGTTGGCACAGGCATTGATGATGTGGTATTGATGGCGGATACCGCTGAATCTCTCCAGGTCGCTGTGGATGAGTGGCAAGAAGAACTGCAACTAAGAAACATTCAGATCAATGCCTCCAAAAGCAAGGTTATGTGTGCTGGACGAAGGAGCAAGGATCTCAGAATCACTTGCAAACCGATACCTACGGCTACCTGGGAACAATGATCTGCAAGGATGGAAGAATAGACCAGGAGGTCATGAATAGAGTTCAAAAGGCCAATGGAATATTCTGCCAAATATCCATGACACTCATTGGAAAGCAGGAGTTAAGCAGGAAAGCGAAGATTCTGCTACTCAATTTTTCTAATCAGTTTTTCTCCCAGTGCTACTATACGGATCGGAAAGCTGGACACTCTTGGACCGCCATGCCAGCAGGGTTGTATCTGCGGAAATGAGATTCTTACGGAAAATATTAGGAAAAAACAGGCGAGACCGAATAAGAAATGAGAGGGTGCGAGACGAACTAGGAGTTATATCCGTCCTAGAGACGATTAAAGAAAGACAGCTGAAGTGGTTCGGGCATGTTAACAGAATGGGAGATGACCGTAAGGCCAGGAGGCTTCTAGAAGCAAGACCGGGAGGGAGGCGAATTCAAGGCAGGCCAAGGATCATGTATGCACACTTGATTGAGATAATTGGAACAGAAAGAGGATGCACCATGCCGGAGATGCCTTGCACAGGACAGGGACTGTTGTACAAGATGGTCAGAGGCAGGTACTCCATGCTTAGCAACACATAAGAGATAGTGAGAGAAGAAGAAGGCTGATAATGGATCGCTAAAATCGCTGATAAGGCTGAGGCTAAAAGAAGGAGAGGAAGACCCCCTGTGAGATGGTAGGATGGAGGGGTGCAGAGTGCTCAGACAGGGGTTTGGTTGAGGAAACCTTTAAATTAATGAAATTCCTAAGAAAAAACAAAACATAAAAACATTTAATATCAATTATATTCCACTGAAGATTGTAAGATGTGAATCCGAGACAAGCTTTTTTCGGTGATTACGTCAGTGTTATAATCCTCCGGAAACTGAACTATTTTGCTCTAAAACCTCTCCTACTTGAATAATGACACCAAAAGTCCATTAAAATTTGCTGTTTTAACACCCCAAATGGAGGAAAATAACTCTTCGTTAACACAAATAATATTTGCTAATTTTTTTTTTTAAATTAACACTGCAATTAGCAAACTTTATTTTTTCATTAAATTTTAAATGAGGCAGGGACTAACGATACATTTATAAAATGTTCCATATTCACTAAGCACAAAAAAATAACAGTGCTAATAACTTATTACAAAGCTGCTATTGTGCGAAAAGCGACCTCATCCAACATAACTAATGGTTATTACTGACCTCTTTTTTAGTTAGCATGGAATCTCGCTCTGAATGGCAGGCATTCATTAGGAATCTATGTCGCCCACGGTGAGTCATGATTTTATCAATGCTACTGTTGGACAAGTGAAGATATATTGAACTATATTTTATTATTTAAGTTAGTAATGAAAAGAATTATTGATTAAAAACTCTTTTTCTGCCATTGTTTGCGGACATCATAATTAATCACTCGAGGAGTTTAATATATATATATATATATATATATATATATATATATATATATATATATATATATAGAGAGAGAGAGAGAGAGAGAGAGAGAGAGAGAGAGAGAGAGAGAGAGAGAGAGAGAGAAAAGCTATAATTACAACCTCAAACCACCACTATTCACCACATTGTATACCCAAACTATGTACAATACACTGTATTATATCCCTATATTAACAGAGAAGCAAGCTAACTTATTAATAACCTTACAAACTAAAAACACTTAAACTAACTACCTTAAGAAAAACAACACTAAAATGTAAAACGTACTTTATCTCAAGGTTAGCAATATCTGCTTTTCTTCTACCCTTTGGCCTAACAATTTCATTCGGCCGATGTAAGACGATCTAGATTGAACCCTGGATCAGTATCTGATAATATTTTGGCGCGTAAAAGAACTACGTATAAGTACAAGAAGGAACTTGGCTCTTTATCGCCTATGTCTACCTATGGCTTTGGGAAGTGTTCCGATTTGTGTAGCGTCTTAACCCTGTCGAGAATATAAAAGAACTGGATCCTGGAGCAGAATACGTTGCCAGGATCCAGGACAACTGTTACTGTAAGAATACTTTTTTTGCATGATAAATTTTCAATTTCTGTTGTTAATTAGGTTAAAAAAAAAATTGAAAATTTATCATGCAAAAAAAGTAGTCATACAGTAACAGTTGTCGTGAAAATAACTCGTTTGTTTTTCCTCAGTTCATGGTTCTCACTTTTATACATAATCTCTTATTCAAATACAAACCCAAAATGGGCCAAATAATTCGAATTGAAGGATAATTTCTCCAAAATAGGCCGTGAATTGAAATGATTAAGTTCTACCTGCAAAGATGAATTGTTTATTTTTGTTGTTAATTAGGTTATAAGGGTTTCTAATCTCCATCAACTGTAAAAATTAATACGGAATGTTATTATTATCATATCAATCTATAAATTTATGTTCAAAAAATTATTAATCATATTTTCCTTCGAAACACTAAATGTACTTATATTTATTTTGACCATTGTATATCTAACATCCCAGAGACCCCCAAAACCGTGTCCTAGGGATCTATTATTTCGATTATTTTCGGAAAAATTACAACTAAAAACAAATGAGAAAAGGCTAATAACATTTTTAGCTGTATTAATACTTCAGTTTTGATTTTTTTACAGATACTTTGGCGCTCAAATAGGTTGAAATATTGATTTTTTTTTTTCATATTTGTTCTAATACCGAAGGATATCAACTTTTTAAATATCAATGATCTCTGTTTGTTTAGTCCACAAATAAAACAGGCAGATTTCGCCGGATTACAGCGGAATCTTGTTTAAACCATCGGTTGTGTACTAAATCTATCTAAAAGGCCACCACTCGATGAAGTTTAGTTAGAAATATAAATCGATTAGGATCAGACAAACACATTCTGAATCCTTTGTAAATAACTTATACTCAGCCTTGTATAGTTATAAAATTTGGAATAAGTAAAAATTGTTGTTCTACGTAACACCCTTTTCTCCACCAGAAGACGAAAAGGCCTGCCTCATCCAAGTTTTCGCCCCAAGCCTCAGTACTTCTTGCTACGCCACAATATCCTGGAAAGGATGTTAATATATTAATATATTTTAATATTATTAATATACGCCTGGTTAACAGCCCATTTGTGATGCTGTCCTGTCCAAGAGTAGACGGGCCACAAAACTATCTGTCAGAGAATTATTCAAGTTTCTCTTTTGCTCAACAAAAACAGATACATTTTCCTATATTAAACATTTATTGTTAATGGTTCTCAGGTTATAAGACCGCTGATGGCAAATACACATTTTTCCAGAGCTACATGGCAATTAAGCTCATATTCCGGTTGCGTGATCCAGGTCAGGGTAGACAATCACATGTGATTCTTCGACCAACGCTCAAAAAATTGTTCCAGCAACTGATTTGAGGACATTTCCATTAGTTTAACCGGCCGTCAAATCATATTTGTACCAATTGCCAATTCAACTAATAGCTTGTTATATAATTCATAATAAATACTAATTTATTTTGATGTTGTTTCAAAAGTCGACGAAAAATAATCATGAAGCTACAGTTATAATTATATGCTTAGTTATTACACATTTTGGCTTATTTGTTTAGAAAAAAAGCAGACATTCTATCAAAATGAATAGGTAATTTTCACACGGACCAACATGTATTATGTATAAGTAAAAATTATATAAACGCTGTCTTCTCTCAAGAGCTTCCATATTCATTTACTATGAATACTTTTGTTAATAATAATAAACCAGAAGGTTCGATGCCGATATCTCCAATCACTGTTCCATAAGGTGGCCAGATCCATAAGATCAGCCTTAACACAATCCTCCCACCCACGTTTTGGTCTACCCCTCAGACGTTCAGCAGTCCACTCAGCGCTAATAAAATTTTAAGGATTCGTTCGTTGCTAAGTCCTACTTAGATGTCTATTTCAGTTGTTATTACTTCATAACGCTATTGCTTAAAATGAATCAATAGGGTGCATGCTCCGCAATTTCGCCTTGTCTTGCCTCCTAAATTCTCCAGAATACTTCCTCGGACCAAATACACCGCCCAATACCTTATTATCGAAATAATTGAGCGTTATTTTCCTTCTTAGCACCCGTAAAGAGCAGTTAACAATCAAGTAAATTCGAACTTTTAAGTTTCTGGAATGAATTAGCGACTTTAGTAATTTTAGCAAATAAGAAATAACAAGCCTTTTCTTTCCTTTTGAATTTCGTTTTTTCTAGAAATTTGAAACCCCTAACACCTTAATATCCGTTTTTTTAAAAAGTATATTTTTAAATTTTCAAATAAACTATATGTAAAACTTTTAAAAATACGGTTCTCATCTTCTCTGTCAGTATTCAGACATTTTTCGGATTTTTTCTTATAAGGTAAAGTATATAATTTTCTTAAAACTGATTTATAAAAAAATTATTTAATTAATTTATCATCGAATTCAGTTCAGAAGTTTTAGAATTATTTTCTAAGCCGTTTATAGAGAATGCTGTTAGGCCTCTGGCAGCCCAATATATGCTAGATTTTTACCAGATTAACATGTCTGATGTTTTAAAATTGTTGCCAGTGGAAGCTGTAGAGATGTGCCTGTCAGCTTTCTCATTTACATGGATATTCACCAAAATATTTCTAACATTAAAACATTGGAATTAGAAAATGTATTATCTGCATTTTTATTTTAAATGAAAAGGAAAAAAAAAGCATCACATTGAATCTTATCCTCAGAAAACATTTGAGCTAAGAGTGCACGAAAAGAAACTATTATTCAGTTTTAGAAAAAGAAAAAAAAGGACAAGTTACTAGTTCGTAAAAAAATAATATTTCGTATTAGAATGATATGCGAGTTCTATTTGCCAAAACGAATCATATTGCTGCAGTCGCTTAAAATCGGTTAGAAAATTTAGGGAGTAATTAGAGATAACAAAGATAGAACGGAATGTTTTTAAAAATAACTTAAAAGATTCTGAATATCGTTCAAATTAAGTAAGACTTTTTTTTCTCGATACAATTCCATTCTTAGGTAGTTGGGGAAGTAACATCGTCTACAATATAATATAATTATAAAAACAATAATAATTTTCAGGACTCATTATTAATTTTTTGATGACTGAATATAAATGATTTTTTTTTTTTTAATGAAATTAAAGCGTGGCTTTTAATTGAGCTAATAAGTTACCTAAACCATGTATTTTGTAAAAAAAGTTACTTTATTTTATGCTAAAAAATTCCTTTTCAAAGTTTAAAAAACAATTAATCAAGATGGCAATTTGGCACTATGATAGGTCTTCAATAATCGAAAGGAAGTTATAATTATAATGAAATATGAGTTCCTTTCCGCTGGTTATATTTCCAGCCCTTGTTGGACTAATTTGGGTTCACATTTCAGAGAGATAATTCAATTTTAAAATTTTTTTCTGTTTTTATCGTACAATATTAAAATCTGACACATTAAGGGCAGAATTTACTAGAGAAAAATGATATCTTCCAATAACCCATTAATAAAGAAAATTGGTAATCGTTAAAAAATTCTATCAACAAAGGCCGAGGACAACGTCCACAGGACGCCGTTATCTCCAATTTCTAAGCATTTTTTTCTCGCCAAATTCGTGATATTTCATACCAGAAATACTAAATATTTATTACGAGATATTTAAGACAATTATAAAGGTAGAAAAAGTATAATAATACATTATCAGTAAGGAAAACTGTTTATTTTAATGGACTACAATAGAAATTTGTAATTAATTTAATGGAAGTTTGTGAAATTAGCCTACTCTTATTCCATTGTCTTCGGGTTTTAACCCCGAAAATGTCCGCACTAATTTGTCTAAATTTTAGGCGTAGGGATGTGGCGACCCCATCGCCCAGTTCTTAGAACTGCAAACAGCTTCTGGCCCTCCAAGTTGGGGGAACACTTACACTGACACCCATACAGTAAACAATTTCAGCACACTACATACACCCCCACACTACAGACGAAGGCCACCTACAGTACACACCCTAGGACCCCCTCCCCTAGGTAGTCTCCCCGAAGGGGATGCAGGTCTGCAGGCCTTAAGGTGGCAACCCCACCAACAGACTAGGGCTCGTAGTGAGGGTTGATAGCCCCGCGGCCTGAAAATTAAACTATTGAGAAACCCCACGCAATAGCCTCGGAAATCGATAAACACTCACGGAAAAAACACGGCAAACGTTATAGGTTTAACATTGGATACTGGAATATCCTTTCATTATATAGACCCGGAGCACTCAATGTACTCCTGAATGAAATAGATCGATACAAGTTGGACATAGCTGCCATCCAGGAAATCCGATGGATTGGCCAGGGCACTCTGGAGAAAAGAAACCACACGGTATACTATAGCTGCAAAGACCGGGTACATACCTTTGGGACGGGATTCATCGTCAGGAAATCGTTTAGAAGATTGGTCATCGGATTTAAACCAGTGAACCCAACAATATCAGTGCTGAGGATTCGTGGAAAGTTTTATAACTTCTCAATCCTAAGTGTGCATGCTCCGACCGAAGAAACGAATGAAGAGGAAAAGGATGAGTTCTATGATCTGCTTGAGAACACACTGGATTCATTACCTCACTATGGTATGAAAATCATTGCAGGTGACCTAAACGCTAAAGTAGGCCAGGAAGATATCTATGTATTGATCAACACAGCCTGCTAAGTAATGATAATGGCCGACGACTGACCAACTTTGCTGCATCCAAAAGCCTTAAAATTGCCAGCACATTATTCCCTCATAAGAAAATCTATAAGGGTGGACATCACGTGTGGAGCACGTGGACATCACCTAATGGACTCACTGTCAACGAGATCGACCACATACTTGTCAGTGACAGACATCTTAGTAGCATCACCGATGTCCGAGTATTCAGAGGAGCCAATATCGATTCTGACCATTTCTTGAGTATTGCCCATGTTACAGCAAAGATTGCTATTAATCCACCTAGGGCACGGGAAAGAGCGAAGAAATTTAATATTGTAAAGCTTAGAGACCCACAGATAAAGGCGAGATATGGAGAATCATTGGATTTACGGTTAAGGTGCATGCAAACTACAAATGATAGCATAGGAGATATCTGGAGCAGCTGCCGGAAAACTATTGAAGAGACTGCTGAAGCAAAGCGAATTGAAGAGAGCGTGAATACAAACTTAAAACCCATCATTTGTTTGTCGACTTTAAATCAGCCTACGACACAGTAGATCACGCAAAGCTATACGAAGCATTAACCCATTTCGGAATCCCCAGAAAGCTTATAAGATTGATAAGGATAACGATGGAAGACATTGTTTGTGTTGTGAAAATTCGGGGCAACATCTCAGAAGAATTTTCTAGCTTTTGCTGACGACATTGACATAATTGGACGTTCTCGGCAGGCGGTTACTGAATCCTTCTTGAAACTGGAGTCTGCAGCAAGAAATCTGGGTTTGATTGTCAATGAGGAAAAAACAAAATACATGGTAACCCAGGAGATCCCTCGGCAGGATCGTGATAGAGTAGATTTTGGCCCCTACAAGTTTGAGCAGGTTCAAGAATTCTCTTACCTAGGTTCGCAGATAACCAGCGATAACCGGATGGAGGTAGAGGTAAGGAAAAGGATTTTGATGGCTAACCGTTGTTACTATGGATTGAAACAGCACTTGAAAAGTCACTTAGTAACCCAGCGTACCAAGTTCATCCTGTATAAGACTCTCATCCGACCGCTTCTGACTTATGGATCCGAGACATGGACAACAACAAAGGCTGTGGAACACGATCTTCTGGTATTGGAACGCAGGATATTAAGAGGAATTTGTGGTCCAGTACTTGTTGATGGAGAATGGAAACGGAGGAAGAACCAGGATATCTACAAGAAGTTTGATGCCCCTGATGTCGTTAAATTTATAAAAGCAGCCCGACTCAGATGGGCAGGCCATGTTGCCAGAATGGGAGATAATATGATACCAAGGAAGCTTCTGACTGAGATCCTTCATGGTGGACGATGCGTCGGAAGACCCAAGTTGCGATGGAGGGACTGTGTGGATACCGATGCAAAGAAGTTTGGAGTGAGAGACTGGATGGTGGCAGCAAAAAATAGGGACACCTGGCGGTTGCTGTTGGCGGAGGCCATGACTCACTAGCGGGCTGTAGTGCCAAGAGAAGAAGAAGAAGAATTTGTCTAAATTTAACTTTCGGGCTCGTTCGACATCATCAATACTCAGATTGCTTAGTCTGGATATGACCTACGTTTAGAGTGATTCTCAAGCACTGGAAAATTAATCTCAAGTAATTTTTTTATATGAAAGAATTGAAAATGATCATTCATTTCAAGCTACAGTTACAGTTACTGTATAGGCAATACCACGACACAGATTTGTATGAATGAGGGTTCGGGAAAATAGTAGATGGGAAAGCGAAGAAACTAGAGAGTTGGAACGTGGTAGTCTGTGCGAATTACGATACCGAACGGAAAAAAAACACTTATAAATAACCTATAAATATTATTGTCTCTACTTTTTTATTTAGCGTGAAGAACTATTTGGAATAATATTGAGTTTATATTTTTTTTGGAATATTTAATGTTTTACAATTTTTGTTTCTATTTAGGGCTTGAGCTGCCTTCCGACGCCCAACTCCGCAAGGCATTACCTTGGTTATCTTTGCGTTATTTGCGCCTACGTCTATATGTTTATAAACGATATAAACATGAAAGTATTACATGTGTAGTTAAGATATTATTGGAAGATTCTCTTAAAACTTCAATTCTTCTAAACAGCAGAAAATGACTGGATTATTCTCAAATTAACTGCGACTTTGTTTTATTGGTGGTTCATCAAATCAGAAAAACAAAGTTATCAGAAACTTACCGCAAAGCCCTCGAACGTATGCTAAAGATCTAGTTGAAGTATTTTATGTTTGACATTTTGTTGATTTTCTATGAATTTTTGAAAATGGCCAACTCATTTTCCAGTGTTATGAGTGATGCTTGAGAATCACTATCTGTCCTAAACAAAGGTCATATCCAGACTAAGCAATCTGAGTATTGAAAATGTTGAAAGACCCCGAAAGTTAAATTTAGACAAATTAGTGCGGAAATTTTTGGAGATTAAAACCCCGAAGAGAATGGAATAAGAGTAGGCTAATTTCACAAACCAGATTACTCTTCCATTGTAGTCCATTAAAATATAAGGATAAAAGGATATAAGGATAAAATTTTCATTACTAATAATGTATTATTATCCTTTTTCTACCTTCATAATTGTCATTAATTATTTGTTATTTTATTTAATGTTACGCGTTACGGGCTTAAGTTGAATAAAAATTCTTATTATTTTAATTGTAGAGAAACGGTCATTCCGAGACAATATACTATGACGGAAACCCAGAATACATCTAAATTGGCATTCACTTATTTAGGTACCTACCTCATCCACCATCTTCCTGGCATCAACTTGTATGAACCACTAGCCGCGTAAGGGATATTTAATCAAAGATTTTTTTGATCACTTAAAACTTTTCCGCCAATAAATAATTTATATTACGAGCGACCAGTTTATTTTATAGCTAATTACGAAGTTAAAAAAAAAAAAAAATGGGCCTGATGATAAACAAGGAAAAAACTCAATACATGATTTCCACAAAAAATGATGGGCAGGAAGAGCAGAGTCATGTGCAACTGCTCCACCACACATCTAAGAAAGTGGACAGCTTCAAGTATCTGGGGGCTTTAGTGACACGGAAGAATGACACCACTGCAGAAATTAAAGCAAGAATTTCAGCAGGCAACAGATGTCTCTTTGCATTGCGAAAAGCATTAAGATTTCCGAACTTGTCACGGGAAGTAAAATTATTGGTTTATAAAACAATCTTAAGACCGATTGTCACGTACACTGGTGAAACGTGGGATCGACCCAGGAATGCGAAAAGATGCTGCAGATCTGGGAGAGGAAGGTGCTTCGGCAGATATTTGGGCCAGTATGTAATGGAGGTCAAGAAATAATAGAGAGCTTCGGGGACCTATACAATGAACCAGACCTAGTCACTTATGTCAAATCAACCCGTATAAGATGGCTTGGGCATGTAGAAAGAATGGGAGAAGATGTAGAAACTATTATATGGCAAACCAGGAGGCAAAAAAAGAAGAGGAAGGCCCAGGCTGCGATGGCTGGGTGATGTGGAGAGCGATCTGCAGAGGATGGGAATCGGACAGTGGAGATGGTCGAGCTGCTGACAGGGAAGACTGGAGAGGCGTTGTTGCGGAGGCCAGGGCCCTCCCTACAAGGGCTGTAGAGCTATGGAAGAAGAAGAATTACGAAGTTAACCATCATCCATAATTTTTTCTATTGAAACTTTTTAGTACCAATAAAATAACTGAAAATTCAAAAAATGTATTTCGGATTTACGCTAGTTAGGTTTACAAGAATACATATAGTTTTCTAGTTTTAATTATTCATATTTTTTTAACAAATTATACTTTAAAATGTCTAATGCATTGAAACAAACAGAATATCGCTTATTTGAAGTTAGCTGAAAAAAATACAGAACTATTCACTCTACCTTATACAGAACTAAACACTCTACAAGGACATCAAAGTGCCAATTTATTTAAGAATGACCCAACTTTTCAACTCTTCGCCAATTCAGGTATTATCATATTAAATTTATGCGGACCAGAGATAGGGTATACCCTTTAATTTCAAGTACATTTGAATCTGTCTTGTAGTGACGAACTATCTCTTGTCCGGAAAACATTAGATCAAATTAAAATATCATATGTTTTTCGGTCCTGGTGATGCCTGAATCGGCGAAACGTTGATTGGTTATTATTTATTGCTGTTTAAGAGTCTAAAGGTTTTGTTTTTAATCAATATTCCAGCAATGTTTATTGATTAATTTTTCAAATAATAATAATTTTTCTTTCGTTTCTCTTATTTCATTCTCAAGACTGAAGAACAATATGCCATATTTGAAAACGATGGATTTCTACAAGGAATAATATTCTAGGATATAATAGGAATAATAAAATAGGTAATTATGACTGTGAAAAAACATGTGACAGTTAACTCCGAATTATTCGCAGGTCGATTATCCATGATACAAGACATCTGCAGCGACATAAATGAAAGACATATTTTTTCATGAGTACCTACAAACAGAAATGATGAGTTACTGGCTGACAAACTTGTTTAAACAAAATCTAGCCGCAGATTATGTGTAAGTGTTTTCTAACCATAAAAACAAAAACAAGTCAGTGATAATTTTCATAAACTGTAATTATTTTTTTATTATTTTATGATTTATCACAATTTTTATTTCAAACGATTTCTAGCTCATTCCTTTTTACTTCCTTGTACGAAGTAGAGGAAGTATTGTAATCGCGAAAATTTTCGGTTTTCAGATTTCGACGGAAATATCCATTTTGACCATCCCTGGATCCATTTTGACTAGTATCGTCATGGCGTCTGTACGTACGTTCGTACGTACGTTTGTATTTCGCATAACTCAAAAACGGTTTGCCGAAAGTTGAAATTTTGTATTTAGGATTGTTGTAAAATCTAGTTGTAAACCTCCCTTTTTGGTTACTGCTTGATCACTGGAAGTGGTCCTTTACTTGAAGGCCATAATTGATTTCCATTAAAAATTGTATTAAAATACCATTCAAAACTTCTCAAATTTAGTATTCAGAACTTATATATTGATTTGAATAACATAATAGATTTTGGTCTAAATTGGAAAACCGGAAGTGGTACTTTACTTGAAGGTCATATTATACTTTCATCAAAAATTATATTAAAATGTAATGCAAAACATCTCAAATTTGAATTTGATAAATAGGACTTTTATATCGATATGAATGTATTTATATATTTTGGTTAAAATTGGTGAGCCGAAAAGGGTACTTTACTTGAAGGTCTTATAAGCTTACATCAAAAATTATATCACTACTATATATTATTACGGTAGTATAGATCCCTTTTCCGGCTCTCACGAGAGATGGATTTTGACGAGTAAGGTATCAAAAGAAAGAGAATTTCATGGAGATCTGACGAATTCCAATTTTGTTTCTTAAAATCTTACAAGGGCTTAAATAAAAGTAATGCAAAAAATGGAAGGTTTCAAGACTTTGACGACTGAGAGTCGGCGGATCGAGACGGGATAAGTTGTGTTTTAAAGATTTTTACGCGGGCATCAAGATCACTGCTTTATCACGCTCCTACTGAGCATATTGGTCGAGCGTTTCAAAGCTTAAAAACCTACCGTTTTCGAGATAACGCATGATATAGGTCCGCACGGGCCTCATGCCATCTTGCGTACGTGCCGTTGTCATGGCAACTTTATACCTTTTAAAGCCAGTTGAGACTGTTAACAAAAACGTATTAATAACTGTGAAAACGTTTTGTAAATAAAATATTGTTTTTATGTTTCCATGAATGATAGAATACTACAAACAGAAAGTGGTATAGTAGAGTCTTATTGCTTAAATGTTAAACTGAGGGGGTACTTTCCATTAGGGCAAGTTAATTACTTAGTAAGTATTAACTATTACTTGAACATAATCATTATAAACTATTATAAAGCTTCACCAAATGTGTGTGTTAAATAAACTTTCTTGATAATATTATATTGTTAATCGGTTTTACATTGATTTCATTAAGGATTCATTAAGATATGTAATGCGAGAGTTCTCGCTGGGGTATACTAGTTTAAATTAAATACATAAATCATATGTTTCGGTAATAAAGGTTACTAACGCGATTTGGTTTCCAATCCAATTTAACATTTTTATTACTTGTTTTAAGCGTTAAAATTGAATGTAAAATACTGGTTTTCCTTCCCATTTGTGAGATCAACAAGTTTGCAGCAAGGGAATAAGATATTAGTTAAATGGGTTTTTCCGCTTAAAGTGTCGAAACTGTTGATTTCCAATGCTTTATCTCGTGATATTGACAGTTTTAATGTTGTCACGGAACATGAAGAAATCTCTTGGAAACTAGTTACCTACTGAAGGAAAACGACATATAATAACGGAATGAGACCTCCAGAAACAAGAATGTGTCTGTGTGTGTGTGTGTCAATAGATGGATGTCGCGACGTCGAGTGTCGACGTGTTGCATGTTTAATGCAATCTTTGGAAACTAGTAACCAAATTGAGGATCACTTTTTGAGCCACCGATTTATAGTTTAATAGGCGTGCAAGGAAGTAATGTGTTGTCCACATCAGATATTTTAATATTAATTAAAATTAATATTAATATTAGTCCACGGTAAGGCTTATCCTCAGCGATATAAATGAAAAACATATTTTCTTATTTGTTTTGAAATAGTTTGCTTTTTTTTAATGGTTTTATAACTTTTATTTTTTTAAATATGTGTTATCTGCGAACTTCGGTTTTTCCGCGAAAATCTCGACACTCACTTCCAGAGATAATCGGTCTTTGACTATATAAGAAAAATCAAATAAATACATACCCTAGCAGCACACCTCACACAAACAGTTTAAAAAAAGATAACTGTTACCAAATAGAGATACAGATTCCATCTCTCCTTGAACTGTCTTAAAGGTGTCACTGATGATCATTCCACTCCAACCATAAATGGAACGTGGAACGATCTTGAGTATGAAATCCTGTGTAGATTTTTTGGCTGTAATTCCATCGGTCCTAAACTCCATCCCGCCATGCCAGAATCCAATCACGCCAACCGACCACGGGCTAGGAATAAAGGAAAACTGATGGCGTGGAACGATAGACTGCAAAGCTTTAGGCTGTGCTATAATAATAATCATTTAAATTATTGGTCAAGTATAGTTAAAATTTATGATATTGATTGTATAAAATATGTTACAAATATATTGATATGAATAATTTACAATGTTGTATATATTTTTTAATATTAATTATGTTCAAAAATACAAAACTGAATTAAAATAAAATAAATATTTTTGGTAGATTTATTTTTCTATAACGGTTATAGGTTCCACTTGTTTTATTATTTTTTGTTTGGAGAGGTAGTGAAGACTACAATTTTTGCTTTTATAGAGGCACTATTTTATGTCCTATTAATTCTGTGGATTTATATTAATTTGTACATTGATATATTCGTTGACTGTAAATATTATAAAATGCGTGTTTATGAGTGGTATGTGAGCATGAATCACTGCTTGTCCGTAAACAATGGTATGATGGAGAGGAGGGATTTTCAGTGGGACCTTTCAAATCTTTTTCCTTCCAAGCACTCGTCTCGTAGTTCCAGCTTTGTTTTTGGAATCTACCAATAAAACTGAAGCAAACTTTTTTTTTTTCTTTAAATATGTAGTGTTAATATCATCAAACATTCAAATGATTCATTTCAATTATGAGATGAACTAACATCAACTTTAACTTTTAAATTTACTGAGAAAAAAATCTGATTCACCATTAAAAGCTTCTAAAAATAATCGCTGATGTCTGAGATAAAGAGATGACCCTATTCCAGTTGAGGTAAAAATATCTTTTTGTGTTATCTAAAGGGACTCCCGTATAATTGTCATAAATTCTCTTAATTGCAAACAGTGATTATAATTCTCACAAACAACAATAAATCATATGTTTAAAAAAAAAAACAAGTGGATATCGGAACTGGCGGCAGTATGCTCCTGATAAGAAATCACATTACGAGATTCATCAAATAGCGACATGCTCAGGAAGCGTGTCTTATGTTACTTAATTTATTTATTTTTTTAATTTTCTTTGGTTTATTTCTTTATTGCTAGAGTTATATGTTTTTCATTGGCATTCAGGAGTTCTTCTTAAAAATGCTCTTTCATATTTTTTTATAGGTGATTCTATCAATATTAAAAAAAAAAAATATATTCAGTTACATAAAAATTGGACCTAATTATAATTTTATTTTATTAACTTTTACTTCTTCATTCACAGATGTCTCTCTGAGACAACCAGTGAATTTTCTGGACAAAAAAACTGGATACAGTGGCATGAAACGTATAATAGAGAGTAATCACGCAGAAACACCTCTTCCTGTCTCTACAGTTCAAAGCTAGGCAAGGAGACCCCTCATCCAGCTCCGAGTCAGTGATCCATATCCAGGGTACAGAGCTCGGGTAGCCTGTGAAAGCTGTTGAAGGAGATTAAAAAGGGGCCGGATGGGGTATTTATGTGCTATGCATAAATATATTTGAAAAAAAATATATGCTACATATACCCTTTTTAAGAATGCATGGACTGGTGATGCATGGATTCGTGATGGCATTTTTAATCGTTCAATTATAAAAAAAAAATATATTTTTATGTGAAGTTTTTTCAAATTGGATTAGAGATACATTACTAAAAACTGGGTTTTTAAGTAATTCGCCATACCCGACATTATGCTTGAGCCATTAATTAATGAAAAACCTTACACAATTTTTTTTTTTTTTTGGCATAATCTCATTTGTATACCATCATAAAATTTTGTATATTATATTAGCATTAAATATATATTTTTTAATTAACAATATATTTTCAATTGTACACATTAAATATATATTTTTTTAAATTCAAAATTTTGATTTTGAGTTCATAAAAACTCTTTGTTTTTAAAAAAAAATGTATATTTGTGATACCAAATTTTATAATGGTATCTCAATAGACTCATGCCAAAAAAAAAAAAAGTTATGTGGAAGCTCA